>CM062221.1:33376172-33849614 GCA_031216235.1 Syzygium jambos
AATTTCACGAGCTGATCTACACGCCCAAAGGAGAAAACATCAGCGTGTGTTTAGATAGAACGCAGGACAAGCAATTTCCTTTCATTTCGATATTGGAGATCTGGCCTTTGGACGACAATATGTACGAGGGTATGAGCGGGGACCTTGCGTGGCTCAGAAGCTACGGCTATAACTATGGTGGCGGTTCAAATGATTTGGAAAATTGGATCCTTGGGTATAAAACTCGAACTCCATTGCAGTAAATAAAGAAAAGTTTGGTTTAGTTCTGATGGCTAATCCCATGTTCTTATGTTGATATAAGGTTTCCTATGGATGACTACAACAGAGTATGGCAACCATATGATCCCCCGGGCATAAATGTAGTCACAGCCCTCCCGATAAGCCAAAACAACATCAATGATCCACCTAAAGAAGCAATCATCACGGCAATTGAAGCAGCAGATCCAGCAGATGTGATCAACTTACCATTCACGCTCACCTCAACCACTAACCTCAACTACATAGCGGCTTACATCACCGAGCCACGTGAATTTTTGGATAACGACACAAGATTGATCGATATCTATGTGGAAGATGATTTCATGCTCACAGTCGAGCCTGAGATTGGGATCTGTATTTGCGCATGGATCAGGATTCAGTCGGACGGTACGCTAAATGTTCAACTGCGCCAAAATGGTAGTTCTACATTACCTCCCGTGATCAGCGCAATTGAAGTGTACACAGCTGGCAACCCGCTTGTCCCCAGCACAACTTCGAAAGATGATTGTAAGTTCAGCTCTAGCAGTACATATGCTTGAACACATATCGCCGTTGCTCTTATACATGACAGCAGTTCTAATTTACCTTTTTGGAGCAGTGGATGGACTTCAGGTCTTCATCAACGCCTTTGAGCAGCTAAGCGGTTGGAGCGGAGATCCCTGTCTTCCAAACAACACCGTATGGCAATGGTTGGGTTGCAATGGCAATGACCCGCCAAGAGTAAGCAAAATGTAAGTTCCTCAAGATTCGATGAAGATGGTGAAAGTAGAAGCAAAAAATTTATTCTCAAAACTGACAAGTCTGGCAATGTTCCAGAGATCTCTCAGGATACGGTCTAAATGGTCCTCTGCCAGAATTCAGCCAAATGCAAGCTCTGGAGACTATGTAAATCAGCCTTGGCTTCATTTAGCCCTGAAGAATTCTTCTCTTTGCTTTGTTGTTACTAATTTCCATGTGCTCGCTTCTTCAGAAATCTCGGAAACAACAGCCTTAACGGAAAAATCCCAAGTTTCCTCGGGTCACTTCCCAATTTAAAGCAACTGTAAGTCATAGTCAGCATAAATTGCAGACCCATGTCTTATCTCGTTTGCTTTTCCTTACATCGCTTCTGTACAGTGATCTCCAAAACAATAACTTCTCTGGAAAAATCCCAAAGACCATAACTCAGAACAAAAAGATCAACTACAAGTAAGTAGCAAATTTTGTAACTTCATAGTCTCTTGAATCATTTTCTAGTAATATTGATGTTATGGCATAGTTCACTTCTTCATACAACTGCTTGTGCAGTGTTAAAGGGAACCCCCATGTGCATCGTCCAAAGAAGAAAAACCTGGCTCTGATCATTGGTCTCTGTGTGAGCTTACCTGTCGGCCTACTCATAGTGATTACCCTAGTTTTTTTCGTGACACGAAGACATCCGCCACCACCCACCCAAGGACAACTCACACTGGCAGAACTGAGTAGGGTCCAGAAAATGAATATTCAGGGGAATCATCCAGGACAAAGCGCTTCTTTAAGTACACAAACACCTACCGCACCATCTCAGAACAATCAGCACATTGAGCCAATTTCGAACCAAGGAAATGTTGCGCCACGTCCATTCTCCTCGAGCATGAGTCAAGCAAACCAAGAAAATGGCCATTCGACGCCATTGTCGACCAATACTGCAGGAAATAGAGATCAGTTTCAGGGATTTGACAGGGATGAGCTTGATGAACTACTTGATCTTCATATTAGAACAAGATAATGACAGAGAAGATGGGATCTTCCGCCTACAATCTTTGAAGCGAACAGGATGGCCCCTTAAGTCATTCTTGTTGTCCTATTGTGGTTTGGTTGTCTGTTTTGTCTTTTATTGTATCTTTCTTGCTGAACCTACCTTGACCCTGTTTGGACACATGTTTGTCTATTTCGGGTCGGGGTTTGGTTTTGGTGCTTTGTTGTATATGGTGTTTTGAAAAGTAATACATATGCTTACCTTTACAAAAAAAAAATGATGACTTCGCTGAAGCTTTTGTAACCATCAGAATTATCTGCCGTCTCAGAGCTCAGGAGTTGGACATCTCCTGGATCTTCCCACTCCAAAAAAGTCATGCATACTTTATGGTTAATGCTTTTCTATAGTATGGATGTATTCAATTGAAGGTATTTGGAAACAACGGATATTGTACTGTGCTGTAAAAGTAATAAAAGTTATAACGGGCAACCTGAATGCCAATAAGGGAGATAATAATCTCGACGAGAAGCTCTCCAGAATTTAGATTCATATATCCAAGGTGAGGCCATTTCTACAAATTTAGGTTACTGTCCACAAGAGTAAGGATCAATTATTGGTCTCATAGTGCACATATCAACCAGCAATGATTGTCACGCCCCGGACCCTACCGAGCCCGCGACATCCCGTCCACGGTCGATTACTTGAACGCGACGTCCCAGGACGCGTTGCCGACCCAACGAATTACGCAAGCGGAAGCATATAAAATAACCCAGACAATCAAAACATGACCAAGGGATAAAACATCGAAATTTAATAAACACCAAACATTATAAAGCATTCAATATTACAAAATGGTAACCCGGCTTCCAAAATCAACCACAATTTTCAAAAGAGGGCGGTGGTTAACAAGCCTATCTTCTCTACAAAAAGGAACTCAAAATACAGGGTAATTTGGTCTATCCTTCAATCCCTGTGGTACACTGGCGGCATCTCCAAACCGATCACGGTCGCGGATCTGAAAGTGGTTATGTAATAACCGTGAGAACAAGTCTCAATAAGCAACAACCTAAACCTAACCTAGGCTAATGCGTACCCAGACCAGTCTAACATGCGAACTGCCAAACAATACAATCACTTTCACAGGCTAGGCTTACCTCGCCTCGAACCACGTGCCAACCCTGCATATTAGTCCAAACATGATAATGCAAGTACAAATCACCGCCACATCACCATCACCAGCACACACACTTCCACTCGAAATCAATCAATTCAAACAAGCACCCAATCCATCCAACCAGTCATCCACACGCACATCAGTCAATTCGATCAACATCCACACGCTCAACCAGTCAATCCAGTCACACGCTCAACCAACCAATCCAGTCACACGCTCAACCAGCCAATTCAATCACACTCAAATCACATGCGTGTCCGAACATCTTTCTCATAACTCGCGCCACTGCGCCTCAAATTCATTCTCACTGGCACACATGCCACACAATTCGATCAATTCCCATGGCCGCCGTCAACACGTCCCAAGCCATATCATTCAATTCATTTCCAGTGGCCGCCGTCAGCACGTCCCAAGCCACGATATTCGAACAATTTCCAACGACCGACGTAAACACGTCCCGGTCCAATCACACCTTTAACGGGCCACCGTCAACACGTCTCAAGCCCGCATTCCAACTGGCCCATCGGCCGATCATGCCTTCACGCGGACCGCCGTCAACACGTCCCAAGCCCGCATTCCAACTGGCCCATCGGCCGATCATGCCTTCACGCGGACCGCCGTCAACACGTCCCAAGTCCGCAGCCCTCCGATCAATCCGGGCTTAATTTCTCACAAGCAAGCACACGCCACTCGACTCAATCAAATTCACACCGAACAACTCACATTCACAACTCAGTCCAATTCACGCCAAATCACACCAAACCGCTCATACCCAACATTCAGTTCAAATTCACAGTCGCCACCTCATCCACCAACCCGACGTTCAAGTCGGTCACGCACAATTTCACAAATCGAGCACACTATTCAATCCAATTTAAATTGCACAATTAAATCATAAAATCACTAAATTAATGCACGCCCTAGCCGTTCTAATCCGATACTAGTCAATGAAATACCCAAAATACTAGGTAGGGTCTAGGAAGTCGCTTACCAAAATTTGGCCCGGGAAAAGTTGGCTCGGGCCCAAAATGGCCCGGGTGAGAAGTCCGGACTAGGCGCCGGCGCGGGCCACACGGGCGCGCTGACCGGCCAAAGTGGGCACAATGATCGATCGGCGTGCCTAGTGCGCGGGCGCGGCGAACGCGCGGCGTGCCCGGGGCGCTCGGGCGCGCGGATGGGCAACGCGCCTGGGCAACGGGCGCGGGCGCGGGCACGGCAATGGGCACGGCGACGGGCACGGCACGGGCACGGCCCGGGGACAAGCTTGGCCGACCGGTTGGCTGGCCGGCGGCGGCTGGCCGGCGGCGACGGCGACCGGCGGCGACGGCGGTGGCGACGGCGACCGGCGGCTGAACAGTGGACGGGGAGGGCTGGCCGGGCGGGTGAGGGGGAGAGGAAGGGAGAGGAAGGGCTGAGCTGAGGGGGGGCGAAGGGCGGCGGCCGGACGGTCGGACGGGCCGGCGGCGACGGGCTGGCCGGCGGGGCAGCACGGCGCGGCGGGCAGCGGCGGAGCGCGGCCGAACGAGTCGACCGGCGGGCGACGAGCTCGCCGGCTCGAGCTCGGGCAAGAGGAGACCGGGGGAGGGAGAGGCAGAGAGGGGGGGTCCCACGGCGGGGCGACGGAGCGGCGGTCAGGTGCGGCTGGGGCGGCGCCGGGCGCGGTGGGCAGCGACGATGGTCTCGCTGCCGCGCGCGGAGGACAGTGAGGGAGAGAGAACAGTCGGGGGTGGGGGCCGACGGCGACGGGGCGGAGGCGGCGGTGCTGCTGGCGACGGCAGCGCAGCGGCGCGGCGGCACGGCGATGCGGCGGCGCGGCGGCACGGCGAGCTCGGGACGAGGCGGAGGCGGCAGAAGCAGACGCGGGCGGGGCGACGAAGAACCAGAGAGAAAAGAGAGAGAGGAGGAAGAAGGAGGAGGAGGAGAGAGAGAGAGGAGAGAGAGAGAGAGACAGGTCAGGTCAGCAGGGGCAGCGTGAAGGGGGGGAGGGGACGTGCATGGGGAGGGCGCGGGGGAGGGGACAGGCGCAGAGGGGAAAGGGAGAGAGAGAGAGAGAGAGAGAGAGAGAAAAAGGAGGAGAGAGAGAAGGGGGGTAACGTGCGCGTAGGGGGGGTCGGCAGAGAGAGAGAAAGAGAGAGAGGAGAGAGAAAAAGGGAGAAAGAAAGTACAAATTCAAACTTTAATCGCGAATCAAAGGACACGGTCCGAACTAAAAAATCGACCTAACGGTCCCGATTAAATTTGGGAAAAAGGCCTAACAGTCCCCGAAAAATCTCAACAATATTCTAGGGCATACGGCCAAAATAAAATACTCAAACCACACTACGAGGGAGGCCTACCAGTCCAAATTCGCACCCGGTTCAAAAATCCACTTTTCCACTATTCCTGATAATTTCGACGCCGGCCACAATAATATCGACACCGTCCAATTTATTTTGTCCCGAAACTCCCGGAAATTGATTGCCAAGTTCAGGGTATAAATAACGGCCAAATTCGATCGAGTGCGATTCTAGCAAAATTTCTATTTTTAAAAATAAGAACCCGAGAGTGATCAGTTCCCGGGCGAAATTCTATTATAAGCGCACTGACGAATTACACGTTTTATAAATCCCAAAAATGGGCCAAAATCCGAACTGTTACAATGATAAATTTCAAATGCAGGAAAACTGAGGAATGCTGATGCATCTCCAGCTGCAATAGCACCTAATTATTTATAAGGACATATCGGAAGAAATAGCAAGTACAAAAAAAAACAGAGAAGAAAACCTCCTGGCATACAGCTTTGCTATTTTTTTTTGGGTAAAGTAAGATATTATATATACTTTTCACAGCGAAACATACAAGGAAACTAGTTGTGCACAAAAACCTCGCACTTGAGGCGACACAACAAGTGTCCCGACAGGTGCAAGCTTTGTTATTTGTTCAACAGAGATTAACATAACTATAAACTTAAATACATTCTTTGGTTGGACCAATGACAAAAAATGGAACAAGTGCTATAACTGAAACTGGTAAAGAAAAAATGGATTTAAATTCAGTTGCTACAGACGCCACGGTTGTCATTGTCTTGAACTTGTTCATTGATCAACTCGCTGATTTCGTTGCTCATTTGTTGCTCCATGTTGACTCTGAACTCATTCATTGCTACTTGCCCTAATTTCCCTCCCATCTGGCTATTGTTTGCCATTCCCTGTGGTCCACCATTACCCATGTTCGCTCCTCCTGTTTGCCCTAAAAGTTGGGACAAGAGAGACCAACATGAGCTGATGATGATCACTATGCACTAATAAAAAGGTTCTATTTACATATGTAAAATGTGCTAATTATCATCATCATGCGCAAACTGTGAATTATTCGATATATAGTGTCCTTAAAAATAAAGTTTTATAGGTTTTGATTCTTTAAGTGCCATGTACTTGAAGGATAGTGAGAATATTAATTGGCAGTGTACAGTACGTACTAATTAGACATGTGATTCAACTATTGAGAACTCATTAAAGGTTCAAGCATAATGAATGAGTGTCAATAAAATTAATGTGTCTGGTTTTAATTATAAAGTTTCAACTTGTGATTATACCTGCAGTCATTGCAGTGATGGCTGCTCTTTTGCGATTCTGGTGCAGGACAATCGCAACCCCAACAATAATCCAGAAGACGAAGAAAGCAGGAATAGTGCCACCAAGAATCGCAGGGAGATTGCTACTCTTCTTGCCCAAGGACGTCGATGTCGTGTCCGACGATCCACCACCAGTACTTGTTGTATCCGTTTTGCAAGATTTGCCCGAGATGCACAGCTCCGGATTACCCGATACACTAATAATTAAGTTAGTAACAGAATAAGTGATCAGTTTTTAATCTAACAAAAACTCAGAAGTTTCCACCAAGAACGTTCATGATTGCTTGCTCTGATGTAGCAATTACCTGATAGAAATGACAAACATATAGATGGAACACATAGAGTTGACTTACGTTAATTTAATTTTGTTGTTTTTGGACAGCGAGGAAGGGATCTGTCCAGTCAACTTATTATCGGCCAAGTTCCTAGAAAGAAATGCATTAATCTTCAGTTACTATTATCTCAAACAAATCGAATAAGCTATGTGAAAAATTGCATAGTTTTTATTGAGTCTCACAATTCTTTGAGATTCGGTAATGTGCCGAAAAAATCTGGAATGGATCCGCTCAAGCTATTATTGTGCACGTCTCTGGAAACACCATCACCAAAATAGCACAGGCTGTTAGCAATATTATATGGAAACGGATAACGACAACATGTTATATTAGTATTCTCTGCTCGACCCACATCGTCACAAGTGCATCCATGGAACTGAAATCTGGAAGCTGTCCCGATAGATCATATCCACTCAGATACCTGAGAATCCAGGAATGTTCACTGAATTATTGCTCTACCTTTATATAACTTAGAAATCCTTTATAGCACAATGTTAGGAAAAAAACGCTCCATAAGTAAATACAATTAAAAGAAACTTTAAGAAAAATTACAATGCTGTCACGCGAGGTGTGGCGTCGCTACTGCAGTTGAGCCAATCCCAGGTGTATGGAGAAGGGAGACAAGGATCACCAGACCAGTCTTGTAAGTTGGTAAATTCAGTTTGAAGAGAGGATAATCCATCCACTAACGAAGCCACGAGAAAAACGTGATATTAGATATTTAAGGCAAAAGGTATAATGTGAACTAACTCATCCTAAGGGCGATTTGGTTATTAGCAACAGCAGCGTTCTAATGCTGAACTAAGGAGTCAAGAGTCTCATGTGCATATAGAAAAAGGAAATGAGTTCTTTGTGCTAATGAAATTGATTGTGGCCCAAACTTAAGACAATGAACTGAAATTTCTGGAGTATAATAACTCAGAATCCATAATCAGTTGAAGAATACCAACCGTCTTTGCTGTTCGTTCCATCAGTGAGAACATCGACGTAGAAAACTTCCATGGCGTTTATGAGTGGTGGAAGAGTTGAATCTGAGGTTGCCACCAAGGAAAATGAAGTGTTGGAAGATGCGCTGACGTTAGTGAGCCACATCTCAGTGACGGTTCCATAAGGCGGGACAATAACTTCCGGGTTTGGGAGAGGCTTGTCGTTGGCATAAAGCTCAAATGATCTCTTTTGAGTCGTGTCAAGCTGAGTGACTTCGGAGAAGTACAAGTTCACGTAGATGGGAACTGCTTTCGCCGGAAAATCAATGCTTAATTGAATGGAGTCGGATGCGTTAGAAATGGTGACTGCATTCTGCATCACTGCTTGCGGAGGATTGTCATCAATGCTTGTGTCTATGAACAATGCATCGCTTGTGACCACAGTGAATCCGGTCCCTACGGCCGCGGGTTGCCAGATCCGGTCATAAGCATCAGCTGAGTACCTGCGAGCCCATGAATACATATCATCATTGCCAGTTAGAATGAATAAAAGATATAATTTGCACAAATTGTTCGATGTGATCGCATACATGCAAGAGACTGCATGAAATGTAATAACAAAAATGGTCATAACCCTCCCTAAAACGAGATCGAGTCAAAAGTGATGTATGACCAAGGGAGCTGCAAAATTTTCCTACTCGATTCATTTGTACAAAATGGAAAAATCGATCATCAATGACATAAACGAATTTGAGAAGAATTCGAATATTTAACATGCAATCCATTTGATCACGATAGCTAAGATTTCTTTTTCGGGTCATATAGAAAATTTGGATGCAAAGCGAAGCGTAGATTATGTACCTAACATCTGCGGTTGTTCCGTAAGCAACCCTAGCTTTTAAGTACAAAGCGTTGTTGGAATCGAAGTGCCTGTACATGTTGGAGCCCAAGCTACGCACTTCGAGAGCCGACATGAAGGGGTACTGGTTAGGCTGCGTTTGTGCAACACAGACGCTCATGTAGTCTCCCTCGACGACGTAGATGGTCTCGTAGTAAACGACTTTGTCTTTCGATGTCTCGACTGTGGCCCAGTAATTCCCGTCGTAGTGCAAATCGAAGGTCGGGGGAGCTGATTTCCCGTCGTAGTTTCCATAGTAGAAGCTCGCGCGGGCATATATCTGGCCTCCCTTATCGACCTTGAGAGAGTAGCAATTCTTCTTCCGAGTCGTGAACACTCGCAACGTGCTCATCACATGGTCGACCGAGTTGCTAGACTGGACGACCTCAGATTGCCCGTTTTGTACGAGGTAGTTGTCCCCCATCCAGACGATGAGGTTGCCGTCTGTGTAGGTGTCGGACGACCCGCAATCGATGCTCCACAGCACTGCCACAAACAAAGAAAAGAAATGGTTACAACAATGGCTCCTCTGGGTAGTGAAATGATGAAATCGTTACCAGCGAATTGAACAGTAGAAAGATCAATTGGAGCTAAGCACAGTGATGGTGATTAAGTGCAAGTTATGGAAAAGAGAGGGAAAGAGCTCAAACCATCAGCAGATGCAGAAATGGCAGAGAGAGCAACTAGAAAGAGAAAGAGATGGCTTGCCATTGCCATGGTGGCGTGGCGTAGCACTGAGGCGATGGAGGACAGAGACATGACTTGGGTATCTCATATATAAGGATGAAGTTTGACTTTCTTGTGTGCTTTGTATTTTCAGATTTTCTAGTCATCACCTTCCTTGCCATTTCCAGTGCATGAATTGGTAAGGGGGCACAATCACTTTTTTAATAGTCTGACCAGAAAATTTAAGATCATGATTTGTTTAAATGAAACTCCGAAAACTGCGATTCGGTTTAGTCATTAAGAAATAAACTACATGGGTGGATTTTGCATCATCCGGATCATTATTAGGTCATGTCCTTGAATTTTGGTTCGCGTCTTATCCAGTTCATAAAATTTTCACAAACCCCAAACTAATTTTTTAAGGTGGGATTCTTCTCGTCACAAGAAAATAAATAGAACTCAACAAAGTGGTGATTTCATATTCAACTTTCTCTTGATGACTTGCTTAATGTATGAAGTGAGATTGAATCCCGATCCCCTTATTTCCCAAATCGAACTTCCCTCTAAATCGACTTCAGTTTTAACTAAACACTAATTTTTAACATTATACACAGACAGATAGATTAAAAAAAAAACTTGACTTTATCTGCTTCCCTATTGTGAAGATAAAAATATTGTGTGCAACAATTAAAATCGTATCCACAAAATGACTTATTCTAAAGTTAAACTCGAAAAGAAGCAGTTCAATGCTGATTATATATCTAATCGTGTGCAATAAATCCACTCAGTTACATCTTTATATGAGATTATGCTTGTACTTATTGATCGGTTGATCAATTGTTGCAATAGTTCACTTCATCATCATCTCTTTCAAAAATGTATGACTTTTGAATAAGGGTCCGCTTTGATCTTGCATCACCCACAGAGTTATTCACTATTTTTGCCACTAGAGATTATACAGTTGACCTTGACTTGGGGCCCTCTATCGTCAAGTCCCGATTTTGCGGCTGGGATTGGCAAGTTTACTCAATAGGAATGCGATTGGAGAGTCAGAATTTGAGGCCTACGACTAATGAGTGTGCGAGAGTAGAGGTTGACCTAGATGAGCACAATTAGTCAGTCAACGACCAATTGAAAACTCGAAATACAGATGAGAATTTTTTGAAGTAGACGGCTTCATATTTAAATTCATTTTTTTGTCCCTTTATCAATCGTTAACAAATGCCATTCATATAACATTAGTGAAATTTGAACGAGCGACCTCTACCTTTTGAGCTTAAAATCCCCCAACCAACTATACGATCCTAGAGGGTTATTTAACTTGTCTTGGTATCATTGTGGATAATCTACTATTCCCATTAGGATCGGGTCAGTACAGGAATTGTGATCATTACATAGTAAAAAACTCGGGAAAATTGTACTAAACTTATTGTACAATCGCCAATTGAGTCTTAAACTTTCAAGTTTAGTCAATATAATTCTAAACATTTTCATGATTTTCCAATGTAGTATACCTAACCAATTTAGGATAAAAATCACTAACATGGTGGTTCAGTCGACGTCAATCGTCCTATGTGACATGGATGATGATCTGACGTGTCTAACTCCATTCAAAACGACATTTTGAGAAATTCTCTAAAATTTTTATTTAATTTTTGGCATTTTCCTCACTTTATATCTTTCACAATGGTTAGTGACCCACGCCAGCCACAAGTGACAATCCCAGATTAGCCACTGGCAAGCGACGATCTCATGGGCCACGCCAAAAATTACTAACGTGGACACCGACTATCATAATTGGTGTGGCCAGCGCTAATATGGATAATTTTCGCATTTTTAAATTTTTTTTCTTTTTTCCTTTCTTTATTTTATTTTACTTTCCCTTCGGCCTATGGCCAATACTCAGCCATTGTCAACGACCGACAAGGACATCCTGGCCCCCACTGTCCACAGGAGAGGGCTACCCTCATCGGATCTAGTGAGGGCTCGACCCTCACGGGCTGGGACAACCCTCACCTATGGTTAGTCACCATCGGCCATGGCCGAGTACCGGCCACAGGTCAAAGGGAAAGAAAAGGAAAAAAAAAAGAAAAATATTTTTTTAAATGCAAAATTTGTCCATGTCAGCACCAGCCACACCACGTAGGATGGCCGACGATCGAACAGCATCCACGTCAACGCTTTCCCGCCAAAATTGGCCAGAATGACTAAATTGACAAGTCGTCAAAATATTTAAGACTAAATTGGCAAATCATTAAAAAGTTTATAACTAAATTTTTATTATTGAAAGGTTTAAGACTGAATTAGCCGCTGTACAATAGGTTTAGGACTTTTTGGATCACTTTCCCCCAAACGATGGTCTACAATGTTGCAATTGTAGTTAATGCCAATATGATGAATTGGAATGATGAGTTACACTAATTGCTAGTTTGAGCAATCGCTCGGCACTACATCTCCATTCAAGGAATCATTTCTGTTCTTTCGCTTAGTTCCAATTTTTTCTTTAAAGTATCAATGAATTAGATTAATTTATTCCCACCAACAATAGTTAAAAAGTAAGCCGCAAGTCATGTCAATTTGTGCAATATTTGCGCAATTGTGCATGAAATCTGCGCATGGTATTATAAGTATGTCTACTTGTATCTTAGCACGAAATGAGTCTTCGTTATATATATTACGACAGTCCATGTTGAACAAGCGATGAGATGAGGCTTCAAATCCTTCCACTTTGTGTTAAACCTTATAGTTTATACCATTCACCATGCACTAATTATCATTCGCTTCTTCTCTTGCCTTTATATATATATAGTCGCTATTGATTGAAATCTCTTGTTTGCTCTAGATAATCTTCACCATCGGCTCCTATATGCATCGTGCATGTGCTGATTAAGTCTTAATTAGTCACCATGATTTCACCTAAAACCAAAGTGGCAATTTCAACTAATGTTTTCACTTAGCAACGAGATAACGATATGATCTTTGACCAAGTCGAACTCTCCAAATAGTGCATAGAATTTTTAGACGAGACCAGCGCTGCCTAATCTCATAACAGATCTTGATGTTTGCTAAATGAATGATTCTTAAGCAATGAAAGCACCTCAACTATGAATAACACAGTGATCATTTGACCTTCTGGTCCGACATATTCCACGCCATGCATACGGAAATTTCCTCCCGCTCGAACACATCACAATCACTTGATAGAAATGGAAGAAAAATCAGACATTTAATAAGAATGTTTAATTTTGAGAGGAAGAGTCATGCCAATGATGGTGGTCATAATTTTCAGCGAAGAGATGACTTCAACCCGGCCTTGTTAAAGAATAATCGATCGTTGATTTTCAATCTAATTATCATGAAATTTTATTTTTTTGGTTTTTTCTGAGGAAAAACAATCTGAAAGTCAACTGTCGACCAGCTAATATTGTTGACCAAGGACCCTTGACATTAAGTTTTCATTCCCACGATCATCATCTTCATCTTCATAACATGTTTTCGGCAAAAAAAAATTCTGGCATACAATATGTCTGCCACTTATAATTTGGTAATGAGGTTTGAAATTGCAAAGTTTATAATGTATTGAGCAAAAAAATATGTGAAATATACATTTATATGAGATAACGACATAAAAAGTTCTTGAACTTTGCCTCAATGTGCAATGGGGTCACTGAACTTTTAATTTATTTAACGTGGTCATTAAACTTTAGCTCAATGTGCAATGTAGTTCCTGAACTTTTAAATTGTTCAATGTGATCCTAAACTTTTGGTACACATTCAATTTAGTCTCAAAAGTTTAGGAGTCACATTGAACAATTTAAAAGTCCAGGGACTATACTGCACATTGAGGTAAAGTTTAATGACTACGTTGAACAAATTAAAAGTTTAGGGATCACATTACATATTGAGCCAAAATTCGGGGACCATTTGTGCCATTTTCCCTATTTATATACATGTTGATCTGTCTACCCCACTATATAAAAATACAGGTATGTTTCCAATACAAGGGTGTTTCCAACTTTTTTCTATTATCCAGAATATCTCTCTTCCTCTGACCAATCAAATAATTCTCTCTATTGCCTAAAATATTTCTTTCCTCTAACCAATCAAATGATTCTCAACGTGCCGATTTCTTCACAACTGGCGCTTATTCTTTCTCTACTTATTTCTTCTCCACCCGGTAAATGTTTTGCTATTTAGCGCAAATTGACATCATTTATAATAGTATACTTAGCGATATCGATCGTGGTTTTCAAACCTCCACTTGCATGCATGTGCCCTTTTCTTTATATGCTTATCATATGTGCGATCACACGCAGAGCTGTACGATAGGATTTTTTTTTTTTTTGGTCGAATTGTATGTTAGGCATTGACCCACCGCAAAAATGCATATGCATTTCTTATTACGAATTATGTTCTATCGAATAATCCAACCGATACCAATACTATAATTTTCTTCGAGGGAAAATTGTCCAAAAAATCTTAAACCCATTGTACGGAGGTCAATTCAATCTTAAACCTTTCAAATATGCCAATTTAGTCCTAAATCTTGTAACAACTTGCCAATTTAGTCCTAAACCATTTTTTTACCGATAATCTTAAACATTTCAATCGTGTCAATTTTATCTTAAAAATTTTGATCATTTGTTAATTTAGTCCTAAACATTTTAACGATTTGTCAATTTAGTCTTTCTGATCAATTTTGATCGAAAATCGCTGACATGGCGATTTAGTTAGCCCGATCGTTAGATAATTTTAAAATTTTTTTAAATTGAATTTATTTTCTTAGTTTCCTTTTCTTTTTTTTTCTTTATTCTTTTTCCCTTTTTCCCTCTTGGCCATTTCTAGGCCTCATCGATGGCTAGAGACCTTTGTCGGCCTCAGGCGCAAGTGTCCCTCACCCAAGGTGGCTAGGGCGGCCCTTGTTGAGGCTGGCAACCTCCACCGGCCATCAATGAGGCCCAACGATGGCCAATGAAGGGAAAAAGAAAAATGAAAAAAGGAAAGGAAAGGAAAGGAAAAAAAGAAAAAAATTCATAAAATTAAAAGAAATTGTAAAAATTGCCCACATTAACACTGGCTGTGCCATGTAGAATGGTCAGCACTGACTAGACAACATCAGCAATTTCCAGCCAAAATTGCCCAAAATGAATAAATTGGAAAATCATTAAAATATTTAGAATTAAATTGGCAAATTATCAAAAGTTTTAGGACTAAACTAAAATTGGCACAATTGAAAGGTTTAGGACTAAATTGGCCTCTGTATAATAGGTTTAGGACTTTTTAAACAATTTTCCCATTTGCTTCATGTTGCACTACAAAAAAACACGAAAATTGCGACGGAAATTTGCGACGAAATTTTTTCCGTCGCAAATTTGCGACGGACCATAGTTGCCGTCGCAAATTTGCGACGGAAATTTTTTCCGTCGCAAATTCCGTCGCAAATTTGCGACGGACTATATCTTTCGTCGCAAACTTCGTCGAAAATTTTGCGACGGAAATTTTTCCGTCGCAAATTTGCGACGGAAAAAATTTCCGTCGCAATTCCGTCGCAAATTCCGTCGCAAATTTGCGACGGAAATTTTTTCCGTCGCAAATTCGTAGTTTATAGTCCGTCCGTGACCTGCAATCGCTATCTCTCTCTCGCTGTCTCTCGCTGTCTCTCGCTTTTCTCCCTCTTTCATACGTCTGAAATCAGCAAAATCCTCGCACGCACGTATTAATCTTGGTGAAGCTTTTGTACCGGTAAGTGCGAAATTACTAGCTTCATGACTATTCGTCGTTGCATTGTAATTTTTTTTTAATATATGTTTATGTTTGCTTTTTTCGTACCTGCATCACCGTTTTAATGACCGGCGACCGGTGACACCTCGCCGGCCTTCGGATGAGGCGAACGGCCACGCCGTTTTGCGACGGAATGTGGTATCCGCCGCAAATTTGCGACGGACTAACGAGTATCCATCGCAAATTTGCGACGAATATTTTAAAATTCCGTCGGAAATTTGCGACGGATACTCGTTAGTCCGTCGCAAATTTGCGACGGAAGATGGTATCCGTCGCAAATTTGCGACGGAATTTTAAAATATTCGTCGCAAATTTGCGACGGACTAACGATTCCGTCGCAAATTTGCGACGGAAAAAGGAGCATCCGTCGCAAATTTGCGACGGACTAGTTTTCCGTCGCAAATTTGCGACGGACTAGCTTTTCCGTCGCAAATTTGCGACGGAATCGTTGGTCCGTCGCAAATTTGCGACGGATGATGGTTTTCCGTCGCAAATTTGCGACGGATGCTCGTTTTTCCGTCGCAAAACCATCATCCGTCGCAAATTTGCGACGGAAAATCTAGTCCGTCGCAAGTGCCCGCCGCAAATTTTGCGACGGAAATAGTACTCCTTCGCAAATTTGCGACGGATACTGGTTTACGTCGCAAATTTACGACGGAATTTTCATTTATTCATCGCAAATTTGCGAGGGATGAATTCCGTTTCCATCGTTCATTAAAAATTATTTAAAAATATTGATTCTTATGTGCTTATTCTTTTTTGGGTTTGTGCCTAATTGAAGGTCTCGCAATCCAAGTGGACTTTGCAGTTCTCATCAAATTGGGAAACTTTGTCCTACCAATATTTCAGTCAAATATTTAGGTAAGTCTTCTTTTCATTGTAATTTTTTCTATTTTTGCAATTACATATTAATTGGTGCGTGAATAACAAAAATTATAATTTCCAAAATTTTTCTTGTTTTAATTAAGAACAATAGATATGATATTTTTATTCTTTTACAAGAATTTTTAATTTTAATACAGACACAATGCAAAGAGAAAGGGCTTGGATGTATAATAAGAACTTACCTGGACGTCAAGGATTGACAGATGAGTTTCGTACAGGGGTGGAACTATTTTTAGACTTTGCTAGTAGTAAATATGAGTTTATGGATGGAAATAAGTTAAGGTGTCCGTGCAAAAAGTGCGGTAATGGTAAATTTCTTGTGTGTGATCGAGTTAGAGAACACCTTACTAGATTTGGGTTTACTCCGAACTATTATAATTGGACTTCCCATGGTGAACCATTTATATCTGATGAAGGATATGGAAGAAGTGGCCAATTTTCAGTTAGGGAAGAATGTGGCTATTATGAGCAATTGAATCCATACGAAAGGATGGTGATTGATGCAGCTAGTTATAATTTTGTCACAGAATCAAATCATGCAAGTACTAGTTTTACTCCTACACGTGAACAAGTGGGTACTAGTCATGCTTCACAATTGGAAGATATAGGAGTAACGGGTTTTGAGGAGAATGTGTATAATGAAACTTTTCAATCTAATCAGTTCTGGGATGTGTTGAAAGCAGCAGATGAACCTCTATGGGCAGGTTGTGAGGACCACACTAAGTTATCGGTAACAGCGCGGCTATTAAATATCAAGGCAGAGCATAATGTGTCTGCGGATTGTTTCAACTCTTTTGTTGAAGTAATGCGGGAATCATTGCCTCGTGATAACAACATGCCAAGTGATTTTTATGATATGAAAAAGCTAGTGGATAACTTAGGTCTTCCGGTTGTAAGAATTGATGTATGTAGTAGGGGTTGTATGATATATTGGAGAGATGATGAAAATGCAGAATCGTGCAAATTCTGTAGCCAACCTAGGTACAAGATTAACAGGAGGCCGGGTCGTAATCAGAAGCGTAGACCATGCAAGCAAATGTTTTATCTGCCCTTAATCCCCAGATTACAAAGGCTTTATGCGTCTAAAGCCACTGCTGAACACATGACTTGGCATGCAAATCATGAAACAGAAGAGGGTCTAATGTGTCATCCTTCAGATGCGGAGGCATGGCAACATTTTGATAGAACATACCCTGAGTTTGCAATGGAGCCTCGGAACATCAGGTTAGGTCTATGTGCCGATGGATTTGCTCCATTTGGGAAAACAGGAAAAGTTATTCATGCTGGCCAGTTATCTTAACGCCGTACAATCTTCCACCTGGTATGTGCATGAAGACACCTTATATGTTTTTGACATTGATCGTGACAGGGCCGCAAAATCCGAAAAAGTTGATAGATGTTTATATGCAACCATTGATTGAGGAGTTACAACGGCTATGGGTTGACGGTGTCCCTACGTATGACGTTTCAACCGATCAAACATTTGTAATGAAGGCCGCCCTTCTTTGGACGATCAATGACTTTCCAGCTTACGGAATGTTATCTGGATGGAGTACAGCTGGGATCTTAGGATGTCCGATATGTTTGGAGAGGTCAAAGTCATTTAGATTGAAACATGGGAAGAAGCCTTGCTATTTTGACTGTCACAGACAATTTTTACCGGCAAGTCATCCTTTCAGAAGGAATAAGAAAGAATTCACCAAGAATAGGACTGAAAGAACGCGTCCACCACTGAGGTTGACCGGCGATCAAATTTGGGAGCGTGTGAAGGACTTTATAACTGTTGTTGAGAACCCGCACGGTACGACTTTTGCGTACGGAAGTACGCATAAGTGGACAAAACGCAGTATATTTTGGGATTTACCATATTGGAAGGCCCATCTTATTCATCATAATCTTGACGTCATGCACATAGAGAAGAATGTTTTCGACAATGTCATAAATACTGTGATGGATGTCGCCGGAAAAACAAAAGACAACTTAAACGCAAGAAAAGATATGAGAGATATTTGCGAGCGGCCAATACTAGCTGTGGATGCAAGCAGCAGGGGACCAAAACCGAAAGCAGTTTATACATTGGATAGGGAGCAGAGGCGAGTTGTTTGTCAATGGTTGAAATCTGTGCGGTTTCCTGATGGATATGCTTCGAACCTCGGGAGATGTGTTGATTTGAATGAATGCAAGTTGACAGGTTTGAAGAGTCATGATTGTCACATCCTGATGGAAAGGCTAATTCCAATAGCTTTGAAGGAAGCTCTACCGAACTTTGTATGGGGCGCCATTGCAGAATTAAGCAATTTCCTCCATGATATTTGCTCGACAGTGTTAAAAGCATCGCACATGGAAAAACTAGAGATAGATATTCCAGTTATTCTTTGTAACTTAGAAAGGATATTTCCTCCAGCGTTTTTTGATTCGATGGAGCATCTCTTAGTTCACTTGCCTTATGAGGCCAAAGTTGCAGGTCCCGTCCAATTTCGATGGATGTATCCATTTGAGAGGTAATGTTTTTTTTTATAATACAGCTCAAATTAGTTTATCATATAATATGTTCCGATAAGCTTCTTTGTATTTCAACTAGATTCTTATATCATTTGAAGAAAAAAGTGAAGAATAAGGCACGTGTTGAAGCTTCAATTTGTAATGCATATATTGTGGAAGAAGTGACAACATTTGCATCATACTATTTTGAGCCGCACGTTCAGTGCAAGAGCCGGAGAGCAGGCAGAAATGATGAGGGCCCCATTGATCCCAATTGCACGGCATTCTCTATTTTTAATTATCTGGGTCGACCAAGCGGCGCATGTCAGTTTCGTTACTTATCAGGCGAAGAATTTCATGCAGCCCATACTTATATTTTACTGAACTGCCCAGAAGTCGAGCCATACTTCAAGTAAGTGTAAATTCACCATTATATGTTTTGCGTGTGAAATATTTGCTAATAATGATGTGATTTTTAATATTAGGATTTTCCAAACTGAAATGTTTGGACTACAACCAAATGAGTTTGACCGTTTGTGCGATGAACAATTTGCATCTTGGTTCAAGACATATGTAAGTTGCCTATGTATCAAAATTAGTTTATTCAAATTATATACATCATTTAGTAAAATATATATTATTGACTTCGCATGTGTAACTTTAGGTTCACAGTCATTATGATGAATTTGGAGGGCAAGGATTGCTATATTATCTGTCATGGGGTCCACAGTTAAAAGTTCGCAGTTGGCCAGCATATTTCATAAATGGATATAATTTTCATACTCAGGAATATGGTATGGGAAAATCCACAATGAATAGTGGTGTGTCTGTTCGGTCATCCGATGGTGACAGTTGGAAAGATGATTTTTATGGCTTGTTGGATGAAATCATTGAGATAGAGTACCCTGGACCATTAATGATGCGGGTTGTGTTATTTAAGTGCACGTGGTTCGACCCCGTCAAAGGAATGAAGGTGCATACGAAGTTCAATTTGGTTGAAATAAATCACAAGAAAAGGTATATGAAGTATGAACCATTTGTCTTGGCACAACAAGCAATTCAAGTATGTTATGCATCATATCCTAGTTTGAAACGTGACAAAGTTGATTGGTGGGCTGTATGTAAAATCAAAGCACGGAGGAAAATCGAGGAACACTGGAAGGATAGAGCCTACCAACAAGAGGAAGTGTGTAACACGGTTGAAATTGAGGAATATAACATACCAACTTTACGAGATCCGTGTGGAGCAATGATAGATGTGGATCCAACTGAAATTTGCGAATTAAATGTGCACGGATGTTCCGAATCTGATATTCAGACAGATGACGAGGACGAGGACGAGGACGAGGACGAGGACGAAGACGAAGACGAAGACGAAGACGAACACGAAGACGAAGACGAAGATTAAAAATTGGTTGTTATCATTATTGTTCTTGTTATTATTGTTATTGCGCTTTTCTATTATTGTTCTTGTCGATTATTCTTTCTATTTTTATTTATCGTCCGAAATTTTGTCCCTAAATCCCCAAAATCGCAAATATTTTTAACGTGCCGTAACATTTCCGATATTGTAATTTCCATTGCAAAATTTGAGATGCTAAAATTTAACTGACATCGTGTCCGTCGCAAAATTTGCGACGGACAGAGCGTCCGTCGCAATAATTTGCGACGGCCACCCCGTCCGTCGCAAATTTTTGCGACGGACAGAGCGTCCGTCGCAATAATTTGCGACGGCCACCCGTCCGTCGCGAACGTTTTGCGACGGATATTGGGTCCGTCGCAAATTTTGCGACGAAATGCTCTGTCCGTCGCAAATTTTTGCGACGGATCCCAATGTCCGTCGCAAATTTGCATAGGAAAAAATTTGCGACGGACCTCGCCTATCCGTCGCAAATTTGCGACGGACATTAGAGGTCCGTCGCAAAATTTCGAGCGGGAAGATTTTCCCGCTCGAAAATTTCGGCGGCATTTTCATTTCCCGCGGAAATTTTTTGCACATATAATTTGCGACGGACATTCGCGTTCCGTCGCAAATTTGGTCGGTGATATAATTGCGACGGACGTGGCTGTTCCGTCGCAAATTTGCGACGGACGTACTCTTCCGTCGCAAATTTGCGACGGAAGTGTTGGTCCGTTGCAAATTTTCGACGGGCGACTGTTCCGTCGCTATTTTGCGACGGACGAGCATTCCGTCGCAAATTTGCGACGGACGTGGCTCTTCCGTCGCAAATTTGCGACGGACGTACTCTTCCGTCGCAAATTTGCGACGGACTAACAATTCCGTCGCAAATTTGCGACGGAACAGCCACGTCCGTCGCAAATTTGCGACCTGCGCCTCCGTCGCAAATTTGCGACGGAACGCACGTTCCGTCGCAAGTTGCGACGGACGTGCACGTTCCGTCGCAAATTTGCGACGGAAAATGCACGTCCGTCGCAAATTTGCGACGGACCGTGCACGTCCGTCGCAAATTTGCGAGATTTGCACCTGTTCTTCCTCTTCTCCCCCTTCCCCGAGTCAGATCTGCAAGTGCAAAGGTAAGCTCTCGTCCGTCGCCGTCGCAGCCGTGGCCGTCGCCGCCCAGCCGTCGTCCGTCGTCGCCCAGCCGTCCCCCGTCGCCGCCGCCGTTGCAGCTCCGCCGCCCGTCGCCGCCCAGCCCGGCAGGGGCCCCCGCCCGTCGCCTGCCCTCGCCCCCGCGTCGCCTGCCCTCGCCCCCGCGTCGCCCCCCGCCCGTCGCCGGTCGCCCCCGCCCGTCGCCGGTCGCCCTCGCCCCCGCCCACCGCCGGTCGCGCCCTCGCCCCCGCCCCGCCCGTCGCCCGTCGCCCGCGGCCCCGCCCCCGCCCCCGCCCCCGCCCCTCGCCCCGCCCCCGCCGTCGCCCTCGCCCCCGCCCCGCCCCCGCCCCCCCCGGCCCCCGCCCTCGCCGCCGCCCCGCCCCCGTCGCCGTCGCCGCCGCCCCGCACCGGTCGCCGTCGCCGCCGCCCCGCCCCTGTCGCCGCCGCCGCCCTCGTGACCATCGCCGCCGGACCATCGCCGGCCGGCCAGCCGCCGCAGACGCCGTTGCCGGACCATCGCCGCCGCCGCCCTCGCCGTCGCCCACGCCCGTGCCGGAACCGCCACTCTCCATTCCGCCCGTTTTTGTTGTCCTTGAACCAAGTAAGCCAACTCTAACCCTTAGTTAGCATAATTAGGTAATTAGTCGACCTTGTTTAGGGATTATATTTAAGATTATTTTTCATTGGCTAAATTACGTGTGCATTTTAGGATTGTATGTGGCTTTGATTGATGGTCGACTGGTTAATTTGTTTATTATGTGGATGTTTAAGCGTTAAATGACGATAGGATGATTGATTAAGCATTTTCACAGAAAATGCTTGAAAATTAAATAATTCATAAAAAATCATGAAAAATAATGAAAAATTTAAAAAATTGTATATGTTGACAAAAAAATTGAAATTTGACTGTAAAAGTTAGTTAAACTTTTTAACAAACTAAAATTTCATAATATGGATCAAAATTGCAAAAATTAATAGTGCTCACCTAATTTCAGTGAAATTAAGATTTTTTAACGTTACGCGGAAAAATTTATTTAAAAATTTAAAATTTCTATGAATTGGTAAAATAGCTTAGCATAAATGTGGTCACCCACTGTGAGGGAAATTTTTTTTTGTGAAGAAAAATTACAAAAATATAAATTTTAAAAAATGCACATAATTGCCTAGAAAACATGTGGCCATCTACTTGCAGTGAAATTTAAATTTCTTTAGATGGCAAAACAATTTAGAATTTTAAAATTTTCAAAACTTCACGTAATGGCTTATAATACCTGTGGCCACCCACTTTTAGTTATATATAATTTTTTTAACGTGCCCTAAAAATTATTAAAATAAAGAAGGATTACAATTTGGGAAACTTTACCTAATAGCTTAGACTACCTGTGGCCACCCAATTTTAGTATGAACTTTTTTTTTCACGGAAAAAAGTTTATATTAAAAATAATAACTTTCAAATTCATAAAATTTAAAAATTTCATAACTTTATAGAATGTCTTAGCATATCGGTTGCCACCAACTTTTAGTGAAATTTTTTTTAATGTCCCAAAAAAAATATAACAATAATGATAATTTATTTCATACAAAACTTTACAGAATTACGTAGAATATTTGAAATTTCACTTTCAGTGAAATTTGAATTTTTGTACGTGGTAAAAAAAATTTAACCAAAATGCATGCGATTCATATAGTGATGTTTGATACTTCTGGCCACCCATATCGTGCTCATACATTGATGTTTCATATCAAAATGAATGAGATTCATAGTATATTTGTTTGTAGGAAATTGCACATCATAAACACTCGCCATTGGCTCATTTGAAGGAAACATTTTCTCAGTCTTTCTATCAAAATGGTAAGCTTCGTCATGTACATCATTATGTGTTCGTAATACGTGTCAATAGTTCTTTACATATTCACATAACTTTCCTACTTGTCAGTTTAAACGTGGAGGTCACATGCCTAGAAGACCAGGCTCTTCCTCGTCTTCGTCCCCGTCCCTTTCCTCTTCTCCTGTCCCGGCATCTAACCCTCAACCACAATATGGTCCGTCACAATATGGCCACGTTGGCTCTTCCTCCCACCCTCAACAATATGTTACGGGACTTGGCCACATGCCAACCGAACGTTCTCCAGTTCAATCTCCTTTAGCTCCCTCTCCTTCCGTTCTACCCCATTATTCGGCGGAACAATCGAATATTGACGGAAACAGAGGTCAAGAAGATAACCGATTCTTCATATGCCCATTTGGAGATTCGTAAGTGCTTCATTTTTATTTTAGTATATGTCATATTTACGGCTTTAGATATTTATGTCAACTTAATTATCAATGTTGCACAATATTCGTATGAATGCAGATTCACGGATGCTATTACTGTTGTGAGGGAATTGAACAAAATAGTAAGAAACTTTTGGATGGGAGATTATATGAATTACAGAAGTGTTCCACAAGAAGTGAAAGAAATGTGGTGGAATGAGTTCAAGGTAAGTTTTACATATTTTATTTTCTTATTAATTAAGTTTGGTATAGTATATTGATGGTCAAGAATGATGTAAAGGGACCAGAACAACTCTATAGTTTTCGATACGTAAAGGACCAGATATTTTCCCCGACATCAACTTTACAAAATCTGTCTATATGTGTCTGGTGCATGGTTATGGATATGTGATCATCATAATAATTATCAATTGTGTTTTTATTCATTGCAGCGGAAGTTCAAGTGGGAGGAAACGGAAAACAATGAAGTGAGAAGAATTTTCGATAAGAAAATAAGTGATTTTATGCGAAATGTCATGAATAGAGCGAAGGGCAAGCAAGCGAAGCCGTCTTTCTTTACGGCTGACAATTGGGTGGCAATGAACACATTTTGGGCATCTGAACAGAGTCGGCAACTTTGTGAGCAGAATAAGAAGAATCGCTCTTCTAGTTCTAGTGAAGGGTCAGCCACATATGCTGGGGGCTCTATCAACATTGCCGAGCATCGCAAGCGACTGGTAAGTCTGTTAAATGAGTTATAAGTTCATTTAATTCGATTCAATTACTCAAATTTACATTTTGTAGGCACATGAATTGGGGACGGAACCGACATTTACAGCTACATTTGAACGCACATTTCAAAAGAAAGATAAGACATGGACAGGCGATCGAGCAAGAGCTGTTAAGGTACGTAAGGTTATACTTTGGCTTATATGTAAACTATAATGAAAACCGTGAATGCTTTCTATATTTATGGTATATATATATTTATATAATGATTTTATTTTCATTTACATTGTTAATGTAGGAAAGATATGATGATCTTTTACTGAGCAATGCTAGTGGTAGTGATGATTGTTCTGAGCCCCGCCCATCAGGTGATGATATGACATTGTGGATGGCGGCAGCGGGTGGGCCGAAAAAAGGGAAAATATTTGGGCTGGGATCGTTGTCAAGGATGTTCATGCCGAATAGTCCTGGAAGTTCATCATCCGCTGGGACTGGTCGAAGGAAGTCACGCAAGGAGGAGCAATTGACCCAAGAAAATATTCGTCTGACTAATTTACTTGTTCAGAAGGATGCACGAATAGATAGCTTGGAAGATCAAATGAGATTAGTTATGGAACACCTTAACATCCAGCGCAATGCCGGGCCTCCTGTACCTCCAGCCAATCCAATGGGTCATGGGCACATTGATGCCGAGAATGCTGATGTTGGTGCTGATGCTGATGATGATGATGATGATGATGATTTTCTCCAGTCTCCCTAGTAGCAATTCTGGGTAAGCTTGCGTCGCAAATCTTGGTTTTTCATTATTTCACTCATATTTATATGTAAGAACATTTATGTTCGTCCTAAAACGTATTTTTGATATTTCATACCTAGTTCCACATCCATGCTTCAACGCTGTTTTTATATTCTGTACTGATTTATGTATCGACATTTCCTCAGGTTTCGACAAAGGTGACTACTTTTGGTGTCCTGCCATCGTATCAAAGCCGCGTCTTCTTCTGTATGGTTTTTTTGCGTCTTCTATGGTTATCCCGTCTCTTAGTTCATGTTTTGAATGTATTGTAATATTGGATATCAAATAGCATTATGTCAGACTTTATAACTTTCCTTCTGTTATTTGTTTTAATTATATGTCATTGTGGCTGGTTTGTCAGAATTTATGATTTATTCGTTTTTCTGTTTCAATTATATGTCATTGTCTCCTTTGATTGAGATAGACAATAATTTATGGCCGAAATGATGTAAAAATAACGATGAATATTTTAAGCCAAGTTTGCGATGAAATTTTCGACGATTTTGCGATGGATTGAGATAGGCGCAAATTTGGGGCGAATTTTGCGACGGCAAAAAAAAAAAAAAAAAATCGTATTTTGCGAAGAACTTTGCGACGGATTGAAGTTCGTCGCAAATTTGCGACGGAATTTGCGACGGATTTTGCGACGGATTTTGCGACGAACTTTGCGACGGATTGAGTTCGTCGCGATTTTGCGACGGATTTTGCCACGGATTTTGCGACGGATTTTACGACGGCTATGGTCCGTCGCAAATTTTGCGACGATTTTTGCGACGATTTTTGCGACGGATTTTGCGACGAATTTTGCGATGAAATTTGCAACGGATTTAAGTTCGTCGCAATTTTGCGACGGAATTTGCGACGGATTGAAGTTCGTCGCAAATTTGCGACGGAATTTGCGACGGATTTTGCGACGGATTTTGCGACGAACTTTGCGACGGATTGAGTTCGTCGCAATTTTGCGACGGATTTTGCCACGGATTTTGCGACGGATTTTGCGACGGCTATGGTCCGTCGCAAATTTTGCGACGATTTTTGCGACGAATTTTGTGACGGATTTAATTCGTCGCAAATTTTCGACGGATTTTGCGACGAATTTTGCGACGAAATTTGCGACGGATTTAGGTTCGTCGCAATTTTGCGACGGAATTTGCGACGGACTTTTGCGACGGAATTTGCGACGGAATTAGTTCGTCGCAAATTTGCGACGGAATTTGCGACGGAATTTGCAACGGATTTTGCGACGAATTTTGCGACGGATTTAGTTCGTCGCAAATTTGCGACGGATTGTTTGCGACGAAATTTGCGACGGATAGGGTCCGTCGCAAATTTGCGACGAATTTTGCGACGACTTTTGCGACGAAATTTGCGACGAAATTTGCGACGAATTTTGTTCCGTCGCAAATTTGCGACGAAATTTCGAATTTTCCGTCGCAAAAATTTGCGACGCGCTAGTAGCGACGGAATTTTGTCCGTCGCAAAATCCGTCGCAAAATTCGATTTGCGACGGATTTTTCCGAAATTTCCGTCGCAAATTCCGTCGCAAAAAACAAGTTTTTTTGTAGTGTTGCTTCGTTATACTCAGGTTGACATTGATGTGTTCCTATAGTATATATGCTCACTTATGTCTCAAAATCTTACATCTTAAAATTAAAAATTCCTCGTTTCCTAAATTTGGTGAGCGAGCATCTATCCAAGCCTGCCCATATTTCTGAAGTCCAGACCAAAAGTTTAAGCCAAACCTGCCCCTTTATGGATGGCTATGTAACATCCTGAATTTTGACCCGTTACCGGGACCAATAAAGTGTGTATTAATTCTCGTTTGATTTTAGTAAGTCTCGCCCGGACTTGATCAATCACGGGATACTAACCAAATGGGAAAGGCTAAATAGGAATAGGTACGTGGACCGAGGACCCGATCGCGATTGAGCGACGAGTTCGAGAAACGCCGAGGAAATATTTTGAACCAATATGGCCAATCTTAGGAGAATAACGGATTTATATAGTCAGTAAAGTACGATCGGATCGCGGGTGATTCCGCACGACCGAAAGTACGCCTGACCAATGAATCCCGATTTTAATCCGAACGATCGCGACCCCTGGTACTAGCAATAATTCCTCTCGTTCTCTCGAAATTCGAGGCCATCACGATTCGGACAATCTTAGGTCGATACGCGTAACACTTAAATAGCCGCCCGTTAGTGAGAGGCCCTAAGACTTTAAAACGAGTTATTTTAATCGCGATATTGAGCCCGAATTTCAATATCAAAATTTCAAGGGTAATTACGACTAATTTGCAAGAAAGACGTCATTTTATAGTGGCCAAATAAGTTTTGGACAAGAACGGCTGAAAATAGAAATTTCGACAGAAATTGAGAAAAATTACAATTTTGCCCCTGGGGACCTCAACGCCCGTTTCTGAGGCCCAAACGAAATTATTTTTCGGAACCGATGCCATTTTGGGGCAACCATACACTTCTGGAGTGCATACGGTAAAAAATTGGAATTTCAACCCCGGAACGAAAAATTACGGTTTTGCCCCTCCAAACTTTTGGACTGGTTTTCGAGGGCTTAAAGGATGAATTTTAAGGATTCGACACCGGATTATGTCTACCATAAATATATAGGACCGGTATGGACAAAAATTGAAATTTCGATTCGGGATCGAAAAATTACGAAAATGCCCCTAGGGCTAATTTGGATAATTCCGAATTTTGGTCAAAATTTTGGGGTTAACCAAGGTTAGTTAGGCTTAACTCAGGTCTGGTCAACCATGGTTAAAGACAAATGACCATTTAGCCATTGCTTAATTGGATTAGAACAAATCCTAGCCATTGGATCAAGGGCAAAATTGTCCAATGGCCCAAGATTTTGACACTTGGATTCTATTAAGTTATATTTGACTCATTTGACCAGAATTTCCTCTCTCTCATTTGCATTTTCCTGATCTGCCGAGACCACTTCCCCTCTTCCTCTTCTTCCTCAATGTTTTCTCTCTACTGTGGGCACGTTTCTGTCCATTCTGGTACTGTTCACGCCGGAACAGTACCAGCCGGAGCTGTTGGCCGCCACCAGCCACCATCCAGCACCACCAGCAGCCATTTTCGCCTCTGTACAGCCCCATTTCCAGCCCCAATCAGTAATTCCAGCAGCGAATCGTCGTTCCCGTCGTCGCCGTGACCGCCGGCTTGCACTCGGAACGCCGCCGTCGATCCTTACAGCGCGTCGGTGATCGACCGCCCGTTCTCGTCGTCCCGAGCCATTAATAGGTGAGTATAAACCCCTAAACCCTTAATTAGTCTAATTATGCATTTTAGAGGGTAATTAGGGGTTAATTGAGCTTATTTAGGCCCTAATTAGGTTTATTTGGGTGTAGGATGATTAGGATAGGTCATTAGGGCTTAATGGGAATGTTTAAATGTGGTTTAATGGCCTAATTTGTGATCTGCCCTGGTACTGTTCATCAGTACCGAAATTGCACAAATTTGTCTAAGTTTTGCACTAAATGAATTCAATGATTCAAGGCTTGGAATTAGACAATTCAAGTGTTAATTAGGCTCATTTGAGGCTTAATTATGTGTATTTGGTGGTTGGATGTTTAGGGTAGGTGATTAGGCCTTAATGAGATGGTTTAAAGGTGGTTTAATGTCCAAATGGAGCTCTGGTCTGGTACTGTTCATACAGTACCGAATTTGTGTTATTTGCTTAAGTTTTGCACTAATTGGGTTCAATTGCTAATGACTTAGAATTGGACATTTTGGGGACTAATTAGGCTTATTTGAAGCTTAATTAAGTGTATTTGGTTATTGGGTGATTAGGATTTGAGACTAGAGCCTAATGAGGGTGTTTAATTGTGGTTTAGTGGACAAAATGTGTCCTCCCCTGGTACTGTTCATTCAGTACCGAATTTGTGCAAATTGTCCAAGTTGAGTATTTAATGGATGATTATTTGATGACAAGAACTTAGGCATTTTAGGGGTTGATTAGGACTTGTATAATCCTATTGAACGACCCGAATTGGTGAGAATGGTTATCGAGACCGAAGTGCCCAAGGCGGGCCTTAGGCGCATTGAATTATCTTGGAAAGGATTGCGTGGATAAAATGTGGAGTTCTTGAACTAGAATGAAATTGTTTGGGAATGCCGGGAATGAGTGGCATAAGTCTAATTTGATCATAATTATGCTTGGTAAATTTGATATCAGTAATTGGCTTGAATTCCCGAACATATGTTTTGCATATTAAGTGGTGATTGGTTGAAATTGAGTGAAACGATGTACTTGCCTGAGCTTTGTTCAAATGTTGGCCTTCGGGTCGGGCCTACGGGTCGTTATATCCAATTGTGACCTTCGGGTCGGGCCTACGGATCGATTTAATCAAACTGTTGGCCTTCGGGTCGGGCCTACGGGTCGTTATATTCAATTGTGGGCCTTCGGGTCGTTATAATTGTACATGATTCATGATGAATTTAAATGTCTAACCTGCAGGGTTGAGATAGTAAATTAGGCTGTGAGCCGGGAATGTTTTAATGTTATACTGGTTTGTCACTTGATGTGTTTTATTTACCCTTCTAGAGGTGCACATTAGCCTAGTTTAGGATTAGTGGTTTGTACTTGCTGAGATTTCTCACGGTTGTGGTAAAATCGACATTTCAGATCCCCGGCCATGAATGTTGAGGCCGAGGAGCAGGACCCCGAGCCCGAGACAGAGTCTGAGACTATGAGTTCAGAGGAAGAGCCGGAGCAGCTTGAGAGTCCCTCTGAGTCATCGAGCTCCGATCAAGACCAGGAGCCTTAGATTAGGTCTCAGTGTTAGGAGTAGAGGCCAACCCCTTTTTGACTGTAGCCTCTAGTGGTTAGTCCGATCTCCCTAGGCCACCAATCCATTTCTGTTTTAGTGGCCCTTTTGTTGTATCTTATTTATAATGGATATTGTATATAAGTGTTATAATGAATGTATATGTTGTTTTTAATCGTTTGTAATTTGTTGGCTTGTGTTGCTCATGGTTGCTTTTAAATTGTCTGGGTGTATATATATATTATATATACGTCGTTTCCGCATGTGACGTGTTTTCTCTTATTTGGGTTTTCGGGTCGGTGACGTAATCTGGGAGCGTCGCACCTCATTTCGACCTATACGCAGATGTTCATGCTTCGTGGGGTACAGGGCGTGACAGGCCATCAAGCCACTTGGGTATATATATGATTAGGTCTACCTAAGATTAAAAGGTAAATAGGTAGCTTACCTGCAGCCTTTGTTCTCTGATGGAACATTAAGATTAGGGTCGCCATTAGAGCCCAAAAAAAGAATGAAACATGCAATGGCGACCACCACAACTCCTATGATAATGTTCTTGTCCTTCTTCTTCTTGCCAGGGCGTGAAGCTGGGCATAATTATCCAAAAAGTCCCCGACCTATTGTACAGCAGTCAATTTAGTTCAAAATATTTCAATTATACCAATATAGTTCTAAAATTTTCAATTATGTCAATTTAGTCTTGAATTTTTTGAAGTTTTGTCAATTTAGTCCTACACTTATTATTTGGATAATTGGGCCAAAGGACTTTAGAACTAAATTGGCAAATTGTCAAAAGATTTATGGCCAAATTGGCACATTTGAAAGTTTAGGACTAAGGGTGCATTTGGTTCAGTTTTTCCAGGGGGCTTTTTGGCCAACTGCTAGCCTTGGGAAAGCTGAAAGCCTAATGTTGGTAGGGATGGCCGAATATTGAAACTAGTTTTCTTCTTCTAAAACTACCCTCACCAATTCTCTAAAACTACCTTCACTAAGGGCGGCATGCAAGGGCCAACAAGACTAGATCAAGCTGGCGAGGTCGAGCGACTGCTCAAGCGATGGTCACCTAAGGTCGCGATACCCTGGCAACGGTTGCTGGTGCCAAATTTGGCTCATTGACGGCCTTAGCCCTTTGCCGGAGTCGGTGAACGGTTTTTTTTTCAATTAAAAAAAATAAAAATTAAACCCAAAAGCCCTTTACAAAAAAAAAATTGCCCAGCGTTATTTAGGCCGAGGTAGCTTTACAAATGATTTTTTTATCAAACGCAATTTGCATTTCCCCAAAGGAATTTAATCCAGAGGCATTTGCATTTCTCAAATGCTCATTTGCAAAGTTGAACCAAACGCAACTTGAATTGGTAAATTTTCAAAAGATTTAGGACTAAATCAGCAAAAAATTAAAAGATTTATGATTGAATTCGCGACCAAACAACAAGTTTGACTTTTTGGATAATTTTCTCCCTGAAGCGGAAGAGTTGGTGTCTTCATTACTGCTGGACATGTCACGCCCAAAGCCATGTCTAATGGAGGTCGGATCTAAGCCAACGAGCCTGGTTCACGTGCAACTTTCCTAACTTCTAATAGAAACTGAAAAAAGAAGGGATGAGATCCAAGAAGGCACGTGCATTTCGATGACTGTTGTGACCGGCTCAGAATTCCAGGAGGGAGGGACGCCAAGATCGCGCGCCCTCCCCAGGTTGCTTTCGGGCTCACCGAGCACGGGCCTCGCCAGGCCCATCCGTCGGCCCATTGGGCTCTCCCCCGAATGTGACCCCACGAGGCCCAGGACAGGCCCGCAGGAACCATCGGTGGCAAAATGGTAATTGACCTCCCGGCGTCGGTTTCGCCAGCCTTTCGTGTCGGTTCGCGCGTCGTTCCCTCTTCTCCAGTGGGCCCCACGCGCACCTGACCGGCCCTCCCCCAGCACCATCGCAATCATCTCTTCCAAGACAAATTACGGACGGAGAACCATAATGTCACGATTCCCAATAGACGTATAAAGAGTTCACAAAATGACGTAGACATGACGGTTAGGAACTAAATTGAATTTGACGAGTTTTCAGCACATAAGCGAATTGAGCTTTTTTTCTTTTGCCATGTTTTGTCCGAAGGTGCTCTTCTTGTTAGGATTAATGCTATAACAAATGGTAAATTATGCCTACTGTGATATAAATACTCCGAACTTTCTCATGTATCATTAAAAACCCTAAAGTTATCCATTATGACACAAATATTCTAAACTTTTTTTTTTGTCATAAAAAGCCTCGAACTTATACTAGTATGACGAGTATATTTTAGATGGAATTGAAATAGAGGGCATATACTTTTTTCACGACACAAAAAATGTTGAGGGTATTTATGTCACAGTGGGCAAGTTTATGGTTTTTTGTGATATAAAAAAAATTGAGGTATTTGTGTTACAATGGACATAGCTTTGGGTTTTTTATGGTATTTTCCTATGTTTAAATTACCAAATTGTGACCAACATGGGTTTAACCAGGTTTATGTATTAGACAGTGGCCAATTGCGATGTTGCCCACGTGGAGAGAAAAAAAAATAGAGACAATTAGGCCACGACCCTAGGATCTCGGAATGTGAGGATCGTGTCCGAACACGTGGCATAAGCGGTGGGCATAAGTGGAGTCGCGGTTGGTATGATCTCAAATTAGCTAAAGTCATGACAAAATATGAAAATGGTTATTTCCGAGCAATATTTTTCTTACTACTTTCCATTTTCCTGCTCCCTAAGGGGATCTTAGTAATTTGATTTTTAAATATGAGATATTAACGAATTATGCTTTAGCTTATTAAATTTTCGAAAGATTCATTGATATACGTTCTAAGGTTGTTCTATATCATATTTACAAAATACTAACCTCGTGATGATGTGCTTGACAAAGTAAGATGAATTTTACTATGTTTATCTCATTATATATTTTAGTATACGGTCTTAATTATAGTTTTAATTAATGATACATTTTGGCGATGATGCCGGCGGATTGCACGGGCCTTCGACTAGTGTTTCATTTTAAATCACATTAATCTTTTACGAATCCTGATGTCAGAAATTTCGTGCTGAATTGTCTTGTGTGACTTGAGTTGATTGAAGAACCGGAAGCCTTTTCTGCATGCCAACTCAAATGGGAAGCATGGAGAAGAAAACAAAAAAGAAACTATATCAATATTTCCTGAAATGATAATTATATTTTGAATTTGAAAATACATTTGGCTAGGATTTTCTCCTCATTTCTCAAAATTAAAAATGGGCAAGAGCAAAAAAAAAAAGTCTAAGTGATTTGCTTGCCGGGTTTGATGAGGCACATAACAAGAGATCGATTTCACACCATCAAGTGTAGATTAGTGATTCACTTTTTGAGATAGAAGATTGTCAAGATTTTGTGGTCCGCTACCGAACTTATTCAAATTCAAAGGCACGATGCACATTTTCATTATTGGGAGAACCTCTGCACTCTACCCCCACTCCCTATTTGAGTAAGGCCGGAAGGAATTGACAGAATTTGTATCGAGATAACGAGGATGGTGAGGAATTACATAAATTTAGAATGAGAAGTGTCAAAGAGTTGCCTTTTGGCACTTGTTAATTCATGTTTAATGTGCTTTACAAACCTTAATTTTACTATTTAAAGTAACTTTATTAAAACGCACCATTCTTCCATTGTCAAAGTATCGTGAAAAGAATTATCTTCACTTCTAATTAACTTAACGAGTGCCCCAACGACACTATTTAAAAAAAAACCCATATAAGATTTATTTACGTAAACGCGGGATTTCTTCTTATTTGAACCCAAAAAAGAAAAAGAAAAATGCAAACCCTTTGGATGGAGAATGCTAACACGTTCCCCTGTGGCGACAATTCCACCATCTCTGTTTTCCTGTCGTAAATTCCCTGATTAGACGGCGCATTTGCCAGCATAACAAACGGGGCCAAATCTTCCTGACGCGTCGTCGCTCCAGCGATACTTGTTTGTTTTCTAGTTAGAGTAATCAGTCAATCCTATGACAATTGACAGCATGCATTGGATGTCGAAAGAAAGCTTTGATGCCCAAAGCAAATTCTCCGTTCATACGGAAAAAAAACTAGCGGTCCCAGCCATTCTCTGTCAATTCGGAGACCCTTTTCGTTCTGTTTCCTTGATTTATGGAGCTGATTGTTCCTGGACGTGGTTATGATCCTGGACGTGGTCATGACGAGGTTGATGTTGCGGCACCGGAACGGAAGGCGCTTTGAAAGCGAAACCTCGAATCTTGACTTTTTATCGCACCCCCTCTACAAATGCCAGGCTCTTATCGGAAATGATGATATCCTCGTATTGTTGGCGTGAGATGTCAATTAGCTGATTGTTGTAATATTTTATTTTAGGAATAGATTAGCACCATATTAGAAGGAATCATTTTGTTATTTGTGAATATCCTGTTACCATATTAGTAGGAGGAAGTTTAGACCAAAATTGTATATGTATCTCTATTAATTCATTGTAATGAGTAAAAAAACGTATTCTTTTCTTCAGAAATATCTTTTCCTCATGGTATCAGAGCCCTAGGGTTTGATCCTTGGGGTACTGTACGTCAATCATTGATTACGGCGCTGTTGTTTGTCGCGGCGCCGTCGTCTCACGCCGATCGACTTCGTCTCGTCCGATCTTCTTCATCTTCATCTTTCTAGGACCCGTTGTACGCCATGGAGGGACAGGAAATAGCAAAAACACAATCCAGTGAAGGATCGACGGCCACAGCGATCCTTGAGAGTCTGATGGCTGCGATGAAATAGCTTGCAACACAACAGAATCCACCATCATCGACAGAAAATTCTGCCCCTACAATCGCCATTAAGTTCAACGACATGAACTATGGCTTGTGGTCCCAAGTTGTCGAGAGTACGTCTTCGGCAAAGACAAATTGGGATACTTGACTGGTGACATTCCACAACCGGCCCAGACTGACCCTGCTCTTCGGAAGTGGAAAATTGAAGATGCCACCGTGAAAGGTTGGCTCATAAACTCAATGGAACTCGTGTTGATCGGAAATTTTATAAAATTCCTGAAGGCAAAAGCAGTATGGGAGTCGGTGGCAACAACCTATTTTGATGGGACTGATACGTCCCAAGTATATGATCTGAAGCGGCAAGTGTCGCGATTGAAGCAGAATGGAGGACCAATCGAAACCTTCTATAACAATCTTCAAGCTCTCTGGAGAGAAATTGATTTTCGCAGACCAAACCCCATGACGTGTGATGATGATATTGCGAGATATAACTCAACAGTTCAAGAAGATCGAGTGTATCTCTTCCTTGATGGACTGGATGATCGACTCGACAAGGTTAGAGCCGATGTACTACAAATGCAACCATTCCCCACTGTAGAGCAAGCATATGCTCGAGCGAGACGGGAGGATGTTCGACAAACGGTGATGCTCTCATCTGGAGAACATGGAATCTCGGGTGGAGCTATGATATCTCGACGTGAGGGGGCAGATTCTCGATTACGTTTGACGACAAGAGGAACATCGAATAGAGATGTTCGACAAAAAGGAGGTGCACAACAACCTATCGCTATCTCTGGAGGGTGTTCTTACTGTGGGAATTCACGACACACGAAGGATACTTGTTTTAAACTCCACGGGTATCCTGAGTGGTGGGAAGAATTACAGAAGAAGAAGAAGGTAGAAAAATAGGAAAAGGAAGTGCTCAGGCAGCTTTAGTCTCTGGAGGTATTGGTTTTTCGTTAGTGCCAGATCAAAAACCAATTGAAGAAGCTGAAGGTAATTCAGGTTGTGTTCTTTCTATCTCTCACATGGATAAGAATGTTGGATGGATTATTGATTCCGGGGCGACCGATCACATGACCTTTGACACTCAAGATCTTGCAACAACAACTTCTCTAATGCGGGACTGGATTACAAATGCAAATGGTCACAGCTCTAGTGTAACTGGAGCAGGGATGTTACACTCTCTAAATCTATCTCTCTTTCAAATACATTGTTAGTGCCCTCTTTATCAAATAAGTTATTGTCTGTAGGACAACTTACCAAAGATCTACAGTGTTGTGTTTTGATGTATCCTAATTTTTGTCTTTTCCAGGACATTCGCACGAAGGAGATTATTGGACGTGGTACTAAGAGGGATGGATTATATTTCTTGGATGATTTTGGGTCGAAGTCAGGTCATGTTTTACATACTCAGGGTAATCTTGACAGAGAAAGAAGCTTGATTTGTTTGTGGCACCGTCGACTTGGGCATCCTTCCTTTGGGTACTTGAAGATGTTATTTCCTGAATTATTTCGTCATTTTTCAAAGTTATTATTTACGTGTGAAACTTGTATTCGGGCAAAGAGTCACCGTGTTAGTTTCCCTCCTAGTATCAATAAAAGAACAAAACCATTTGCTTTGATTCACTCTGATGTGTAGGGACCATCTCCAATCTCTACAGTTTCTGGTTTTAGATGGTTTGTTACATTTGTGGACGATTGCACTTGGATGACTTGGCTATATCTAATGAAACACAAGGATGAGGTTGCTGCTATATTTGAAAAATTCGATGTAATGATAAAAACACAGTTTGATGGAAAGATTCAAGTACTTCGGACAGATAATGGGGGGGAATATGTGAACAACAAACTTGATGCCTATTTTTATCGGCATGGAATCATTCATGAAACCTCTTGTGCTCAAACACCACAACAGAATGGAGTAGCCGAGCGAAAGAACCGACATATTCTTGAGACCGCAAGAGCCCTTCTCATAGGGAGTCATGTTCCGAAGAGGTTTTGGGATGCTGCTCTAGTAACTTCAGTGTATCTAATGAACCGAATGCCCTCGCGGGTGTTAAATTTCCGAACTCCATTGCAAAGCCTTGCCGACCATGTGGAGCTTCCTGGTGTTTTGACTCTACCTCCAAAAGTCTTTGGATGTGTGGCTCTTATTCACTTGCATAAAAATCAACGGACCAAACTGGATCCACGTGCAAAAAGGTGTGTGTTTATTGGATACGGATCAAACCAGAAAGGCTATCGATGTTACAACCCCAGCACCAAGAAGATCCTTGTCACACTAGATGTTACTTTCATTGAATCTAAGTTCTTTTATCCAGCATCACAACTGAGTATTAGTACCGAGGGAGCAGAGCTAGATAAAAATTGGTGGGATATTCCCAATATACCGTTGCCTACAGTAAACATCCCAGAATCAACACCGCAACCTACAATGGAGAACAGTATACTAGCGTAGCCCATGGTGGAAGTACCGCACCTTGCAATTGACGAATAGACAGAATCAGGCAGTGGTGGAGTTCAAGCAGAATTTCAGGAGGTTTCAGAATAAATTGATTCGGAAAAAGACCATAATGTTGCTATTGAACAAACTTCTATCCATCCATCTCCCTCTTTAGTACCCGACCAAGCTCCTGCGAATAATCCTGAGGTAACCATTTCTGTTCCACTCTATGATAATTTAAATAGTTGCAAGACATATATTCTTCAAGATAGGCACAACAGGGGGAGGGCACCTGATAGATACTCTCCCGAAGTCAAAAATCGAAGATCCAAGTATCCTATAGCCAATTATGTGTCAACAAGAAGATTATCAGAATCATACAAAGCTTTTATTGCCAATGTCTCAACTGAGCCTGATCCCAAGAGAGTGGAGGATGCTATGAAGGATCCTAAATGGATGGCAGCCATGAAGGAGGAGATGGAAGCTTTAGAAAAGAATGGAACTTGGAGACTAGTAACTCTTCCAACAGGGAAAAAGGTAGTGGGTTGCAAGTGGGTTTTCATGATAAGTATAAGTCGGATGGGTCCGTTGAGAGATATAAGGCACGACTCGTGGCAAAGGGATATACACAGACATATGGAGTCGATTATAAAGAAACATTCTCTCCAGTAGCAAAATTAAACACTGTGAGAGTTCTGTTGTCTTTAGCAGCTAATTTAAATTGGCCCTTACATCAACTTGATGTAAAGAATGCATTTCTTCATGGGAATTTGAAAGAAGAAATTTACATGACAGTCCCACCTGGATATAGATGTAATGGCAACCCAAATGTTGTGTGCAGATTGGAACGGTCACTCTATGGATTGAAACAATCCCCCCGTGCATGGTTTGGAAGATTTTGTTTAGCTATGAAGCGGTATGGATATGAGCAAAGTAATGCCGATCATACCTTATTTCTGAGGTGGCGCAATGAGAAGGTAACTCTTCTCATTATATATGTTGACGATATCATTATTACAGGTAATGATCATGTGGAGAGTACAAGACTCATGTCTAGACTGAATGGTGACTTTGAAATGAAGAATCTTGGAGAGTTAAAATATTTCCTAGGAATTGAAGTAGAAAGATCGGAAGAAGGAATTTTTTTATCTCAACGGAAGTACGTGCTAGATCTTCTTTCCGAAGTCGGAATGCTAGAATGCAAACTAGCTAATACTCCGATAATACAAAATCATAAGCTTCACGACAGTCCAGATCAAACTCATGTAGATAGAGAGCGGTACCAACGTCTTGTAGGAAGACTAATCTATTTATCTCATACCAGGCCTAGCATTGCATATGCTGTAAGTATGGTAAGTCAATTCATGCACGCTCCCAAATGGATCACATGGATGCGGTTGTTCGAATCTTGCAATATTTAAAGGTAGCCCCAGGAAAAGGTTTGTTTTTCGGAAAGTATGGTCACCTGGATGTAGAAGGGTATAGTGATGCAGATTGGGCAGGAAATGTTACGGATAGGCGATCAACTTCTGGATATCTTACATTGGTGGGAGGAAATCTTGTTACATGAAGAAGCAAGAAGCAAAATGTTGTGTCCCTTTCGAGCGCAGAAGCTGAGTTCAGAGGAGTTACAAAAGGGATATATGAACTGCTTTGGTTAAAAAGGTTGATGACTGAACTGGGTTACCCTCCAAGAACAGGAATGAGACTCTTTTGTGACAATAAGGCAGCTATAAGTATCTCTGAAAATCCAGTACAACATGACCGAACTAAACATGTGGAGATTGATCGTAATTTCATCAAAGAGAAGCTAGAAGAAGGGGTCATTCAAATCCCGTTCATCAGATCAAGTGATCAACTGGCAGACATGCTAACTAAAGCTGTATTTGGGAGCGACTTCAAAAGCTCACTTTTCAAGTTGGGTATCAAAGACATTTTTTCACCCACTTGAGGGGGAGTGTTGGCGTGAGATGTCAATTAGCTGATTGTTGTAATATTTTATTTTAGGAATAAATTAGCACCATATTAGAAGGAATCATTTTGTTATTTGTGAATATCTTGTTATCATATTAGTAGGAGGAAGTTTAGACCAAACTTATATATGTATCTCTATTAATTCATTGTAATGAGTAGAAGAATGTATTCTTTTCTTTAGAAATATCTTTTCCTCACGTATATCCTGTCGTTAAGAGCATAAATCCCGTATTTATCCTTTGTAAAAAGAAGAACGACCGTGAAAAGACACGATGAAAACACGACAATACTTTGACCCGTTTACCGGACCTCGTGATGTGATTGAAGAAAGAATCCTCCGCTAGTTTACTAGTCGGGAGCGACAGTTGCGTAAGGTAAAAAAAAGATGAACATTGATTCCACTTCATGGCATTTTCCCTCAACAACCATGAAGATGTGGACACTAAGGTTTTTAAAAGAGTTTTCGATGTTGAATGCCCCACGATGTCCCACCCAACAATCAAGCCATGCGTGGAAAAGGTCAGGGTGCTTCCATTTGCCAGCCGGTGTTGCTATCGCACCATTAATATAAGATAAATAATTTAGAACGACCGGCACTAGAAGTACCTGTTTGTTATTGTCCTCGTTCGTTTTGAAGGGAGAGACTAACTAGGACTCGTCAATCTTTAAGCTAATGTTGTTAATGGGCGTTTCTGGGGTTTCAATGACCGAGGTGAGGTCAATTGATTCACTGATGACCATGATGGCTGAACCTCGTTGGCTTCCTTTCTCTAGTATTGACTGCAAAATGATTGAACATAAAATCTCTTATACTCGAACCTAAATAAGTCATTAAAAAGCTTCATCCACGTCCTTATTTACCTGGATGCAAAACTTTTAGAAGGTTTTCCCTCTCTTTAGGGAAGATAAAGAAACGTGGAAAATTGAGGATATAAAATTTGCGAGCATCGACATGTGAAAATAAGGGACGCGCTGCAAAATGATAAAAAAAAAAGTCTCTGATACTCCATTTCCATATATTAACTTGATTTATTTCTTGAATATCTGAATATCATATTAGCGGAAGGAAATGATTAATCCAAGTGCTTCCACTTTGTACGGGAACGAGTGATAAAAAAGATGAGAAAATAGCGTATCCTTTCCATTTTCTTTCTCCATAAATATTTTAAAATTTACCGTATTTTTTTTGTTGATCGTGATATTAATTATAGTGTTAGTTAAAGGAAATGATATAAATAAACAAGGCAAATATTATCCATTGATTGTGCAACCTTTCAAGCTTGCGATTATCGCAACTTATAATTCGAAAATCCGTTTTGTCCACATGACAAGTCATGAATAGATTAAAGAATTAAACACGAAAAAAGAGAGCAAAGAAACATCACATGATTCGCCGGAAGTGAGAAAAAGATAGATTGCACTCAATCCACGAAAGGTTAAACCGCGCAGAATTAGAAAGAAACTCTTTACCTAACGTACTCCAAAAAACGGCAGTAACAGTCACAACTGTTATCATGCGTGATTAGAGGTAAGTAAATTCTTATGTAACTCTTGTCTTCTTCTCCAATCCCCATCACCCTTTGAAGAAATATCTCTGCCATCTCCATTAACATGAAGCGCCGGTTTCATTTAAGACGAGGTCAGCTCTCTACCGAATGCTGAACCTCTAGCTGGGTTGCTCTCATGTTTTGGTTTTTTTAAGAATATTGTTGCTCCAACTCCAGCCCCTTTTGACTCCCACTTGTTTAAAGTTTTTCCACTATATTGCTTTTCTTTCTCTTTCTTCCTTGATGATATAAAGTATAAACAAATCTTGGAATCTGTCCTTTCTGTTGGGTTGTCACCGAGTACAAACCGGCTAGTGCCTGGCAGTTTTGGGTGGTCTCTCTCTCTCTCTCTCTCTGCAAATCTGTTTGTTGCCTCTTAAATTCTTGTTTGGGTGTCTGGGAACTCTTCAACCTTCCCACCGTGTTCGTCTGATGTGCCATTTCAAGCTGGGCTTATACGGTTTCTCTCTCTCACTGTATTGGTGCTGTATCTGCTATAAAGGTGCCATCTTTAACGTTTCCTGTTGAGTTCTGTCAATAGGGTTTTGATCTTGATCGTCTGCCTGGTTGGGATCGGTTGCTCTTTTTCTTCTTTCCAAATCTCATATCTTCGAGATAAGATCTTGAAGTTGCTATCTTTGTACTGTTTTTCGGTTAGTTCATGATCGTGAGTGCTTGCCCTTTGTGATTCGACCCCTGTACTCCCCCTGTCGTTCACTTCTTCCGGTGTGAGAAATCAAGATTTGAGCTTTGCCTAGCTCAAAGATAGTTTGATTGCTGAGCTCCTTAGCTTAAATTCGTAGATGAAGTGCAACAGAAGCTTATTGTTTTTGTGGGCTTTGTCAATCTTGTGTTTGGCTTGGTCTTCTAATGGGTATTCTCCTCCAGATAATTACCTTATAGATTGTGGATCCTCAAGCAATACCAGTGTAGGTACCCGCGTTTTTCTCGCTGATAACCTAGCCTCAAAGTTCCTTTCCACCTCGCAAAATGTTCTGGCCAGTGCATCGAACTCTCTTAATTCTTCTGATGTCTCCCAGCTCTATCAAACCGCTAGAGTCTTTACTGGTCCCACGAGATACACATTTCCCATCAGCCAGGGTGGTAGGCACTGGATTCGGCTCTATTTCTCTCCTTTCGATTACCAATCTTACAAGATGAGCACTGCTAATTTTGCTGTTTCAGCCCAAAACTTTGTTCTCCTCAGTAATTTTAGCGCCAGTGGCAGCGTCATGAAAGAGTTTTCCCTGAACGTAACGTCAAGTAACCTTGTTGTCACCTTTACCGCCTCCAATAACTCATTTGCATTTCTGAATGCAATTGAAGTTGTCTCCTTGCCCGACACTTTAATTCAGGATGATGCCAATACTCTTCCTTCAGGGAAGTTTCAAGGTCTCTTATCGCAGGCTCTTCAGACAGTCTGGAGATTGAACATGGGTGGACCAAAAGTTTCTGCTACGAATGATACTCTCTGGAGAAATTGGGATTCCGACTATAATTTTCTGGTCCAACCTAATCTGGCGACAAATAAGTCGAACATTGGAGCAGTTAAATATGTATCAGGTGGGCCGACGGAGGATACTGCTCCCGCTTCAGTCTATGGCACTGCAACTGAGATGAACTCGGGAAGTGATCCTAACAGCAATTTCAATGTCACCTGGGAGTTTGATATAGATGTTGGATTTAGACACCTTATTCGCTTTCACTTCTGTGATATAGTGAGCCCATTGCTTAACCAGCTCTACTTCAATGTCTATCTTGACTCATCTGTTGTTGTTAGTGACCTTGATTTGAGTAGCCTCTTGTTCAATTTGGCTGTTCCCTATTTCTACGATCTAGTTTCAGGGGTGTCAGTAAGCAATAAGCTTCATGTAAGTGTCGGTCCATTTACGGCAAATGGTGCTTACCCCAATGCCATTTTGAATGGGTTAGAGATCATGAAGATGAACAATTCTGATGGAAGCCTCGAAGGGGCTGCGACGGCAATATCTTCAGGTTCCGGCTCTGGCAAAAATGTTGGTGTCATAGTGGGTATAACTATTGGGGCGTTTACTGCAGCACTTTTGGCTGGAGTTCTCTTTTTGTGGTGCCGGAGAAGGCGACAACAACTTGCAAAGCAGGGGCTTTCCAAGACATGGATTCCATTATCCACTAATGGATGCACTTCTCACACCATGGGGAGTAAATACTCTAATGGAACAACCCTTAGCGTTGCTTCCAATCTTGGGTATCGCTTTCCCTTTGTGGCTGTTCAAGAGGCCACGAACAACTTTGATGAGAGTTGGGTCATTGGCATTGGCGGTTTTGGAAAAGTGTACCGGGGAGAATTGAATGATGGAACAAAAGTAGCTGTTAAGAGGGGTAATCCTCGGTCCCAGCAGGGACTTGCGGAGTTCCAAACTGAAATCGAGATGCTTTCACAGTTTCGCCACCGCCATCTGGTTTCTTTGATTGGGTATTGTGATGAAAAGAATGAGATGATTTTGATTTATGAATACATGGAGAACGGCACACTGAAGAGCCATCTTTATGGCTCTGGCCTTCCTAACCTGAGCTGGAAGCAGAGGCTTGAGATATGCATTGGTTCTGCTAGAGGACTCCACTATCTTCACACTGGCTATGCAAAAGCAGTCATCCATCGCGATGTGAAGTCTGCAAATATTTTGCTTGATGAGAACCTCATGGCAAAAGTTGCTGATTTTGGGCTTTCCAAGACGGGGCCAGAAATTGATCAGACCCATGTAAGTACAGCAGTGAAAGGCAGTTTCGGATACCTTGATCCGGAATACTTCAGAAGGCAACAACTTACCGAAAAATCGGATGTGTATTCATTTGGGGTAGTCTTACTTGAAGTCCTTTGTGCAAGACCCGTTATTGATCCATCACTCCCTAGGGAAAAGGTGAACTTGGCGGAGTGGGCAATGAAGTGGCAAAAGAAAGGCCAATTGGATCAGATCATAGACCCTACTCTTGTCAGTAATATCAGACCTGATTCTCTTCGGAAGTTTGGGGAAACGGCTGAGAAATGCTTGGCCGACTTCGGGGTTGATCGGCCTTCAATGGGAGATGTGCTGTGGAATCTGGAATATGCCCTTCAACTTCAAGAGGCGGTTGTGCAAGGTGACCCTGAAGAAAACAGTACTAACATGATCGGTGAGCTATCTCCTCAAGTCCACAATTTCAGCAATGCCGATCCGACAATTTCCACTGCGCAGTTTGAACTATCTAGTGTCGACGACGTCTCGATGAGTAAAGTGTTCTCGCAGCTTGTGAACTCTGAGGGTAGATGACTGAAACATTCATCTTGCTCACCTCTTGTTCTGATTCATTCTCCAACCAACCATGATAAGGCAGGATTCACTTTTAGTAGTTTCATCTATAAGTTTGGTTTGCTAGTGCTGCTGCCGCTTTATACAAATGGAACATTTGGGGGTGCCGCAATGCGACTTTGGTTGAGTCAAGGGATCAGGAGAAAAGGAGGAACCCACCTAGTTTCATGTGTCATTGATGTCTCACTTGATGGAGTTTGCTTATGGACGGACCTGACTTTGAACAGAAAGAATACCGGTGTGTTTTAGGTAAATGATAGTGATGAATCTGATTACTGATAAAAGCTGTTGAATCTGAATCGTTTTCTTGTAATGTTTACTTGTTCCTTTCCGTGTTCACACTTCACAGGAATGTTTATATGTTCATTTATTTCACCTTTCTTTGGATTGATTGGCTGGGTTTGAATTGTGAATCCGCGATTTTATCGTTGCATGTCGCAAGTGACATTGATTTTGTAAGTTCATGTTTCTGCTGCATTTGTGCACGTGAACCCTTGGTGCTTAAATATGTAATGAAGCAGTTAGATGTACAACAGGAGGATTCTTGGATGCTGCTGGAGTTTTGCTTTTAGGTAGTCTTATCTTCACAATGCCTTGTCATTTTGTCAATAAGTTGATCGGTTACTCGCCTCAGTTCTGGATCATGATGTTGTAGATGTTTAATAATTGGAGGGGCACAGATTAGCTGCAGACTATCATTGGCTGTTGCCCACATTTTCATTGGTGGATAGTTCAAACTATCCTACGCTTGCAGACGTGTGGTTTGATCCCATCTTCTTCCTCCGGCATTTCTCTTTCACAAATGCAGAAGCATAGCCCCACACTCACTCTTTCTCTCTGCGGACAACTTGATACAGCCACCATGGAAAGCCTCGTGGCTGCCCGCATTCATTGTCTCAACCACCACCAAAATCGTTCTCAGCCATCTCTTCCTTCCCGCACGCATGATCACCCTCTTAGTTTCCTGTCATGGAGGGACTTTGAGGTCCCCGACCTCAGATCGAGGACGACGTGAGGTTGTGGACCTTCAAAGACCTTAAAGAGGTGTGTGATCGAATGTACAAATACACGGTGAAAGAATCAATAGACGATTTGCAGCAAACTTGTGCCCTGATTGGATTGGCCCTTGAATTCACTTGACTTAATATTAAGCAGTCTGTAAGCTCGATTACTCAAAATGCAGAAGTTGCGCCATCACTTGACCTCCTAGACTGTATGCGAAGTCGACCAAGGCCTTAAGAAAGTGCTGTAGCTGGGATCTGCTCTTGTTAACCCATACCATTTCTAATGATTCCATTAGAGCCACTAATATTATATCAAACCCAGATTTTATTATGGGATGAACTCATGTCTACCACAAGTTTGACATGTTTAATCGCGGCAATCACTCATGGAACATAACGTGGTTTTCCTTGGATTCCTGCTATGATATGCTTCATTGTTCATACCCAAATGGTACTATCCGTGGAATTTTAAATTTGGTTTCGACGGACAATAAACGAATAAGTATTCTTAAGCTAAGGTCAACTTATCCTGTCTGTCGAAATTTCTATCCAAATTGATGTCTACCAGTACCAGCTCAAACACACAGTTAATACATCCTCACCGGTAATCTAGCCTTAATTACATACCCTACCTTGAGTCGTATCTCATGCGCACAGAATAAAAGTTGGTTCGGGTAGGATTCAGCAAGATCGGTTTGGCCAGACTTGAAAAGCCTTTGAATTTGGTCGACAAATTACACCTGCTTTAAGTGGAATGATTTCATCATCATGTTAATTAATCAATCAGTCAATCAATCGATTAATTAAACATTAATTAGTTAAAGCAACTGCAAGGGAGCTAATTGCTGGTAGGGGTAGCGATAACATCCACCCACTTCACGGACCTATTCAACATTACTACATAACAATTAATAAGGTTTAAGACCGGAAATGAGAAGCTCAGGGTCGATGCACCCATCACAGCCTCGTGTCTCATGTCATGGCATGTGCATAAGTTTCTGCGTACATGTGTTCGATTCGTTTTATAACGATGCTGTTCTCGCTCGTCGTCGTTCCTGCGCGCAAGTTTCTGTCAAGAGAAACATTAGTCAAATGATAATGACGCATGAAAGCTGAGACAGGAGCCAAAGTGATGATCCCACCTTCAGCCTACCCCTCCCAACTCACAACTACCCACCTCTCTTGCTCTCATCAGGATTAATGAATTAATTACTTCTCCAGGCACGAGCTTTCTGTTGGCAGTTGGTTAGTAAAACAAACGAAGATGTGCCTTATCTTATATCGAAAAGATATAAATACAGGTTATTCATTAAAATTTCAATTTTTAATTAAAAAAATAACATTTTTGTGCTATTGAAATAGTGCGATTGTTCGCAATAGAGTTAAGATTATTTTTTTAATATTTAATTTCGAATTTTATTATTTTTGCCTAATGGTTATTAAGTGTTTTTACAACTTTTGGAAAATTGTGTCTGTTTGGATATATTTTCTTAACCTTTAGAAGGTTATGTTTGTTCGGACGTATCTTTTAATCTTTGAAATGCCGTATTCGTTCAAACATATTTATATGCTATTGTGTATTCAACATTTATGTTCAATACTTTTAACTTACATTCTCGTTTCTTTCAAGAGACATACAACATTCTTTCTAATTGTTTCCCTTTTGAGAGTTCTTGGAGAAATACCAGAATTACTCTCTAATATTCTCATTCCGAGACGTTGTAACCTGAAGGAATTTTGTTAGTAACCATTAACAACGTTACGAGGAAAATAATGTCTTTAAGGGAGTTTTATCGTACCTCAAAATCTGATTCTATTCTTTTTTATCGATTGCTGGATTTTTTCCCCAACACGTTCATGGAGCTATGTCCCACCTTTGTTGCTGAACTTCTTTTTTACTTCAGTGAAATGTGTGGGCTAGAGCTTTAGCCTTTCATAATGTTTCTACTTGCTGGTCTGGAGAAGTAGTAAATGCTCATGAAAAGTTGCTTGATTATGCTCTCTTAAGGTTTCACGATGATCATTTGACAGTTCACTTCCTCAAATGGTGATTGATGGACACTGTTTCACTCCAATACCTTAATGAAAGATAAAGAACTTTTCCTAATGTGAGTTTACCATCCTTGGCATACTCATGTGGCAATGTTTCTCAACCAAAGTCCGGGTGATGAGTCTCGACTTTTTTTTCTAACCTTTCTAATGCTTGTCCTAATACTCGAAAGTGGACAAGTCAAATTGTGAGAGCATCTTCTCTGAGAACTTGATCATGAGAAATAGTGATTTATTCTTTAAGGTAAAAAGATATGTGGTTTTAGGACCACCTAACTTTACATAGGCCCTCCATTAAAATTATGCAATGCGTACATTTATATCGAAACTCACAATGCTCAAACGAAAGCCTGATCCATAGCAGCCCTCTCTCTTCATCCTCCTGTTTGAATTAGACTTGGGAATTGGTTTGCGAAATTAAGTGTTGTCGTTGGATGCAATCTAGCCGACTTTGAGAGCATATTTATAAGTTTTCTACTGTTGCAAGGTCAATAGGTCGTATCTTGCTTTCCCCGTTGTATATTGGAAATAGTGGTACTGCTCTCTTGCCTTCAAACACATTCAGACTCAAAACTAGAGACGAAAATGAAACAACGCCCACGAATTAATCTTAAGAAACAACAAGTTCACAAAAACGAACTTCCTCTTCCAGAAGATAGGGAAGAGTAAGAAATTCATACCAAATAACACTGATCATCCTCTCACAGCTTCCACCTTTCTGCACTGATCTTTGCACTCGACCCCACCATCATATCATAGATATGATACACGAGTCACCCCGTATGAAGCGCTTGACATCCAGAAAAACAGAAAAGGAAAAGATTCAAGGTGAAGAGAAACAGTCAGATATGCTCAGTAGTCTCTCTGGGAGAGATGATAATCAGCAACATCGATTTTGGCCGTACAAGAGAGAAGGCGTTGAAATATCGCCAAGAAAGCCGAGCAAGACACTTCTTTAGCCCTCTGGACCACCAATTTCCCACGCAACACTCTCTGCTTGACTCTTCCCAAGCACTTCTTGGTCCTCTCGGGCACGCTCTCTTTCCTGGCGAAGGTGTAGCTCCTCAGGTACATCTGCCTGCAAGATATACCATCGACCACTCTGGGGTGCAACCGCCACCCGTGCGCCCCTGGAAAACTATGGCTGTCTGGTTCCGGCACCTTGTGGAGGCTCACGTACCTCGGCCCTACCCTGGCGCCAAACCCGGTGTCGCCATCCGCGATGCAATTTGTCATGCGGGTGGAACCTGCTGCCATAGGGAGTTCTTCCAAAGGTGTCGTGCCCAACTTTATGGAGTGGTTTGTGATTGTATCTGTATTTGCTTTTTATAGTGCGGTCCGGCTTGTGTTTCAATGCGCTTGTAGGTGAAAGGTGAATGCGCGCGCGGATGGATGTGTGGCATCTGGGAGCTGAATTTTAACTTTGCATGCCTTTGAAAGTTAAAGAGTAAAGGTAATGCACACATCGGCTAATATGTAAAAGCATGGCGATCCAAGTCGTCATAGTCCATTCGTGCACACGTTGGAATAGAAAAGGGGAAAAGAGCCTCTCCATTATTATGATCGGCCAAAGAAAGTGTTTCGTAACATGCTCTTTACTCTTCTTTCCTTGTATTGACTCTAATTACCTTTATTAAAGTTGGAGTTATTGAATAGGAATTGGAATAGGATGCTCTCGTAATAAGAAAGGATGGGATTCCAATCTTGGGCATATTTGACTTCAGCAAAAGTACGGTATTTCTTCCGCACTTCCATTGGACTCCGAATTTTGAATGAGTGGTATAGTTTTTTTTTCTTGATTGAGCAATTTTAAATTCATAAACGGTGCGTGTATTGATATTGGACTACTGTCAACAAAAATGACTTCGTGCCCGCTAGCTTTAGCGATGGAATAAAAAACTCATTGTGCCGTGAAAATGCGGCAATACCCTTGGCGAAAACATTTTATTCCAACAGTGGACCGAGAATTTTTAGGGGGAAAAAGGAAACGTTGATCCAAAAGCCGAGGTGATTAAAATAAATGCTAACCCTTCACCGAAATTCCGGAGGGCAGGGGGGCGCCGCCGCCTAGATACACCAAATTCTGGCAACTGTGTGTGGTTTTACGCGATAGACATTGACGGCATGAATGATAACTATTTTATTTTCCTACTTTTAATTTTTCTGATCCCGAAAAAAAGATTTAGAATAGAAATTCATCTGGCAACGCAATTTCATTTTTTTACTTCCGGGATAAATTTTTAGCTCAAAAAGATGTTTGAAATAGAAATGAAAAATAGATTTTTGTTACTTTTTTGTTACTTTTCTTTTTCTGGAACAGAAACAAAAATAATAACTCTTCTTATCACTCGTCCTTGCTGCCTACCTCGCACAGCTGCCCCCCACTACCGTTGCTGGCTGGCCACCCACCGCCGCCCACCCGTTGTCGCTGGGAACAAAAATTTACGAATAACCTATCAAACGAATTTACATTTTGAGAATATAAATTTTGTATCATTGTCAAATGCTATTTTCTGCTCAAAAATTCGTCTAAGGAATAAAAATAAAAAAATCTAGCCATAAATTGGGTCGAGGAGAGAATGCTTTCATTCGAGCCATGACTTTCAAGGCTTATCTCGGAAGTAATGGGGAACAAAAAGGGTTCCAATCTAAGCTGACAACAAACTAAATGCATGGGCTCTTGGACCAAGCAAGAGAAAGAAAAATAGGTCTATGGACTTTTTGTAAAATAAAAGAAAAAACATGTTTGTGGACTAAAGCCTGTTTCAAAGCAAGCCCAAAAGGCAGCAGAGACAAGGGGACTAACTAAAAAGTCTTGCGACTTAAAAGGGTGAAATACTTTCTCTCACAACCATTCCATTACATGGTCCATCTATGGGCCTTAAAGACCCTTATCTGAATAACTCGGCTCACTTAGATTGTCCTAAAATCATTCTTGCTATAATTCTCTCATACCCTATTGATATAATTAGGTAGCTGTTATTTCCACCCTATTTATTACTAAAACCATCCGTCTATAGATAGTTCACCAAAATACCCTTCAAATTGAAATTCAACCTTTTAACTATTATCTCTTTTGTTTGATCATGGTAGGATCTCACTCCCCTCCTTTGTTAAGATGATGTTTTTGTATGCCTTTGAAGTTAAGAGTAAGATAATGCAGGCATCTGCTACTATTTAAAAGCATAGCGATTAAGTTGGTCCATTCATGCATTTTAGAATAGAAAAGGGGAAAAGAGCCTCCCCATTATGATCGGCTAAAGAAAGCGCTAAGTAACATGCTCTTTGTTCTTCTTTCATTGTATTGATTCTTATTATCTTAATTAAATGGGGTTTTGAATTGGAATTGGAATGGGATAATCTCGTAATAAGAAGAGATCGGGTTCCAATCCTTGGCATATTCTGACTTCAACAAAAGTACGGTATTTTTTCCGCACTTATATTAATTGGACTCTGAATTTTTCGACCAAAAAAAACTATTGGACTTTGAATTTTGAACGGGTGAATTTGTTTTTTTCCCCTCGCACAATTTAAAATTCATTAATTCAGTAGAAAAGATTCAATAATAGCAAGATTTTTAGGTTGCGACTAATTCAAAGTCTCTAACCGGACATCAAGTTTTCTCCTAAAATAGCAATAATAAAAATGGCGATGCTTTGTAAATTAGGGTTAGTGATGGCACAGAAACTTGGATGGTATGGCAGAGAGCGAAACTGAAGTCTTGAATTTCATGGTTAGCCTAGCTTGGCAAGCGGTTGCGACTTGCAAAAGCTATAAAAATGATGGTTTTATTCAAACAACCTCCTTCATAAGCAATATATATTCTATATTTCATCGCTAGATTTACATGATGCCCATGTTATCATCCTAGTACCGACAACAAAATAAGAATTATATTGCTAGTTTTATAGCTAGAACGAAAAACTCATTGTACTATGAGATTGAGTCAACATCTTTGGCGAAAGCATTTTATTTCAACAAAGTAAGTGCAATGGGCTCATCGCCTAAACAAGGAAAAGAAAACAGATCTATGGGCTTTAAGTAAAGACAGTCTGGACTGAACCCATTTGAAAGTAAGCCCAAAAGGCAGCAAAGACATGGGGATTCGGGACTAATGGCTTAGGTTTAATGGGTGAGATACTTTCTTTGAGGGAAAAGCAACAAAAAAAAAAAGTTTAAACCTTTTTATATTGATACCAATTCAATCATAAACCTTTCAATTTAATTAATTTAATCATAAATGTTTTTATACTAGTACCAATTCAGTCAATCCGGCCAATTTAAGTAGAACGTTCCTGATGTGGAAGCCGGCTATCCTACGTGGCATGACCGGCGACTATTGGCGCTAACAAGGATATCTTTAATAATATTTTAATATTTTTTGAATATCTTATTAATTTTTTTGCTTTCTTTTTTTCCTTCTCTTTCCTTTGGCCTGTGGTCATGGCCAGCGACCCTCCAAAACAAGGGGCAACAAAGGCATTGCGGCCTGGGCAAGGGTTGCCCTTGCAGCCTTTGGTGAGGGTCGCCCTCGCGAGCTCTGGCAGGGGCTGGACCCTCGCGGCCTTGGTGAGGGCCGTAACGCCCTTGTTGGCCCTCGCTTGTGGCCAGTCCTCGATCATGGTCGAAACCAACGACAGGCCAAAGTAAAGAGAAGAGAAAAAAAAAGAAAGGAAAAAAAGGGATCTTTTTTAAATTAATAAAATATTATTAAAAATCTCCACGTCACCACCAGCCATCCACTAGCAGTACCATGTAAGACAGGTGACGTCCACGTCAGCAATTTCCAACCTAAATTGGTCGGATGAACTGAATTGGTACTAATGTAAAAATGTTTAAGATTAAATTATTCCAACCGAAAGATTTATGACTAAATTGATATAATACAATAGGTTTATGACTTTTTTATACTTTTCCCCTTTCTTTGCTAAACATTCCATTACTAAGTTTATAGGCGAAGGTCTTTCAGGCCCACCTACAAACTTTTTTTGTATAGGTGGGTGGGCTGGAATGACCCCCACCTCAATAACTTGGACCACTTATATCATCGTAGGATCAGTTTTTTATTCTCTTCTTAGAACTTATGTCCAAATTTTGCGAGAGAGAAGAAGCTCGTGCCATAATCCTCTCATTCCCCATTAATATAATTATGTATATCCATGCTTATACGAAGCTTTCACGACATTAAAAATACACGAATAATAAAAAGGTGCTTTGATTTGTCGCTTGCGCGGACGCAAATAATGATGAGCACTGTACTCTTTTGTTCTTTGGCTATACTTATATTGGTTGTGGGTCGACCTCGGTTAAACTACATATTTTAGAAAGTGTCGTCTCTTCTTTTGTTTTGTTAATTTATGACCATGACTTTCTTAATCCCATACTTTATCTATTAGTGCGGCAATATCCCATTTGCTCAACCACTTTATACCCGCCAAACGAATAAAGGAAAAAAAAAACAAATAAGCAATATGGGTATTCTCCCTTTTAAAAAGAACTCAATTTTGCTTCCTGTCTTTGCCCTAGATTGGGGCTTCAGGCCCACCTAAGAGAGCATGATACAGAAAGCAGTGGAGAAGACACTTGACTCCTAGGAAGAGAGCATGTTCGCATGCACTCGCAAGGAATAAGAATTTTTTGCATGCAACAGGTCGTAGGTCAGCATGATCAACTTGATTATCAATTTTAGATTATACTCACTGTAACACTAATATCTAAATCATTTTTTTATGTCACAATAATCTCAAATTTGTATCTATGTGATACATATACCTTTCATAACAGTTTTGTCCAACACCTTCATTAATAATTTGATGTATGTCCAAAGTGGCGTTATTAATATTTTTTGAGGAAAAGTGGTGCCGATGTGGCGTCACTCGAACACCATATCAAAAAAAGATTAAAAGGAAAATGGAGAACTAACAATGCCAAAAAAAAAAATGGACCAGAGGGGAGAAAGAGAGAGATTCCATATGGTTGGGGGTGTTTAAGGGGTGCCCCCGCCGTTTCGACTTCTCCTGCAAGAGCTGTCGACCCCAACGGCCATCGGTGAGGGTTGGCCAATGCTCTCTTAGTTTTGGACTCAATCCCATTCAAAAGATGTTGCAATATTCAATTACGAGTTGATTTGATAGTAACTGCTTTATTTCTAGCGTTTCTTGTCAAGACTCGAGAAAGAAGCATCCCACCTTCTACGTTTCACGTCTGCAGTCGAATCACTGTCCAAGATTGGATGCGTTTATTGTTTTGGGAAAATGACACAAATGATTTTCGAATTTTGACTCGGTATATAATATGATATTTGAACTTTGTCTCAATGTGTAATGTGCTCTCTGAATTTTTAACTTATTCAATATGGTACCTAAACTTCTAGTACATGTTCAAACTAGTTCTTGCACTATATGAAAATGTTCAATATTATTCTTGAATTTAAATTAATGAAAGGATAACATTAAATATTTTCATATAGTTTAATGACTAATTTGAATATTTACCAAAAGTTCAGGGATCACATTGAACAAATAAAAGTTCAGGGACCGCGTTAAACAAATTAAAAGTTCATGGATCAAATTGCACATCGAATCAAAATTCAGAGGTCATTTATATTCATTATCCCTATTATTTTTTGTTATCGGTAAATAATGTCATCAAAATCAAATCATGACTGTTTGGTGAGGGATATGAAATTTCCCAACTCTTTGTCCTGCTTTTCAATCATCACTTCTTACGTTTATCCTCACTTAAAATAACATCGTTGACGAGTTGACCAAAACACCATAGAGAGCCAATATAATGAGCCGACCCTAGGGAAATTCGCATTTCTTTCCAGGTTGCGTAAGAACTATAGCGATAACATCACCCACTGGTTTTGCTCTTTTCTTCTTGTTAAGGTATGTGCAAGCGCCTCTTTCGACTCATTATATCTCGCTAAAAAAGTATTTCTTTTCTATTAAAGTACTATCTTTTTTAACAATCATTACCCTTTTTTGGTATGAATTGATGCTTCCAAAAATGTTTGCAAGCCCACAGCTTCCATTGAACTGCATAGAGTTTCCTTGATGGCGAATAATAATTGTCCACAAAACTGTCTGGGGCTCCCGTACTTCCCTTCTCCATCAGCAGGGAACGTTCCTTCGGCAGGGAATGTTCCGATTTCTATATCGCTCAAAGACAACAAAACTCCATGGTGGGACTCTCCGAGGTGGGTCAGCATCGGTGTCACCATAGTCATTGTCGTCGTTGTTGGCGGCGGTGTCCTCAAATATCGTCGTGATCCTAAGAGGACGATTAGGATTCCAGCTATCAAGAAACTGCCACCTCCGCCTCCGCCGTCGCTGCCGCCTCCGCCTCCTCCTCCTCCGCCTCTGCCGCCGCCGTGCTTTTGGTTAGAGCCATCGCCATGCTCTTGTTTAGAGCTGCCGCCACCGTGCTCGTGCTCGTGCTCGCCGCCGCCGCCACTACCGCCATGTTGTCCATGTCATCCATGTTGTCATCACATGATAGAATTACCGTGGTTCGTATAGTTAAAGGGACTTTTGAGGACTAAAACTTGGATGATGCATGATGGCATATCGTCTATTCTAGGGGTGAGCATGGTTCCAGGTTCTATCTTGGAACCTGAAAACCTGACCAGTAGGAACCTATAGGTTCCAGGTTCCAGGTTCTAAAAATTAGAGAACCTATTTTGACAAATAAGTTCTGCGTTATCGGTAGATGGAACCTGAAACCTAAAACTGAAACTTAAATAAGTTTTTTGTATTTTTTCTTGATTTGTATTTTTGCGTGATCCGGTGGTATTTCATGACGTTAAATAATGAGTGTATTATCTAGAACCATTAGTCTGAGTTTTCATTTTATGACTTGTTAATATTTCATATTCTTAGTATGTCTAAACATAAATTGTGGTCAGTGGATCCTAGAAGCAAATGGTGGTCATTAAAGGTGATGATTCATTACAATTATTCAATTAATAATACAAGTGAAACTTGAATAGACCTTGAAACCGACTTGGAACCTGTGATAGGATAAGTTCCAGATTTCAAAAAATGAGGAACTTATTTTCATGAGTAGGTTCTACATGGAACCTGTATGGAATATGGAACCACTCATTCCTAGTATCGATTTACGCAATGACTTCTCATTTTAATTGTATTTATTTGAATCGAAATGTCAAGAAAACTAGTTATTTATTTTCTCTTTGGTGAATGATTTATTGTGTTCATTTTCATTTTTTTATCAAAAAAATTAAGAACCTTTTAGACCCTGAAACCTCCAGGTGCCAAGTTCCGACCGGTAGGTTCCAGGTGAAACTTGTAAGAAACCTGGAACCGCTCAATCCTAGTTTATTTTACCGTATAACATTGAAGATTCAATGAATAAATAATTTTTTTGTTGGAGGAAATAATTTTTGTGTTGGACCGTTTACTGGCTGTGGCAATTTTATGGTCGATTAAAAAAGGAATCCTCATATCATAAAGAAATTATGCCTATTTGCATTCATTTTTTAATAACTCCTATTCAAAATATTGTAATACACAAAATCTTGAGAGTTTTCCTAGTAATAGATGAGATTTATTTTTTTTCTTTCGACGGCCATCATGGATTGTGTCTTAGTTCTCAAAGATTATCACAAACACCCTGTCGTGACAGATGCGGAATTACGAAATTAAAACTGAAAAAATAAAAGAACACATAGATTAACGTGGAAAACCATTGCGAGAAAAACCATGGGGAGAGGTGAGGCAAAATCCACTATAGTAATTCAAGGATTACAAAAAGTGGCAACAAAAAATTTAAGACTCTTTTTGTCTAAACTTCTTAATCTAATAGTTTGGAAAAAAATAATATTTATATTGCTCCCAAACCTTAACGTTGACCCAATCCCATAGAGAATTTAAGATATACTCAACAAATCTCCACCTTGGCTTGAATTTTACATAAGCAACAAACAATCTTCTCCTCCTACTAGAGAAAAACTAATTCGTCAAGTTCTGCGCTAGTGTCGTCAATTCTTCAGTGTAATCTCCGATAGTCACAGTCTTGTGAAACCGTGATTAGACGATATGATCGAGATATGGGAACTACCACATTCGGGGGAATTAGTGCATCGCCAACTAGCTCCGGGCATTCACAGCAACATCAAAAAGAAAGGAAGCAATTCTTGTAACTCTTTCGTTTCAGGACTCTTGTCCAAATGCCAACGTCGAAAGGTCATCTACATCTAGAACCCACATTTAAGTCTCTTGGTTTTGGACTCAGCCCCATTCAAAAGCTATTATGTTATTCAATTATGAATTGATCAGATAGTAACTATTTTATTTCTAGCTTCTGGCAAAAAAAAAAAACTACTTTATTTCCAGCGTGCCTCGTCAAGACTCACCGATAGAAGCGTCCAACAACATCATTAACATCAGATCATGACTGTTTGGTGAGTGATATAAAAATTCCCAACTCTTTATCCTGTTTTTAAATCATCACTTCTTGCGTACATCCTCGCTTTTAAAAATAAAATAAAATAACTGTTGACGAGTTGACCAAGGCAGGCCCACCCATAGTGGGGGACGGAAGAGAGCCCTTATAATGAGAGTCCACCTAATGAAAATTCGCATCTCTTTGCTGGTTGTGTGAGAATTATACCAATAACATCACTCACTGGTTTACTCAGTTCTTCTTGATAAGGTACGTGCAATCAACTCCTTCGAATCTTCGATTTATACTGTATCTGTTAAATTCCATTTTCAATCATCTAGTTATCGCCCTCGGGTCATATATTCTTCTCGATCTATGTGATCAGAAAGTATTTCTTTTCTAATAAAGTACCCTCTTTTTGAAGGACCACTTCTTTTCTTGTGTGAATTGATGTTTCAAGATATGTTTGTAAACTCATGGCATGCATTGAACTGCAGAGAGTTTTCTTGATGGAGAACAATAACTGTCCACAAAATTGTCCGGGTTACCCGTACTTCCCCCCTTCATTTGTCCCAGATTCGGTATCATCCAACGACACCAAAGTTTCGTGGGGGGATACACCAGGATGGGTCATCGTCGGCGTACTAGTCGTCGTTGTCGTAATATGTGGTTTCCTTTTCTACAATTGTCGTTGTCTCAAGGACACAGAGGGCACTTGCTCGATATTACCGGACTGCACCATTGGTTCGGACGGTTTAAACATTTCGTGGTCGTAAGGGATCTTCTCCAAAGGACAATAATCTGGAAGCTTCTGTGCATGTTTCTTGTGTGAAACTTGAATGATGAATAATGACAGATCGCTTGCTCTAGTGTCCAACATTGGAGATTTGATGCAATAAATAATTGTGTCGGAGGAAAAAAAAATTTGTGATGAAGGGTTTATTAAATTTTGGCAGTTCTATGGCCTATCAAGAAATGGATCTTCGGATCTGTCGTAATCTTTTCAGAAGTGAACCATCAAGGAAAATCTAATGGATTATTAAGAAATACTTAGCTCAGACTCTCACAAGCCCATACCTGTAACGCCCAGAACATCATGTGCAACATGCGTCCTTTCTATTTATATTCATTATTATTATTACGCATGTAGAAGTACAATAAAATTTTCACAATATCCCTTACTAGAAAATCGCACAAGTTTAACAATATATATGTCATCAACTTTTTACAAACACCATTATTTATTATCTCAACAAAATACATAGTCCTGAGAAAGGTCAGGATCACCTAACACCTACACCCATACTAACGAAACCACCATCCAACCCAAGGGTTTATTAACTCCGACATCATTTCATCCCCTCCATTGCCATGTTCAGGAGGACCATCCTACAAACTGAAAAATAAGGGATGAGTCGAAGCTCAGTAAATAAAATCTCTAATTCTAATGTAAGAGATCAGCTTACTACTCAACATGGTACCATCAAACAACAGGAGAAGTGCCAAAAAAGTCTTAAACCTTTTGCATTTGTGCCAATTTAGTCCTAAACTTTTTTTTGATGCCAATCAGTCCTAAACCTTTTGCATTGGTGCCAATTTAGTCCTAAACCTTTTTTTGGTACCAATTTGGTCCTAAACCTTTTATATTTGTGCCAATTCAATCCTAAACATTTTTGTCTTTATGCCAATTCAGTCCTTTCGGTCAATTTTGATCGGATTTTGCTGACGTGGACACCGTCCGGATGGCAGCCGATCACCGGCGCTGACGTGGATAACTTTTAATAATATTTTAATATTTTTTGAATTTTTATTTATTTATTTTCTTTTTTTTTCCTTTCCACCTTGCTTCCTCCGGCCATTAGTGCGATCTCGCCGGCCATTGGCGAGGCTTGCCCTCGCCAGCGACAGCGAAGGCAAGCCTCACCGGCACTAGCGAGGGCGAGCCTCGCCATGGCTGGGCAAGGCTAGACCTCGCCAGATCTGGCGAAGTCGTGCCTCTCCCAACCTCCGGCAAGGTCGACCTTACCAGCCCCTGGCGAGGCTGGACCTCGCCAGATCCGGTGAGGTCATGCCTCGCCCAGCGGTCGGCAAGGTCATACCTCACCCAATGGCCGGTGAGGCTCGACCTCGCCAGCTCCGGCGAAGTCAAGCCTTGCCCAGCCGCCGGCAAGGCTCGAGACCTCGCCATAGGCCTTCGTCGTGACCTCCAGCGAGGTCTCGAGCCACACCGACAGCTAGGCGAGGCCCGACCTCGTCGGATTTGGCAAGGTCGAGCCTCGCCGATAGCTAGGCGAGGTTCGCCTTCGCCGTGGCTAGCGAGGGTGAGCCTCACCAGTGGCCGGTGAGGTCGATCTAGTCGGCCTCTGGCCTCTAGCCAGTCGCCGATCCGGCGATCGGCTGGAGGTAGGAGAGAGGGAAAAAAAAGAAAAGAATAAAAAATAAATAAAAATTCAAAAAAACTATTAAAATATTATTAAAAGTTATCCACGCCAACGCTGGTGATCGGCTACCATCCACGTCAGCAAAATCCGATTAAAATTGACCGGAAGGACTGAATTGACACAAAGACAAAAACGTTTAGGATTGAATTGGCACCAAAAAAAAGGTTCATGACTAAATTAACACAAATGCAAAAAGTTTAGAACTGAATTGACACAAAAAAAAAGATTTAGGACTAAATTGGCACAAAGGCAAAAGGTTTAGTACTTTTTTGGCACTTTTCCCGTCAAACAACATGAGCTCAAACAATACAAAAAAAGCATGTATGATGAGTGTGGAAATAAATGCATTATTTTTCTCTTCATGATCTACCAATGGAAACCAATAATAACATGGCATAAGATCAATCATTTAAAAGTCAGCATATGGCATATTATTTCATGATGCACTAGTATCACCTAGTGACTCACCACTATACACATGGATTATCTATTCATTCATTTGCAAGCGGATGGCATAATACATTGTGATGCATGATTATCACATATTAGTTCATTAATAGACATGTATGAAAATAGTCATACATCATATTAATCATTTTATCTTGATCCTCGGGGTATCCCAACTTCGGGGTGTCTTGTAACACAGAACATCTCCACTCCGAGATATCTTGAACACTCCCGGGACATCCCAACTCTACGGGGCATCCCAACTTCGAGGGATCGTCACACACTATATGGGCGACGAGCCTAACTTTTCATAATACTATCTATATTTACTCACATAACAACAATGCACATAATAACATTATGATCTCCCTACAACGTTCATTCAAGAATTGACATCTGATACACAACATCTTTTCCTGCAATTTACTTTCAAAATATAATTACGTTACCCTTTCAATGATCACATACGCGAATAATGATATTGAGATGCTTACCTCTTTTCATTTCTCATGCAAGCAAATGATAACATTATTAGAGAATCGGCCATGTGAACATTGACAACCCAAATAGTAGACAACATAACATCGACAACACTTAGATAGTAAATCGGTAATTTACTCAAATCACGAAAATATTACTTTTTTAATTTAATTTCACCATTTCCACTTTTTGCACTATCGAATCTTATAACATCGATTCAATTCAACGAACACAACATGGTATAATCATTAGAAAAGACAAGTTAGAAATTGACAACTTAAAATGAAAATTGATATATCGATTAAAGTCAATTAAATGGACAACGATTTAATTTAGTCAGCAGATCACTTAACAATGATTGCTAGAATATCATCTTCAAGTCCAAATGAACATGACAAATCAACATGAAATCATCGAAGCTTTTCTCACTCTTAAGATCAAAGATCAAACTAAAATTGACAACCATTAAACAACCAAGTCAAGAGTACTAAGTAAGTCATTTTAACTGAGTCCTTAGAGTTTTCGCTTATTAACCTAATTTAACAAACATCAATCAATTAAGTCAAGAGTACTAAGTAGATTAACCCAACTTAACCCCTAGAGTTTTCATTACCTTGAGAAATGACTTGAGCAAATCAAAGCTTTACATACCTTCAAAGAAAAATAATCAAGAACATAAATTAATAACTCCCAAGCTTTTTAAACAACGGAACTAATTTGATAAGATGAAGAGGAAGCCCAAAAATTCACCTTGTAAATACTTGAATATCGATTTAGAAGCTTGAGAAGCACAAACGTGGGACTTTCGCCTTTGATTCGGAAGAGTGGGAAATAAAAGAGAAGGGAAAGTGACATGGAACTCTCTCTCTCTCTCTCTCTCTCTCTCTCTCTCTCTCTCTCTCTCTCTCTCTCTCTCTCTCTCTCTCTCTCTCTCTCTCTCTCTCTCTCTCTCTCTCTCTCTCTCTCTCTCTCTCTCTCTCTCTCTCTCTCTCCTTGCAAGAATGCTTCGAAACTCTCTATTTAGAACTTGAATACTTGAAGTGACTTCTTATCAAGAGGGAATGTATTTGAATGACTCTCATGAGTTACAAAAGGATAAGATCTTTTAGCCAAGTTCAAAAGCAATGATAATATTAGGTAAAAGGACACTATAAGCGCCATAAGTTGTGTACGACGCTCACTTTAGTGTCAAAAGTTTTCGCCGACTCACTTAAGTGCCAAGTCGGAGGAAAAACGATCACTTAGGTGTCAAAAGTTTTGAATCACTTCAGTGCTAAAATTTTTAAAAAATAATTACTTAAGTGCTAAAATTTTTGAAAAACGATCATTGAAGTGCTAAAATTTTTTAAAAACGATCACTTAAGTGCCAATTTCCGGCGAGCCACATCAGCTTCAGAAATTAATAAAAAAATGCCACGTCGGATTTCTGGTGAAAAATTATGTACGGCATCGAAGTTGATACTTAAGTAATCGTTTTTCAAAAATTTTAGCACTAAAATGATCCAAAAAAAACTTGTGGCATCAAAGTGAGCGCCGTACACAACTTATGGCACTTGTAGTGTTCTTTTGCCGATAAAATTAGGTTGAAAACACTAGGTTGAGATTAAATGAGAGGTGGTCAAATTAGAATTAAGGCGAATGAACTTAGAAGACCAAAACTTAAAGGTAATAATGACTTTGGGTTGAAAGCCTTATGTATAAAGATAAATATAAGTATTCCAATACCAAAGTTTCAAGTGGCCCAATGAGAGTGGCTAGGATTAGATATTTCAAGAGAGGGCTCCTTAGTCAAGTAAAATGAGTGACTCATCAAGGACATTAATCGGCTAAGGTTGTCGCAAATGACAAATGAATGAGGTAATGCATGACATCATTACTGAGTTTGTTGGGACTAACCTTGCCACTTAAAGAGGGGATGAATAGGTTGCTTCAATGGTTTTTAACTTTTCGCAAAAAAACAACTAGTAACAACAAAATATCAGTTCAACTAGATGTATGAGAAACAGTGACTTGCTTGTGTGCTAGAGATAATAAGCAGAAGAATAAACAGCTGCACACACAAATATACAGTAGTTCGGCTTTGATTCCAAGCCTACGTCCACTCTCACCGCTAACAGTCACGAGTTGGGCTGGATTGCACTAGTAAATTACTAAACAAGTTACACTCAATATACACTAATTCTATCAGATGATAGATCACCCTATCAGGAATTGAATGTAGCTATTACTTAGTACACTTGATCTTGCAGCACAGTTACAATGCAGTAAGTATTGCGAACAAACAGGATCTTTTTGCTCAGTACACAGCGAGTAGCAAATTTCTAGAATTTTGTAAGCGCACACTCATTGTTGGCTTCAAAGACCTTGTCTTTTATAGGCATCTTCAATATGATTGTTGATGATGTCTTGGAGAAGCAAGATAACCGTTAGAGTCTGTTGGTGCTTCTGTCCTAGGAGTTAGCTACCCATAAACCTTTTCTAAAACTTTTATAGACTTTCCTGAAATAACTTATGTTGCTGTTATATAGCTGTGGCTCTAACATATTATCAAACGACCTGTTTTCCTATCTTCTAGATCTTTTGATGTGCATGTCCAATCAACAACAGTTATAATAGTGAGACAATGGTCATATTGAATGAACTATTACCTAAACATTAATATTTACTTGATCTCTTACAGCTTCATAGAGATATCATCATTTAGCTGATTATTGTGATCGATGGTGCTGTTTATATAAACTTTCAAGGACAGTCTTGTGATATTTTTTTTCAATGAATTACACCATGAGTATCACTTAGTCTTTTGAATATATCTGCACTAAAACAATGTAGATATAATACTAAGGATAGTTTTGGTATTATCAAAATTTATTTAGAGATGTTTCTCCAACAAAGCTAAGTTCAATGTCTCAATTTAAAAGCATGTAAGTTATTATTTGAGCAAAAAATGTCATGATTTTGGATATAGAAAGATGAAGATATTTGATTGGAAAGAGAGAGAACATCATTGTCCAAGTCAAATGCATGAATGAGGACACATATTTGAGTTTTAATCATTCAAGCATTAATGACAGAGATGGAGATGACATTGATTTGGGTTTCTCATGAGTAATACATATTGGTTAACTAAGGTTAAAAGCCATGATTACATTAGGGTTAAAAGCACTTGGTAGAGAATTGGAAAGATGTGTAAATTAAAAGATTACAAGTGCCATACTTTGAGTAGCTAAATGAAGATAATGATTGGAGAGAAAATAAGATCACCCAAGTAGATGCATGAATAAGAATCATTGTTTGATTTATAATCATTGAAGTAAAAAGGTGAGGTCATGCATGATATAATTCTGTAAGTGAAATTTATGATTGAAATAAAGGAGATGTGGCACAATGAATGAAGACTCTTGGCTGGCAAGATTAAAGAGCATTAATGAGCTAAAGAGTTGTTCAAATGGAAAAGTTATGAGTGGTATAATCATTTGGTTCCAAAGTAAATGTTTTGCTGAGTTACCAAAATATCTAATAAACCAGTACATAAATAAGGAAATTAATGTCCGTTCCAAATATCGATAAATTTGAAAAATATTTTGAACTCCCTAAAATTATTAGGGAAAGATATTGGATACTAGGAAAATCTCAATAAATTTAAAACTGGAATATTATCAAATATGAAATTTGAGGATTACAACTAATATGGCAGTAAATCAATTACCCCTACTCTATGCCTCAATGTACATGTTAATATCTATCAATGTAATTCTAACACATCAAACTCCAAGTGATAACGGTTACGGAAAATCATCCTAAATACTATTATCGAAAGTCGAAAATTCTAGATGTCACAATACCAATCCCAACATAGAGGTTTTGATTTAATTAATTAAATATGCAATTTAATTCATTCAGTAGTTGCCATTAATATATTATGAGTTGATTAGAAACCCAAGTGAAATGTGGGAGAATATTTTATTTCTGTGAATCAAAGATTGTTGACACTTAATTTTTAACTAGTCATGTAGGGCACGTTTAGTAATGTTTCTATTTCCTTTTTTTTTTGTTCCCTATAACGGAAAAGGAATAAAAATCCGTTTGTGTACGTCATTTAATTTTTCTATTCCCCGGAATAGAAAAGTGGCTACAAAATATATTCGGAACATAAACAAAAGGTAGAAAAAAAATCTACATTTTTGTTCCCGAAAATAATTTATGAAACAAGGTCATTTTCTTTTTTCTTTTCTTTTTTTTTTCCTTCCTTCTTCTTCCTTTTTTAGTCGTCTTCTTCCTCCTCTAGCTAGACGAAGGAGAAGGGAGGAAAAAAAGAAACAATAGAAAAATCTCAAAAAATTATTAAAAAACTAAAAAAATATTCCACGTCACCTAAAAATTTTAGGGTCAAACCAAACGCTTTTTTATTCTTTTTTTATTTCGAAAATAGAAATTTTGTGCAGTTACTAAACGCGTTCTTCTACTCAAAAACTCATCTAGGGAATGGAAATAGAAAAAATTATTTCTGAAAAGAAATTGTTCCTAGGAACAGTAATTTATGGCATAAAAAATTAGGGGTCAATTTGAATTCCAAGAAAAATAAATTAATTAAATTGCACATAGTCATTAGGAATATATTTCATTTAATTGCACTCAATCAAACCAGCGATGGATGATTCTGAGATTAAGTGAATGGATTGAGCCGGTGAAGAGAGAGGCAAAATTCAACCAAGGCATTGCACATCAAGATGGCCAAGATTCACAAGAGAATGACAAAATTCTGAGCTTTAATTGAGTTGAGTTTGGCCTATTAAAGTAAAAGGCTTTGAGCTTAATCAAAACAACCTTAAAGGGATCAAGCCTATCATTAAAGGATCCCATATGAAGCAAAATTCAGCAATCCCATTGCACTATCGGCTTGGCCGAATTTCACAAGGAAGAGGAACCTTAATTGGCCTAAGCTAAGCTTAATTTAGATCATTAAAGTCCATTAACATTAATAGGTCGAAGTTCAAGCCCATATAATCAACATTAGACCTAGGTTAACATTATAAATAGGCTATTATGCCTCATAATCAACAGGCCGGCAATTCTATTTTTGAAAAACAAAGAAAAACACAGAGAGAGAAAGAGCAAGGGAGAAAGGTCGCGGATTTCCCTCCCTCAGCCAGGACCTTGGCAGCTTTCCTGTCAACGAAGTAGCTGCATCAAGATCCCTGCTGCCTCCTGCCTCCGCGAGTTTCACCAACGGCCAGCCAAGTCCCAATTTGTGGCTCCTACTCTTGCTTCCCACTGCGATCTACGAGCCGAGATCATGATAAGGGGATGTTATTTCCTTGACCAACACCAGTCGTGGCCCTTACTTCTCTAGCCGAACTCCTTTGTCTACACAATCTTGGTGCTTTGTTCCGTGAGGTTGCTGCCACCGCTTCTTCACTAAGACAACGACAACCACGCTACTCACCCTTTGTTGTCGCCCTACACTACGAATCGCCGTGGCGCATCTCTCGCTTATTGTCTATGCCGTCGCTCAAGCCTCCACCGACAATCTGCTGCTGTTTCTTGCATCACGGAGCTCCCTGCACTATCGTGAGCCTATTCACGCCAGCCTATCTACTGTTAATAACTTGAACCATAAGTTACGAATTGATATAAACTTGGGAGAACCCTAGCTAAGTTTACACTCAGTAATCAATTAACCAACCCCTAGGTGGTCTAACTTTCAGGAGGGTCACGACAGAGATTTCATGAATTCGGGGACTTAATTACGTTAGATAAATCCAACGCCTTTCGGTACTTTTTCTCTATATTTCAAAAATATTTTACAAGCAGTCTTGGTCAATTGTAATGCTAAACTATTAACATATGATGAGTGATCATGTAGGCACACATACAAGAATTTAACACTCAATAATCAAAGCTAATAAACAACTAAAAAAGGGGAAAAACCTTAATTGTGGAAACAGGTGATCAGACAATAAAATAGACAAAATAAGAAAATAAATAGGACATCGGATTAACGTGGTTCAATTAGGGTGATTCATGTCCACAATGAGAACATCAACTAATTCCATTGTAGATTAAGCGATACAGCAGAGATTACAATTACACTCGAGTCACTCAAATACTCTCAGTATTTCCTAACCCCTAATTACACCATATAACTCACATAGTGTTTAGCTCTACAATTCTTCACGAAATAATTATTGGAGAAACATCTTAAGGAAATTTTGATGGTCCTAAAACTATCATTAGTATATTGTTTTACATTGATGATTGCCGATGTTCATGGTAATGTTTACAGAACTAAAGCGATAAGATCATCTATTTGTTATGTCTAAAAAACAACACCAACGAATCTCTAAAGATCAGCTATAAGACAATGTTCGCTTTAAACTGAGGAGATCAGGAAGTTCATGTTGTTAAATCAACGGCTCATTTAATGTGACCATTGGTTCACTATTATAGCCATTATGGACTAGACATACATAGAAGGAGAGATGGAAGATCTGAGAACAGGCCATCTGACAGTATGTCAAAGCCGTAACGATAGGACAACAGCGGAAGCTATTTCGGGTAGCCTGTAAATGTTAAGGAAAGACTGTATGGGTAGTACCATCTTTGGATAGCAGAACCAATGAACTTCTAACGACTCTCTTGCTTCTCCAAGACATCTCCAATGGTCCGTTTGAGGATGCCTACAAAAGAGAAGATCTTTGATGATGATATATTAGAGAAGTGCAATACATAAATCTAAAAATCTGTTACAAGCTGTGTTCTTAGCAATAATCTATTATCTATCTATGAACCTTGCTACTTGTAATCATGCTAAAAGATCAAATATACTCAGTAATAGCAGTACATAATTCCTTATAGTGTGATCTATTTTCTGAAAGGATTGATATATGCTGGTTGTAACTTGTTCAGTAAATTACAAGTGTACTCCAACCCAGCTTTTGGCTATTAGTGGTGAGAGTAGACGTAGGCTTATGGATAAAGCCAAACCACTATATATCTTTGTGTGTTATTGTTTCTTTCTGTTTTAATCACATAAGCATACAATCAGCTCACTGTCTCTAAAACATCATCTTAACTTGATCTTTACTTAGTTACTACTGTTTTCCGCAAAAGTTGTAAAAGATCTTGAAACAACCTATTGAACTCTTCTAGGCTGTATTGTTAACCCCAACAATTGGTATCAGAGACATGTTGCTTGTTGTTTGAAATATGTTTTTTCTAAGTATAAAGATCTTCTATTATGGCTAACTTTGGTTGTTTTCTTATAATGATGCTCTCGCTCCTAACAAGCCGCCCTACTTTGATGGAAGCAACTATAGCCAGTGGAAGCAAATGATGCAATCCTATCTTGAGGCAATGGATCTCGACATATGGGATATAATCGAACATGGAGTAGATAAACATGCTTGAGCTCCCATCCTAGCTCAAGCTGAAGATGGTGCAGCTGCTGCTACTGAAGAAGCTCGACGGAAGAGAGTTTGCTCAAAATGCTAAAACCAGACACTTGTTCATTGCATTTATCTGAACTTAGCAAAATTTCTTCTTGTGTCACAGCCAAGGGCATTTGGGATCAACTCCAACTGACGTTTAAAGGAACTGATAGAGTGAAGGAGACAAAGATTAACATCCTTCTTGGGCAATATGAATTCTTCAAAATGAAATCAAATGAAATAGTAGCACAAATGTTCACCAGACTCACAGAAATAGTGAATGGCCTAGCACACCAAGGAAAATTATTCACTGATAGAGAAAATGTGAATAAGCTGTTGAGAGCATTGCTAAAGGAATTGAACAACATATAGACCTCATCATGAAGATTCAACCAATCATGATGAATGAGCTGAAAGGAACATCCACATCCTATGAAGTTAAACAACAAAATGAAGAACGTAATTCAAAAGGTAAGAACATTGGTGGAGAGTAATCCATCCTATAAAACTGAAAAATAAGGAGTGTGCCAAATCTCTGTGTGTTATTGTTTCTTTCTGTTTTAATCACATAAGCATACAATCAGCTCACTGTCTCTAAAACATCATCTTAACTTGATCTTTACTTAGTTACTACTGTTTTCCGCAAAAGTTGTAAAAGATCTTGAAACAACCTATTGAACTCTTCTAGGCTGTATTGTTAACCCCAACAATTGGTATCAGAGACATGTTGCTTGTTGTTTGAAATATGTTTTTTTCTAAGTATAAAGATCTTCTATTATGGCTAACTTTGGTTGTTTTCTTATAATGATGCTCTCGCTCTTAACAAGCCGCCCTACTTTGATGGAAGCAACTATAGCCAGTGGAAGCAAATGATGCAATCCTATCTTGAGGCAATGGATCTCGACATATGGGATATAATCGAACATGGAGTAGATAAACATGCTTGAGCTCCCATCCTAGCTCAAGTTGAAGATGGTGCAGCTGCTGCTACTGAAGAAGCTCGACGGAAGAGAGTTTGCTCACAATGCTAAAACCAGACACTTGTTCATTGTATTTATTTGAATTTAGCAAAATTTCTTCTTGTGTCACAGCCAAGGGCATTTGGGATCAACTCCAACTGACGTTTAAAGGAACTGATAGAGTGAAGGAGACAAAGATTAACATCTTTCTTGGGCAATATGAATTCTTCAAAATGAAATCAAATGAAATAGTAGCACAAATGTTCACCAGACTCACAGAAATAGTGAATGGCCTAGCACACCAAGGAAAATTATTCACTGATAGAGAAAATGTGAATAAGCTGTTGAGAGCATTGCTAAAGGAATTGACCACCGTATAGACCTCATCATGAAGATTCAACCAATCATGATGAATGAGCTGAAAGGAACATCCACATCCTATGAAGTTAAACAACAAAATGAAGAACGTAATTCAAAAGGTAAGAACATTGGTGGAGAGTAATCCATCCTATAAAACTGAAAAATAAGGAGTGTGCCAAATCTCAGTAAATGAAATATTTAAGTTTAAGGTAGGAGACCCGCTTACTACTTAACTTAGTACCATCAAACAACATAAGTTCAAAACATTATAAAATAACCATATTTGACAAATGCAGAAGTACGTGCACCATTTTTGCTATCACGATATGTTGATGGAAACTATTAACAACATTGCATAAGATTATTCACTCAAATGCAAGCAGACGGCATATTATTTCATAATGTACAATTATCTTATAATGACTCACCACTACATACAGGGAATATTTATTCCCTATTTGTCATGAAGCTCACTAATATACATAGATAAGTTCGTACTTGTCATGAAGCTCACCAACACACACATAGGTGAGTTCATACTAGTCATGAAATTTATTGATATACACAAATGAGTTCATACTTGTCACTGACCAAGGCTCAGCTAGACTCATGGGGCATCCTGAATACTCTTAGGGCATCATCACCACCAACTCTTGGGGACAGAATCGTAAGTACCTCTTTGCCATGTCACGTAGCCCAATCACTACAGGCATCCTCTATATCAACGAGCATGAATATGCCATCGTACAATCATATGATGATGGTCAACACAGGCTTATACGAGCCAACTCAAGTTACCCAAGCCAACTCATATCGTGTGTAAATTCTAGGACTTTTATGTCTCTTCAACCTTGTGGAGAATCGTCTCATTCAGTAGAACATACGACTAACTTTAGAGTCTTTCACACATACTCATGCAAGAGGAACCAGTTATGGCAAAAGTCTTCCTCACATAACATCATGACCATACACATCATTATAATATAACAATTGCCATATGCATCACAATAATTTGTCATTTCTCATGCTATTAATGATAATTGGATGCACTTCAACACAAATATCCTCCTTCTCTTCTCATCATGCTATCATTAATATACTCATCAAGTGGATATAAGCAACATGTAGTTATACTAAACAAGTGAATATAATCATAAGTGGTTATACTCAGTAAGTGAATATCAATATAGGCTGGTAAGCATAAGATGAATATGAGCGGTGGCCGGCGAGTACAAGGTGAATATGAGTGGCGGTTGAAGAGCATAAAATAAATATTAGCAGCGGCCGGTGAATATAAGATGAACATGAGTAGCAGTTGATAAATCAAAATTACGAAAATGACACTCTTAAACCCAATTTTATCATTTTCACATTTTTAACATCCTGCATGTTACCACACCTCACGGAAATCAATCAAACATATTTAAGCATGCAAAAATTCATCAAAATAAATCAAATCATCACAGTGTCTCAACACACCACTACTGACACATTTTAAATAAGGGTTAATACCATAAAATACCCTAAATTGGTACATCCGTGATAAATTTACCGACAAACTAATTTTTTGACCACGAAAAATTCCAAATTTGTACACCTATGACAAATTTATCGAAAATTAATTTTTTTGATCACAAAAAATTTCAAATTGGTACATTTATGATAAATTTACCCTGAAAAATCACAAATCAGTGCACATGTGATAAATGGAGGATAAAACCCCAAACCGATACACTTGTCTTCTGTCACATGTCATCCAACTAAAAAATTTAACGATAAAATTTAACGGAAACTAACGGAGGGTAAAATTGTCATAACTGTACTAGTTTGGAGTTTTTAGTGATCAAAAAATTAATTTGGGATAAATTTATCACAGGTATACCAATTTGAAGTTTTTTGTGGTACTAACCCTTTAATGAATAGCTTTAACTCATGTAAATTAACTAGAGTTATAAGTATGATATAAAGTAACTAGAGTTAAAACACTATGATGTCATGCATGATGTAATTTTGATAGGTTAAGTTCTACGTCACTATTTAAGAGCATATGAGTTATTGTTTAAGAGACAAATGGCAAGATTTTGGATGGAAAGACAAAAATATTTGATTGGAGAGAGAGAGAGAGAGAGAGAGAGAGAGAGAGAGAGAGAGAGAGAGAGAGAGCACCATTGGCCAATCAAAATACATGAATGAGGAAATATTATTTGAGTTGTAATCATTTCGAGCATTGATAAGAGAGATAAAGACCTTCACTTGTATTTCTCAAGAGTTAAAAACAATAGATATTAGTTAACTAAGGTTAAAACCCATGATGACATTAGGGTTAAAAACACTTGTTGGAGAATAAGAGAGATGTGTACAAATTAAAAGGTTACAAGTGCCATAATTTGAGTAGCTAAATAAACATAATGGTTGAAGAGAGTATAAGATTGCCCAAGTGAATGCATGTATAGGAATCATTATTTGATTTGTAATCATTGAAGCAAAAAAGTGAGGTTATGCATATGATGTAATTCTATAGGTGAAATTTACGGCTGAAAATGAGGAAGATTATGAATGAGGACACTTGGCTTTTAAAGAGCATTAATGAGATAAAGAGATGTTCAACTAAAAAAGTGACAAGTGGTATAATTATATGGTTTTAAAGTAGATATAATGATAAGGGGTAATATCACGAAAAATCCTGAACTATATACATGTGATAAATTTACCCCAAATTATTTTTTTGACCACCAAAAACTCCCAAACTGGTATACCTATAACAATTTTATACTTCATTAGTTTCCTTTAAATTTTACCATCAAATTTTTGAGTTGGATAACACGTGATAGTTGACGAGTGTACTAATTTGAAGTTTTACTCTCCGTTTGTCACAAGTGTACCAATTTACGATTTTTCATGGTATTGATCCAATTTAATGGAGAGTAAATTTGTCATCAGTTTATGATTTTTTATGGTCAAAAAATTAGTTTTTGATAAATTTATCACATGTGTATTAGTTTTGAGCTTTTTATTGTATTAACCCTTACGATAAGTTACGAGGGAAAAATAACATTGGTGCCAAAAGTTGTGTACAAAGCTCACTTTGGTGTCAAAAGTTTCAATCGGATCACTTAAGTGTCAAAAGTTGTAAAAAACAATCATTTAAGTGCCACTTCGCCGGAAATCCGACGTGGCATTTTTTTTATTAATTTCTCAAGCTGATGTGGCTCGCCAGAGGCTGATGTGGCATTTCTTTTCTTTTTTTTCCCTTTTCTTTCTTTTTTCCTTTCTTTTCTTTTTTTTTCATTTCTTTCTTCTTATTTCCGATGGTTGGCGTCCGACCACCGGCCATGTTCAGCCTCGCCGGGCGCTGCCTTCCTCCGGGCGAGGCCCAGTGAGGCCGCCATGGCCTCGGCGAGGGCTGGCCTCGCCGGATCGACCCTCGCCTGGGCAGGGCGAACCCCGGTGAGAGCTCGCCTTGCCAGATCCGGTGAGGCCGGCCCTCGCCAAGGCCACGGCGGCCTCACCCGGAGGAAGGCGACGCCCAACGAGGTAGCCGTGGCCTCGGCGAGGGCCGGCCTCGTTAGATCTGGCGAGGCGAGCCCCGGCGAGGCCGGCCCTCACCGAGGCCACGACTGCCTTGCTGGGCCACGCCCGGAGGAAGGCAACGCCCGGTAAGGCCAACCACCGGCCATGGTAGAAGCAGAAGAAGAAAGAAATGAAAAAAGAAAATAAAGAAAAAAATCAAAAAAAAATATTTAAAAAATTGAATTATACACATGGAAATGCCATGTGTCATTAAAATTTAAATATAAAAGCCACGTATTAAATTTGGTCGGAATTTCTCGCCGTTGGCACTTAAGTGATCGTTTTTCTCCGATTTGGCACTTAAGTGATCGCCAACGTAAACTTTTAACACTTAAGTGATCCAAATGAAACTTTTGGCATCAAAGTGAGCTCCGTACACAACTTTTGGCACCAATGCTGTTCTTCCCCCGATAAGTTATCGAGATATTATATAGATAAGGAAATCAATGCCCATTGAAAGTACTGATAAATTAGAAAAATATTTTAAACTCACTAAAATTATTAGTGGATGATATTGGATGCTACGAAATTCTCAATTCAATAAATGTAAAACTTGAAAATCATCAAATATCTAATTCAAAGCATATCGGTCCCTTTTTACAACTCATATGGCAGTAAATCAATTACCGTCACTCTACACCATTAGCATACATAACATCTATCAATTTAAGCTTAACGCATCGGACTCCGGTCGATTACTGTTTCGGAAGAATTATCCGTAACACTTTTCGCACCCCACAAAATTAATGATCCACTTGAGATTCCATATAAGCCATCCAAAACTCCAATCTACTTAACTTTATATCTTATATATTACTACTGAACATAGAAATTTCAGATGTGACAACCATCTTTCAGTATCTTTGCTTTCTTGCATTGTACTTTTATCTTCCATATTCACATCGTCAATTAAATTCTAGCATGTTTCTTAGCTTTAGTTTCCAGATCCGCGTCATCAATTAAATTTTGGCGTGTATCTTTATCTTGGCATACTAAGGCTTTGTCGTTGATCAAATTCTGGCATAATTTGTTTACGTTTAGTTCACTTGTAATAGCTGTACCTTTCAAGCCTTGTTGTCGATTAAATTTCGGTACGATTTGTATTTGTATTGTTTAAATCGCAGTTAAGATGATGATTTCTACATTTTGTTGAATATTTTCTATGCGGAGTTGGGGTAGTACCCGTTTCCTCTAACAAAAATCAAAGAACGACTTTTGGTGAAAGGTATTTTGTTGTAGGAGAAATTCCGGCGAAAGACGATGAAAGATGAGTAAATTGTGTATAATGCATTCATCAACAACAATATTCAATCTTTGAGTAAATTTTTGTAAATTTATACTGAAAATCGAAGTCAAAAAATTCACGATCATGAGGATCATCTAGGGTAATAAAGTCAATAATCGGCAGAATAAGTTTAGAAGAAGACAAACATGAAGGAAACATTGAAATGTAATTGGTGCGAATAAAGCAATTAGGGTGAAAAAAAGTTGTTGGAAAGGGACGTGCGTAACTTTGCCTTTTAATAAAATTGAAACAAAAGAAAAAGTAGAAAAATGTAAAAAATTATCTTGAATCAAGAGTGGGACCTCCAGAGGATATTATAATCAATTCAATGTGATAAGAGGGTGCCATGAGCCAATAGGTAAAATTACCAAAAAAAGTCCTAAACCTATTATAATTGTGTCAATTTAATCTTAAATATTTTTTCTTTACTAATTGAGTTTTAAAACTTTTGCACTTATGCTAATTGTAGTCCATCTAGTAAATTTTGGTTGGAAATCACTGATATGGATGCTAGCAGTCGTACATGGTGTGGTTGTCACTAATGTGGACATTTTTTTAATAATATTTTAATATTTTAGAATTTTTTTTCCTTTTTTTCTTTGTTTCTCCTTTTTTTCTTCCATTCTTCCTCTAGTCGACAAGGGAGACCTCACCTAGCCATGGCGAGGCTCGACCTCACCCTCGCCAATGGCTGGCTAGAAGAAAAAGGGGGAAAAATAAAGATAAAGAAAACAAAAAAAAGGGAAAAGAAAAGAAATAAATAAATAAATTATTTTAAAAATTATTAAAATATTATTAAAAATTGTCCACATTAATACCGGCTATGCCACGTAGGATGGCTAATGTCCATATCAGTAATTTCTGGCTAAAATTGATCGGATGAATTGATCAAAAAGTTAGGATTCAATTGACCCAAAAAAAAGTTCAAGACTGAATTGGCACAATTATAATATATTTAAAACATTTTTAATAATTTTTCTAGAGTCAATAAAAGCATGAAATTAGCACGAGCCAAAAGAATAGCTTACTTTGCATTTACAAACATAGTTTCCCTTTAAGATGATAGCTTTTTTCTGACCAGTAACATTTTGTCCATACTCAATACATGGAGCAAATTACGGAAAGTTTTTGTTGAATTTCTTGTTACGTCATCCGGTAACGGATGAGATGAACAATTAATAAACAACAATAAAATACTTTTCGCAGTTTCTTCAAAATGTTTTGCAATGATCATCATGCATGCATGTGATTGCGCTTCCTACTACCAAAATATAGTCACTGTTATGTTGTTGGCTGCTAAAACGACACCTAAGATCTCCATAGCTAGAATTTAGAACACATTAATTGAGTAAAAAAGATTTGCGCACCTGATTTTGAATCCATCGTTTTTTATGCGGAATAGAGACGATGTTCAGTACAAGTCTTATTACGCTCTGTATCACTGACTCAATGAGACTGCCTCTCACAAATAGCACTTGCTCCTTAAGATAATGTGTATTAGGATTGGAGGAGAGACTTGAGCTCTATTTATAAAGTTTTAAATCCGGCTCTCTCATCATGGGTCAAGCCTTACTCGGCCCACATTAGCTAATCCCACATTAAACTATTTAAAAAACTTTATATCTTAACTTTTTAGATCAATCTCGTAAATCGGTAAATTACAATTTCAATTAATTTAGCCCACGTCAGAAAATTTTTTACATGTTAATTATGGGGGAAGATATCGACCTGGCTAATGTGATTGTCTGAATATTTACTTGTTGACCCCGTGGAAAGAAGTCTGAATTGGGATTGCTTTTCCACTTATCATTTAATTATGAGTCCTCGAACCCCAGAAATTAATAAGCAACCCACTACTTTACTTTCATCGGCTTCATCAAATGTATGAACATGTCAGTGCTTCGGGAAAATAGGGTTCATAAGTCAGAATTTGAGACTATTGAATGTATAACTTTTGTTAACGAGAGTAGGGTTTTGCAAGAATTGATGACATGCACATTAAACGCTTCGTGCATGAACATGAAATTCACGAATCCATGTATATTGAAAACTAAGGGGATAATGGGAGGGTGGCTTCCGGTACATGTTTTATGTGCATTTTCCATCAACAAATGAAGAGTCTCCAGGTTACAGAGCATTAGACGATTTTTCACTTCTGAAACAAATCGACTTAATTAGGAAGAAAAAATGAAATTTCCCTTTCAATCTTCAGGTTGCTAAGCTCACATGGGCAACACCTGTTGCCAACCTGAAACTCCCAGCTTCCAGTATTACTTAACACCAAGGCCAGCATGGCTCGATCCATCATCGTCCTCATCGTCACCGTCATTGTCATCGAATGTCCAAGTGGGTCAAAGTGGCCATAGGAGTTGCCATTCTCTTGCTCTGCTGCATCCTTTACATATTCCTGAAATGGCACGAAAAAGAGACAAACCCATCTTCACCATCTTATGGGAAGCCAGCCCCAACAATGTTGTCACCGGCAAAACCACCAGAAAGGCGGCTGCGAAGGCTCCGCAACCGTAGGCTTTCGCAGTTAAGGCACGGTCCTTCTTATGGTGCAGGCCAAATAATGCGAAAGTACTTGTCCATCGTGTGCATACAGTGGAGGGTTCTATTAGGAGAAGTGCTGATTTCGCCCCAACTGCTCGCCCCCGCAGCAAAGCGTCATCGATCCTTGGTTTCTTGCTCTGCTTCATCTCCTTCGAGCTCACGCAACTCCTGTTCTTCACTTCTCTCCCCTCCCTTTCCCCTCTGCAACCCGATCATCCCGCTTCGCCACTCAAGCTTAGCCTCGGGCTCGTCTGGCTGGTGGTTGAGTCGCGGCCGGCATCACCCCAAGGCTGGTGAAGGCCCGGCGATGGTCGGCGGAGGGAAAAAGAAAAAAGCAAAGAAAAAAATGAAAAAGTAAAGAAGGAAAAGAGAAAAAAAGAAATAATAAAAAAATTGAAAAAAATTATTACTTAAAACTATCCACGTTGATGCTAGCTGTACCACATAAGAGACTGGCATTCACATCAGTAATGTTCGGTCAAAATTAATTAATACATTTAAAATATTTAGGACTAAATTGGTAAAAGTGTAATAGGTTTAGGATTTTTTAGATAATTTTCTCGAGGAAATGGTCGAGATATGGGAACTATCACATTCGGGGGTTAGTGCATCGCCAACTAGCACTTGCATTCACAGCAACATCAAAAAGAAAGGAAGTAATTCATCCCAAGTATAAATTCTTACAGCTCTTTCTCCTTCCCCGACTATTGTCCAAATGCCAAAAATCAATAATGTATATATAATATATCCTCCAATCATCGAATGGAGGATCATCAACAGGGAATCTACGTCTAAAACCCACGTTTAGGTCTCTTAGTTTTAGACTCACTCCCATTCAAAAGCTATTATGTTACTCAATTTTGAGTTGATTAGGTAGTAACTGTTTTATTTCTAGCGTTCCTTGAGAAGACTCGAGAATAGAAGCATCCCACCTTAAACATGATGCACCTAGGGGACAGGCGGACCCGTAATGCAATTGGACGAACCGGCGAGCTTGAAGTCAACGATATCGGATTGAGCTCAAATTTGGTCGGCTGAAGCGAAACGGCGTGCTGATCAATACTCATAGCCAAGTAACGATGGATTTTCGCGATTCGGGATCGTTTAGATGGTTTTTTTTAATTATTTTAGTAATTTTCGAATTAAGGGTATTTTTGTAATTTTTTGCATTTTTTTTGTCATTAGGGTTAACACCCTTTATAAACTTGTTTTTAGGGTTTTGAGAGGCAGTAGTTTTTTGATGTTTTGAAAACATATCAATTGTTAATCGATTAAGAGAACAGTTTGTTCCTCGTTATCGTTTCGATTCTTCTATTTAGCCTAATTTCTATTGCGCTTCGGCATCAATTGGTATCAAGGCACAGATTGCTTGAATCAATGGCTGAACAGAATCACGATCGTGGACGGTGGGCTCGTGGTGGCTGGGGGCGTAGAGGCGTTCCTGAAGCATACGACCAATCGCGTCTAAGAGTCCGCGAGACGTAGAAATTGAAGAACAGAGAAGACGAATCCAGGATTTAGAGCGACAACTTGCGGAGGCGAGATTGGGCATTCAATTCGAAGAAGAAGCAGAATATGAGGATCCATCCGATGATGAAGAGGAGGACGTAAACCCTTTCGGGGTTCTGAACCAGGGGCGGAATCGAGGAGTACGACCTAGAAATCAACGCTCTTCACAAATTTTCGGGATGAAGATCGAGATTCCGGAGTTTAATGGTAAGGCTCATCCTGATGAGTTTATTGATTGGTTACATACAGTAGAGAGGATCTTTAATATTAAGGATTTGACTGAAGAGCAAAAAGTGAAGTTAGTGGCTATTAGGCTGCGAAAACATGCCTCGATTTGGTGGGAACACGTGAAAAAGCAACGCGCTAGAGAGGGGAAGTCGAAGGTGGATTGCTGGGAGAAGATGAAAAAGTTATTACAGAAAAATTTTTTGCCTACCCATTATAAGCAAGAGGCGTTTATCGAGTATCATAATGTCAAGTAAAGTGATAAAACAGTTGAGGAATTTACAGAAGAATTTGATCGCTTGCGGATGCATTGTGATGTGGCGGAGGAAGACGAGCAGACGATTACACGATATCTGGCAAGGCTACAATATGAGATCTCTGTTGTTGTCCAATTACAGCAGTATTGGACATATGAGGATGTGAGCAGACTAGCCCTAAAGGTGGAGGGACAGTTTAAAAGAAAGAGCAGTAATTCTAAGTGGTCAGGCAACAGTTTCCAGTGGTCAGATAAAAAATCCCAAGGAAAAGCAGGAACATCTACAGTAAATTCGACACCAGTCACAGTTAAGGATACGAGTTCTAAACCTGCATCCAAGGAGAGGCAGAGTAGTGCTAGAACTAGCAGGAGAGGAACTGCAGCCAAGCGGTGTTTCAAGTGTCAGGGATTCGGGCATTTTGCTGCTGATTGTCCGAACAGGCAAATTGTAACGCTTGTTGATAATCCGATCTTTGATGAAGGTCCAGTTTATGATAAATTTAAAGGCAAAGAAGAGGATACGAATGCGGAACAGGAAGGGATTATCTATGCTAATTCTAGTGAGTCCCTAGTCGTTAGAAGAATATTAAATGTTGTTGTAGCGGATGATAAATCGTGACTTAGATATAATATTTTTCATACTAAGTGCACTAGTAGAGGAAAAGCATGCAGTATGATAATAGATAGTGGGAGTTGCAAGAATGTGGTGTCCACGACTATGGTGGAAAAGTTGGGGTTAAAAATAGAAGATCATCTTGAACCATACAAGCTGTCGTGACTTAGAAAAGGGAACGAGGTGAAGGTGAGCAAAAGGTATCTTGTGCAATTTTCGATTGGAAAAAATTACATCGATAAGGTGTGGTATGATGTAGTCCCAATGGATGCTTGCCATATTTTATTAGGGAGGTCGTGGCAGTTTGACAGAAAGACACAATATGATGGTTTCAGAATTACCTATACCTTCAAGAAAGATGGCCGAACCATTACCCTAGGTCCTTCAAATTTGAGAAAGGAAGTAAAGAATAATCTGTTGTCCACATCAAAATTTCTAGAAAAGGCAGTGAATGCGCCTGAGCTTTTTGCCATTGTGGTGATGGAGCGAAATTCTGACAGTCCCGAAATTCCTACCCAAGTTATGCCCTTACTTGAGGAGTCTACTGATGTCGTACCGGAAGAGTTACCACCTAGGTTGCCGGGTGAGTACAATGTTTCTAGAACTTTTAGTGTAACACATTTGTCACCTTACTATACTGAAGAGGAAGAAGACCCTGAAGAGATTGACGACAATGAAGACGAAGCAGATTCGAGGACGAATTTTTCTCTAGCAGGGAAGGATGATGTACCTAGGGGACCGGCGGACCTGTAATGCGACTAGATGAACCGACGGGTTTGAAGTCAACGATGTCGGATTGAGCTTAAATTTGGTCGGCTGAAGCGAAACGGCGTGCTGATCAATACACATAGCTTTAGGCTATGATTAATGATGGATTTTCGCGATTCGGGGTCGTTTAGATGGTTTTTTTTAATTATTTTAGTAATTTTCGAATTAAGGGTATTTTTGTAATTTTTTGCATTTTTTTTTATCATTAGGGTTAACACCCTTTATAAACTCGTTTTTAGGGTTTTGAGAGATAGTAGTTTTGTGATGTTTTGAAAACTTATCGATTGTTAATCGATTGAGAGAACAGTTTATTTCTCGTTATCGTTTCGATTCTTCTATTTAGCCTAATTTCTATTGCGCTTCGGCATCAAAATGTTTCGCATCAGCGGTCGAATCACCGTCCGGGATTGGATGCCTTTATTGTTTTGTATATTTGTAAACAATGTCATAAATATCATATCATGACTGTTTGGTGAGTGATATGAAAGTTCCCAACTTCTGTCCTGTTTTTTCAATCATCACTTTTTACGTACATCCTCACTTTAAATAACATTGTTGACTAATTGACCAAAACACTATGGAGAGCCATTATAATGAGAGCCCACCTAACGAAAGTTCGCATTTCTTTGCAGGTTGTGTAAGAATTGTAGCAATAACATCGCTCACTGGTTTGCTCAGTTCTTCTTGTTAAGGTACGTGCAAGCACCTCCTTTGACTCCTTGACTCATTATATCTTGTTGAATTCCGTTATCAATCCTCTTGATCTTGTGCTTGTACTGGTCATATCATATTCTCGATCTATTGCGACAAAAACTGTTTCTTTTCTAACAAAGTATTGTCTTTTAGAACATTTATTCATATTTTTGTATGAATTGATGCTTCGAAATACATTTGCAAACTCACTACTTTGGTTGAACTGCATAGAGTTTTCTTGATGGAGAGCGACAACTGTCCTCAAAATTGCTCGGGTCTTCCGTATTTCCCTCCTCCATTGCCATGGAAAGTCCCGATTTCTATATCGTATGACAACAACGACACTCCGTGGTGGGACACTCCGAGGTTGACCATCATCATCATAGCCATTGTCGCCGTCATCGTAGTTGGCGGGTTCCTTCTCAAAAATCGCCATGTTCCTAAGGAGACAGCTACTTCGCCGGAGAAGGATTCCAAAACTGAGATTCCAAGTACAATTGAAATAGTTTTTCGTCATGAAAAGAAGTGATTGTTGAACATAAAAAGAGGTAATTGTAGGATGTGAAAAGAAATGATTATTGACATGGAAAGAAGTGGTGGTTGATTATGAAAAGTAATGATGCTTCCGAGAAAATACCTATTATAAAGAGAAGTGTTGTTTGGTTGTCTATGAGTAGGACCAAATCACACATTGTTCGTGACAACAACTTTCTTTTTTTCGTAACTCCTTTTTCTTCACAACATTCTCTCTTTACTTCTTTTCTTACACAAGTTTGACAACACATGTAAGGTGAAATTCTAAGAGGAATATTGAATAATTGTTGAACCTGTTTCTTTGTGGCTTTGATATATATTTTAAAGGTATATTTGTTTTAAACCCGACAACAACAAAAGTGGAGGCAAATAATAACTTAGGAACAGTGATCGCCATCACACATAAAACCATCAAAGAACTATAAAGTATTTCTCTATCTTTATTAGCAATCAATTTTTTCCAACAACTTGAAAGTACTTTGAAATTTATGAATAAAAGTGCTATAATATCACGTGATAATATAGATAAGAAAGATTGTGAAATATGTTTACAACCAAAGATAACCAAGAAATCGTTCTCAAAGATTGAAAGATCTACTAAAGTTCTCATACTGCTGCATTCTAATTTTTATGAATTAAATGGTATTTTGGATCATGCAAGTGCATCTGATACACAACAACGAAATGGATTGGCAGAAAGAAAGAATCGAACTTTAGTAAATATGGCTAGTGCCATGATCTTACAAGCAAAATTGCCAATAAATTTGTGCGGAGAAGCACTTTTTATTATATATCATGTTCACAACAAAATTCCTTTAATGAAATTTAAGACATCTCCATATGAATTATGAAAAGGAAATGTACCAAATATCCAAAACTTTAAAGTATGGAGATGCCTTTTGTATTATATAATTCTTGATCCTAAGCGAACCAAATTAGGACCAAGGGTATTAAAAAATTTGTTTGTTGGATATGCTAAAAATTTGAAGGGTTAATACTACGAAAGACCTTAAACTAATACACCTGTGACAAATTTACCCCAAATATTTTTTTGATCACAAAAAACCCCAAACTGATACACCTGTGACAATTTTACCCCGAACTATTTTTTTTACCATAAAAAATCCCAAACTGGTACATCTGTGACAATTTTACCCCGAACTATTTTTTTGATCATCAAAAATTTCGAACTGATACACCTGTGATAATTTTACCCTGAACTAAATTTTTAATATCATTTTTTACTTTTTCGAATTTTTATTTTTTCTTTTCTTTTCTTTTTCCTTTCCTTGTCTTTTTTTTCTTCATCTTCTTTATCTTTGACCCAGCGACTGGCCAGAGGCGGGGGCCGGCGAGGTCAGCCCCACTGGTAGCTTGTGAGGTCGACCTCACTGGCAACTGGCGAGGTTGGCCTTGCCCACCCCTGGCGAGGTTCGACCTCGCCAGTTGTCGGCGAGGGGTCATCCTCGCCGTCGCTGGTGAGGCTCGGCCCCGCCGGCAACTGGCGAGGTCGACCTCACTTAAAAGCGACGAGGTTGAGCCTTGCCCACCCTTGGCGAGGTTCGACCTCGCTAGTTTTCGGCAAGGGCTCGTCCTCGCCGTCGCTGGGGAGGCTCGGCCCTGCTGCTTCTAGGCGAGGCCAACCTCGCCAGTTGCCAACGAGGCCGAGCCTCGCCAACAACGGAGAGGACGACCACTCGCGAGGGGTGGGCAAGGTCAACCTCTCCAGTTGCCGGCAAGGTCAACCTTGCCAGCTGCCGACGATGCCAACCTCGTCGGCTCCCGCCTCTGGCCAGTCACCGGATCGGCAACCGGCCATAGGTTAAAGATAAAGAAGATGAAGGGAAAAAAAAAAAGAAAAGGAAAGGAAAAAGAAAAGAAACGAAAAAATAAAAAAAATCGAAAAAGTAAAAATTAATTCGGGGTAAAATTATCATAGGTGTACCAGTTTGGGGTTTTTGGTGGTCAAAAAAATAGTTTGAGGTAAAATTGTCACAGGTGCACCAATTTGGATTTTTGGTAGTCAAAAAAATAGTTCAGGGTAAAATTGTCATAGGTATATCAGTTTGAGGTTTTTTGTGATCAGAAAAATAATTTGGGGTAAATTTGTCACAAGTGTACCAACTTAGGATTTTTCGTGGTATTAACCCAAATTCTAAAGGTTATCGATTATTAGATGTTCAAGAGATGTTGAATTCCTTAAATACAAATTTCTAAAAGGGTCAAGTGATACCTCAGCATATTCACACCAATTGACACAAAGTAAAAGAAAATTGTTTGATTCTCCAAGTGAGCCGAGGAGAAATCAAAGAGTGAAGAGAATGAAGAATTTTGGTCTTTGATTTTTGTAACTCTCATGGTAGAAGAAGATAGGGAAAAGGTTGTGAATAAATTACCCAGATCCAAGAACGTTCAGTGAAGTAATGGCATCAAGAGATGTATTATTTTGGAAAGAAACAATTGATTATGAGAGGACGTGCTGAAAAAGAATTCTCAATGCTCTATCAAATCGTTTATATGAAATTTTTCGATCTTACACAAATCCTAAAAACATTTAGAATGCCTTCGAGACCAAATTCAATAATGACAAACAAGGTACTGATATATTTATAGCTTTGAAATATTTTGATACATATGCACAAATTGCTCAAATATCATCCATTAGAGTTATATTAGCTTTTGCATCAACTTATAAATTTCATCTGCGTTAGATAAATGTTAAAACAACTTTTCTAAATGGCAAATTAGAAGATGAGGTGTATATGGAATAGTCCGAAGCTTTTGTTCTAGCTGGAAATGATAATAAGGTTTGCAAATTAAACAAATTATTATATGGCTTGAAGCGAGCACCGAAATAATGGCATGAAAAATTTGATTTGTTTATAAATATATGTGGATTTAAGCGTAACAATGTTGACAAGTGTATTATTCCAAAGTTTACCAAAGAGTATGGAGTTATAATATGCTTATTGTAGGTACAAATATGCATAGCATAAATGAAACTAAAAAGTATCTATCTTCTCAATTTAAAATGAAAGATTTGGGAGAAGTGAATACAAGTTTAGATACCAAAGTGATTAAATACAATGAGGTTATGATTTAAGTCAAGGACTATGTAAAGAAAATTATTTAAAAATATGAACATTTGGGAATTACAAAGTCAAAGTACCATATGATGTGTCAATTAAATTGATGGAAAATAGTGGACAACCTTTAGCACAATATGCTAGTGCAGTTGGAAGTCTAATGTATGATATGCATTGCACTAGATAGGATATAGCCTTTATCGTGTGTAAATTGTCCAAATATAATAATAGTCCTAGTACCGTGCATTGGAAGGCCATGAGTAGAATTCTTTGTTACATAAAGAAAACAATACATTATTGTCTATTCTATGGAAGACAACCAACAGTACTAGAAAGATATTCATATGCCAATTGGAAAACTAGCACAATTGATAACAAGTCAACATTTGGATGGGTTTTTTCAAGCTTGTAAATGGTGCTATCTCTTGACCATCACAAAAGCAACATGCATAGCTTATTCAATGATGAAATCTGAATTTATAGCACTATTGGTGGCCGGTAAAGAGGTTGAATGGTTGCGAAATTTGTTATTGGATAAAGACTTGTGACCACAGCCGATGGCAATCATATCTTTACATTAAGGTAGGGACAACTATGTCTAAGGCATATAATAAAATATACAATGGGAGATCTAAATTTATAAGTTTGCAACATGAGTATGTTCGACAATTAATTACTTATAGAATTATTGCAGTAATTTATGTGCGAAAAAATAATAACTTGGCATATCTATTTACTATGGCGCTCTCAAAAGGTTTGGTTAGCAGTATTGTCAAAGGAATGGATCATTGACCAATTGATAATAGTCAAGATAGTGGAAACCCAATTTTTCAATTTTTAGTGAATTTGTCAAAGTTCAATGGGTAACAACAAGTCGTTTTACCTTGACAGTGATCAAGTACTAGGGTACAAGGCTAGTACTCATAAAAAAAATTAAGAGGATGAGTGTAAGAAAGTACTATTAGTGAAGTTCAGGTTTTAGCAAGATAAGGCTTTGGTAATAGCTTATATTTTGGCTATACCTATATCAAACGGTCGGCGGACATCGAGTAAACATGAGATTTTAGAAATAGTAGTAACTTCTTTTATATTGTTCATGTGCATTACTTTATTGATTCCATGCTTTCTCTAGTTGCTAGGCCACATTTTATAGGCTCAACCACTTTATATTCGCCAAACCAATAAACAAAGCAAATTAGCAACATGTACATTTTAACTTTTAAAATTGCCTGAAGCTTATGAGGAAGGAATGAGAAAAACTCAATTTGGCTTCCTGTCCTAGGCCTAGAGTGTAAGCTGCAGGCCCACTTCACAGCGCACGACTCAGAAAGCATCGAAGACGACGCATGCTTCATAGTGAGATCAGTTTTCGCGTGCAGTCCGAAGGAATAGGAATCTTTTGCTGGCAGTGAGTAGTAGGGCAACAACATGGGCTTTAAAATTTTTTTGCTACGATCATCATGCGTGCATGTGCATTCTAAAACTGAAACATCGTCACTGCTAATCATTGGGAAGAGGAATCTTTTGCAGGCAGTGAGCAGTAGGGCAACAACATGGGCTTTAGGAAGTTTTTACTATGATCATCATGCGTGCATGTGCTTTCTAAAACCGAAACATCGTCACTGTTCATCATTGGGGAAGACACCGAACTGGCCAATGTGATTCCTTTCACATGGACTCGTCGACCCCGAGGAAAGAGCTCTGAATTGGGGTGCCCTTCCCACTGGATATCAGCTAATTACAAGTCCACGATCACCAGAAATTAATAAACATCCAAAGGCGTCGTGTGCAACTTTATAGAGTGGCACGTATTTGTATTTGCTTTTTATAGCGTGGTCGGTTTGTGCTTTAATGCGTTCGTAGGTGAAAGGTGAATGTGTGTGCGAACGGATGGGTGGCATGTGGGAGCCAAATTTAACTTTGTATGCCTTCGAAGTTAGAGCAAGATAATGCACCCATGTGCTAATACTAGCGAGTATATAGCAATTGAACTCTTTCACTAGAGTCGTCATGGTCCATTCGTGCCCATTAGAAAATGGGGGAAAGAGCCTCTCCTTTACTATGCTAAGTAACATGCTGTTTACTCTTTTTTTCTTGTATTGACTGTTATTATCTTAATTAAAAAAGCAATGGGATAGTCTCATAATAAGAAGAGATATTCCAATGGTGGTTGGCATATTCGACTTTCAGCAAAAGTATGGTATTCTATTGGACTCTAAATTTTGAATAAGTAGTCTTTTTTTTTCGCTCGCACGATTTAAAGTTCATAAATAGCTTATAGAGTAGCAAGACTTTTAAGGAAATAATTGGGGAGAAGAATATTAGAAGTGTCAAAAGTTATGCATGGTGATCACTTTAGTGTCAAAAGTTTTTTTTTCAAATCACTGAAGTGCCAAACCAGAGAAAAACGATTACTTAAGTGCCAATTCCGGCTAAATTGATTACGTGACCTTTATATTTAAAATTTTTAATATGACTTTGCATATTTTTAAAAAATGTAGTCCACGTGGATGTCCAAAACAACGTCGCACAATCAGATTAGCTCTGAAGTGATCATTTTTTAACAACAACTGGCACTGAAGTAATTACTTTAAACAAAATTTGATACTCAAACGATCACCATTTATAACTTTTAAACAACGTCATTTAAGGGTTATATGCTGACTGGGCACACCGGCAAGCCACGCAAAATTGAGAAATTAATAAAACTTAGCCACGTTGGATTTCTGGTGACCTAGATAGGAATTGGCACTTAAGTAATTGTTTTTTTTTTAAAAAGTGTCACTTAAGTGATCCAAAAAAAAAAATTTGCACTAAAATGAACATCGTACACAAGTTTTTGCACTTCTAGTGTTCTTCTCTAGAAATAATTGTTTTAAAAGTCCTAAATCTATTGTACGATAATCAATTCAGTTATAAACTTTTCAATTTTTTTAATTTAATCCAAAATATTATGACGATTTACCAATTTATTCATAAACCTTTAGACTAATTGCCAATGTAGTCCTTTAGGTGAATTTTGGTCGGAAATCACTGATGTGATGGTTGTCGATGGCCTTGCCACATAGGTCGGCTCGTATCCGTATCAGCGAATTCCGATCAAATTGATCGGAAGAACTACATTGGCAAATTATCCAAAAGTTTATAACTAAATTGGCAAAATTGAAAAGTTTATGAATAAATTGATCGTCATACAATTGGTTTAAGACTTTTCGATAATTTTCCTGACTTTTAGGTCATGACTAATTCAAGATCTCTAACCGGACATCAACATAATCTCCTAAAAAGGTAATAAAAACAACCGCAGCGCCTTGTAAACTAGGATTCAATGATGGCAGAGAAACTTTCATGGTAAGGCAGAGAGCGAAAGCGAAGTCAAAACTCAAAGCTGCTGGATTTAAAAGCCTTTTAGGCAATATTCAGAAATATCATGGTTAGCCTAGCTTAACAAGTAGCATCTTTTTTTTTTTTTTATAACCGAGGTATCCCACGTACAATGAACTATTCCTCGGGGTGGTGGGGTACAAGACTAATGCCACCGGGTAAGCCCCCAAGATGTGATCGGCAAGAGTTGAACCTGGGACCTCATCAATTTTAACTGTCTAAGGTCATGAACTCTCAACCACTCGACCAATCACCCCATTGGTAACAAGCAGCATCTTTATCCCCTGCTTTCACAAGATACTTCCATATAAGTATTTAGTGGAATAATTGATGATATTTCCTCAATGCGTGTGCTAATATAAGACTTTGTGTCGTTGGCTTTATCGATAGAACGAAAATCTCATAATATAACAAAATGAGGCAATACCTTTGGCGAAAACATTTTATTCCAACGGTGAACAATTTCAATGGGAAAAGAAGAAAGCACTAATCCAAAAGTCCAGGTGATTTAAATAGATCTTAACCCTTCATCGAAGTTCCGGAGGGCAGGGGCGCCGCCGCCTAGATGCACCAAATTCTGGCAACCGGGTGCAGTTTTAGGCAACAAACATTGATTTTCAAGGATTATTATTGATGTAGTGGGGAACCAAAAAGAAAAAAGGTTCCAATCCAAGCTGACAGCAAAACTAAGCGCACGGGCTCATCAAGAAAACAAAAGCAGGTCTATTGGTTTTTGATAAAATAAATGTGTGTGGACCAAACCCATTTCAAAGCAAGCCCAAATGGCAGCAAAGACATGGGTTTTAATGTCTTGGGTTTAAAGGGTGAATACTTTCTCTGATAACCATTCCATTGCAAGGTCTACCGGTGGGCCTTAAAGACCCTCGTCTGAAAAACTCCGGCCCACTTATATTGTCCTAGAATCAGTCTTGCTATAATTCTCTCATTCCTTATTAATATAATGGAAAAAGATGCAACAAATCCCAAACTATATCTATTGTAACACATTTAGCCCAAACATTTTTTACAACACCAAAAATCCTAAACATATACATGTGTGACATATTTACCCTCCGTTAAGACATTGTTAATGAGCACCATTAAAAATCTGTCTACGTGTAAGACGGAAGACAAACGGTATTGACATGACACTCACATGACTTAACTAAAAACGTCATTTTAATTGGAAAATCATTGATGGAACCTTGATAAAGAGTAAATGAGTCAAGTGAGAATAAGTTTTGGGTTTTGATATCATAAGAAAAAGTTTAGGATAAATGTGTTATAGGTGCTAAGTTCAGCTTTTCGAATGGGCCTTAGGAAAATGCAAAAGACTTTGAGTTAAAGGAGTTTTCCGAAATGCGAATGACGTTTGATAAGTTGTAACTTAAAAATCCTTTGTAAAGCAACTTTTGATTGAATAGTTTTTGGAAAAACTCTTCTTGCAAAGGACTTTAGTTGCGTTTTTTTTCTATTTTTTATTAAAAAAAACATAAACCGTTCGTCGACTCTTGCAAAGTGTTCAGGCTGCTAACGACCGTCGTCTGAGATCGCACAACCTCAGGTGCCCCCAACGAGGGTCACCTAAGGTTGCGCGACCCAAACTACCCTCGCCAGGGACGCACAACCCCTCACCAGCCCTTTGCAACCAGATCTAGCATCACTGTTCACTCTCGCACAAAGAAAGTGAGGTGACAGAAGATACAAAAATTTTGAGAAAGCGGAAAATATTTTTCCCACTTTTGAAAGTCTTTTTTTCATTTGTGGAAAATGTTTTCTATAACTATTTTATTTTCCGTGAAACGACAAAAAATCCAAATAACATTTTTTTGAAAGTTATTTTTCGTGAAACGAACAAGACCTAAAACATCTCTTTTTCATTCGCATACTAACACCATCTTCCTTTCCAGGTTGTACACGATGGTCATTTATCAGAAAACCCTTTATCAGACCACGTAAGATAATTGTGAAATGACATTACAGGATGGTAAAACTATAATTTTTCCAATAAAAACGTCTCGTATTATAATTGACTTGTTCATCCATCTTTCTTGTAAATAGCTATAAATGGTCGAATACTAAAGAAGTAGAGCTTGCCTTCTTCAAAAGACCGAAAGAAGTACATTTCCATCAAATGTTACTCTCTAAATTTGCCAGGACAAGAAGAATTAATTGGGGAAAGCCCTGGACGGACAACACAAGAAAGCCAATCTAATTTGGAGCAACGCCATCTCTAAATTGAAAAGGATGTATCCGTTCCAATTTAAACTAACTCGCTTATAAACTGAAATAATTGTCCATGCTTGCAGGTGATGACAAAAAACAAATAGAATCGTTAAAAGGAGTATCCCCATCTCTAATGATCAAAAGGGAGAAGTAAAATCATAGGATTCCAAATGCAGATATGGAAGTCTATTGATCTGACTTGGCCCAGGCAGTTGTCAATGACACAATTCCTAGTAAAAAGGATGTTCAGACAAAGGACCATATAGAACAAGTTCTGTATCCTATGAGAAGTCCATAGCTCAAACACCCCGATTTGTCAAGAGTTTCCATTACAAACAGATCATTAAGGAGGTCACGTCCCATCAGTTTCCTTCAGTGGGTGTCTTCGAGTATATTGTCTAAGAACAACTGGGATTTCACTGCTCAGCAATACTGGTATACTGGATATTGTTTGTTCATGCCACTACTCCTATGTGTCTGTCTCTAAGTTCTGTAAACATTCAGGGTCATTCGATGGTAACCGTGGGGATGTGGTTCTTTTGGATAACGGACAAACCATAGCTCAATGACATCAGCTCTACTTTGAAAAGTTTGGACAATAAGACAACTGAACGGTGATGTTTTCATGGCGCTTTAGATTATGTTTCCAGAAGACCAGTGTGGGTGGGACTGGTCCGAGAGGTTAGCTGGAACTACTGGATTGGCTAATTCTAGCTTGATTATGCTCAAAGGTAGTAGCACAAGCATTTGTCGGTCTGCAGGTTTATGTGGATGTTTGATGGGGCTTGGACAGCATTCTGTGAATGTTGTATCATTAAGTGACCGGCATTCTGCTGAGAATTTTGCCATTGATAGGTCACAAAACAAATTGCAGAGAAGCATTCCGGGTAGAAACAACTTTCTTTCCGAGGGATTGTCTTATAGTTTGGACTAGAATCAGCATGTTGCAAAAGAGATGAAATATTTGGGTGTTAAAGGTCAAGATGTTTCAGCGCATCGAGTTCTCTTGCTAGAAAATCATATGATGGGAGCCAATCTTCCAGGTATGCTTGTTCCACCAAGAAAATTGCAGTTGCAGCCAGCAAGCTTCCTTCTTTGCAGAATTCAAGAAACCAGGCTGAAGATTCGGGACTAGATTCAGGGAGATGAAGACTGCAAATGATTGTATTTTGGTAGATAGAGATCCTGCCGCAGGTTGAGTTGGGACTTGGGCAACCACGTTAGAAATATCGGGCTTCAGGGAATTCATTCCAATCTTTCACGGGCTTAAGGATGTTTAGGCTTATTGTATAATTGGCCAAGACATTCCATGAGCAAATGGTAAATAATTCAGCAACTGCTAGTAAGTGGGAGGAATCTAGGCAGTCTTAAAAATGACATGAGCTCATTGAGCGCTTGTGCAAGAAGAGAGGACAGGTGAACCAAGAGAAGCCCGCCTATTGTGCGAATAAAACAACCTATAGCCATACTGACAATGGTAAAGGTGATACATAAGAGAGCTCAAAATTTCCTTGTTTCAACAATCTAACAATATTTTTTAGGAGTGGACAATGCAAAGATTCCAATGCCAATATGAAAGGCCCTGAAGTAGTGGAGCCTATGTTATGGCATTCCATCTTTGATACTGCTGAACGTGACTCAGTGATGCTCACACAATTTTTTTACTGTAGTCCAAAAATGCCATTGGACAACTCTGGTGTGAATTTTCAAAGAATTGTGGACAAGAGCAATGGGGTTAATTATCTTTCTGATTCCTCTTGCTTTCCAACAGAATCAAGGTTTACAATTCAAGGCGAGGATGAAAATGTAGATGCTTTTACTAGTTTTGCTGTTGGAAGTTCAGCTAAGAGGAATCACTTTTCAGATGGATTATTGAATTAGCCTCAAGATGCTGCTTTCAATAGAGAGAGTAATAGTCTCGCAGAGAGAAGTTCTCACACGGTAGTGTTCATAACGGTGGCAACTTCTTCAAGCCCATGATTTCACCCATGTGTCTTAGGCTCATTTCGCCATTGCAAGCATCATCATCGGCCTTTCATCTGGAGCCAAATATGAACCCAACTTTGTCAAAACAAGGCAGCAACACGTTCTCATGTCTACCTTATGAAAATATGAGATTACTTACATTGAGGCAAATGTTAGAGTTATCTCAACAGCAACAAGCAATATTGGGGTTAATGAGCCATGGTAACGAGGGGTACAGTGGCTCCTCTTCTTTCCAAATGCAACATACTCTTGTTGATCCATTACAGTAGTCAGAGAGAAGAAGGAGACTCAATCTACTTGGAGACAGATCGATTTTGAGGTGGACACCACCTCACTGCTTGTTGTTGGCACAAGCAGGATGCTCGATGTTCCTCCTGAAACTGGGCCCTTCAACATAAACAACCCTCACCAAGAAAGTGTCCAAGAAAATGCTCGTTTTTAGGAGAAGCATGTAGCCTTAAATCAGAGCGTTGACTTGTCGGAGAATTTTCTTGAGAGCAGCGTCAATCTGTCTTTTAATGTAGTGATGGTCCTAGTGAAGTAGAAGAGAAGGGCAATACAACATGTATGGACCATGTGGAAACTTTGGTCGGTCGAGGAGGAAATAAAGTCCATCTTGATGGGGGCTGGTGACATAAATAATTTTGCTAGTAAGGCAAAACATACAGTAGAAAAGCTGTGTGAATTGGAAACTATTGCAGCTGGTGGTGGTAGAACTCTGCTGAGATTGGTCTTTGCTGAAGGAATCTATTTCTCAAGCAGAAGCTGACGGTCATTTGTTCCTGTAAAGTTTTACCTTGTTAATGCTGTGAAAATAACTTCCCTGTATCCTTATCAATCATATGGTGTTCAATACAGTTAATAAACTGTGCTTTGATGATTGCGAATATGAAAATTCAATGTGCAATGAAGAGCACTTAAAATTTTCTAGTGAGTGACGAGACCTATATCGATGAGAACTCAAATAACCTTTATTGCACAAAGGTAGTGAAAAGAGACAAGACTATCTTTGCATAGCCGGATTCTGTTACTTGTTTGTCTCCTGAGATCTTCTCGCCATATTGAAGGAGATATACGACTTGGGATAACCAAAAAGCTTGGATGGCTTTTCGACATACTTGTCCATGAAGAAATATATCCTTGCATCCTCTTAATGTCGATACCCCAACTATATGGTACTAAGAAGACCCCGGAGTTGGTGTGGGAGACTGCGTTTGCTGCACTTATACATTTCTTCGAGTCTTTTATAATTGTGGCCTCCTTTAGTACGGCACGGGGAGAAGTGGTGGTATTCTTGCTTGACAACTTCTTCCATCCTCACTTTCTTTGTTGAGAGATTATAATGGAGCTGTGGTGCTTTATGATGCACTATGCTAACAGGTTTTATAACTTTGTTACTAGTGTTGTTGTATCTCTCTCTTCATCAGTCATGAATGTAGCCTTGCTCGTGAAAAGTTTTTCTCTGAATTTGCCTTCAGACAACTTGAGCGGCATCGCTAAATAAAAGATAATCAGTGACTATGATGAACCGATTGTAAGGTTTAGCGGCATGCGCATCTACGCTTGTCCTCCTAGCTGCTGGGGGCTCCAATCTTTGTGTTTGTGTGCTGTTTTTCCATCTCTCCAGTTTGCCGAATCAGACATTGACGAGAAGACACTAGAGTTCCTAGCCGATATCCTGCAGAGCTGCACCCGTTCTCCAGAGAATGTGGAATTGGTCATATAGAAATGGAAGAAAGAGATGGATGTCTAAGAGCTCTGCTATTAGGGAGCTGTATCATATGTTACTAAGAGGATAGCACAGGGTTCTCGCACATTTGGCAATTAAAGCATTTGAACATTTGGCTGCAAGAACCCTATGCAATTAGCTTTGGAGATTTGTGCCGCAAAATGCTGCTCTATTGTATGATTTATCGCAAGGAAATGAGGCAAATGTCTCAAATGTCAAAACAGTCCATCGATCACACTAACGTTGCAAGATGAGAGGTAACCATGTATCCATTCCAATTTACTCTACATAATCTCTTTCTTGATATGTTTTATCTCTACTCTCAATAGGAAATGACAAACATCCAAGAAGGCAAATTCAAGTGAAGAGTAATCTTGTATCAAATCTAGTTTACACTTCCTAATCATTTCCTAACATGTTTCGACATTATTCTTGATAGGAAATGTTAACACTTGAGGGATAAATGCAAATGAGGGGTAACATTATATCGTTCACAATTTTTCATTCCTTAAATGGTCTTTAATTGACATATCTTTAATCATTTTATACAGGGTTGCCAAGTCACCACGTGGCACATAACTACCTTGCTCTCTAAAAACAAATGGAGATTAAATGGAGAATTTTTTATCCAATAAAAAAGAACCTTAAGTGTTTTCCTAAAAACGAGCACAAAAATGGAAATGTTGAGAGGAAACAGATTTTTCACAAAGTTTTTGAATATTTTCTTTATCCAAAATTTGTCTCTTCGCTTGGTAGATCATTCATTTTAAATTAAAATGCCCCACAAAGATTAATTTGCTCAGATGATCTCAACAAAATGAAATGGAGATATTAATCATGCCAAGCGAAAAATACTCAAGATGAGGAAAGACAAGTCATTCCTACACGTCTTATAAATGCTTTGAGAGTTGAGCAAAAAAGAAAATCTGCGTTGTTTAAGGACGAGGGATTCATTCGCAAGTAGTACATAAATCAAAATGAAAAGAGGCATTTCTTTCCTTTATTCTACACAGTACATGTGCCCATAGTTAACTCCTTTGAGCATTTAAATATGAAGAATTCACAGAATACCCCATCAAGAACCACTCCATAATGGGGCAAATTTGGAGATTTTGGTTGATATTATTTGAAGAAAAAGATGAGAAAGGTTTATTTGCTTTCATTTGCTTGAATCTTTTTATGATAACTTCAGGTAAATTTCCTGGAAACTCGAAACATTCCAAAATGAAGAAAAGCATTCATTTGTCTACTCAAACACTAATACCTTTTGCTTAACCAAGTTGAGCCTGAGCATTCATTTCAAAAGCCCAAGTGGTAATTATCTCCCCATACTGGGACAAAGCACATGATTTACTAAGGAAATTGGTGCTTATGTGACAATTTGTAAAATTTGGAGAACATCTCGAAAAACCTAAGAGCTCAAAAAGCTCAAAAGAGCAAAAAAAAAAAAATCATGGAGTACGAAAAAGCAGTGTGCCTGATAAAAGTAAAGTCAATACCCATTAGAAAGAAGAAAAGTCACATCAAGAGTAAAGCTCCTATGCGAGAGAAAACATAGAGAGAACGTCAAAAGCAAAATATTTACATGAAAAGAAGATCATTGCAAATATAAAAGCCATTAGAAAAAGAGCAAAACTCTTGTATTGAAATAATTAAATAATGGACTTTCGAGACAAATTAGATTTCCAGAGTTAAGTGCTTTCAAAAAGATTGGACGATATGGTAATGATATTATGATAATCACCAACTTCTAAACTCCTTTTGAAAATTTATGAGCCTTTTGAGCCTCTCACCAAACTAACATTACAACCATCTCTGAAGTATCTTCTGATTGAGATGGTTCAAGTGAAAATAAAGACTTCCTAGAGAAGCTTATGCTTAAAGAAGTGGGGGCAAGGTTATTTTATTTCATCTTAAAGTTTAACTTGTAAACCTGGCAAAGATGATATCGATACCACCCGCCTGGGTGGCGCTGCTGGAGCGCGCACTCTTCCTCTCGCAAAAGGTTGAGTGTTCGAATCCCGGGCGCCGCAGGGTGATTTAACCGGTGGCATGTGTGTGGTGGCTAGCACGTGTCGCCCCCAGGGTTTACTTCCCGGCTGTCGGCCGTGCAGGGGTTCCCTGGGTTACCAAAAAAAAAAAAAGATGATATCGATGATTATTTCATTTCTTAGCCAATGATGCTTTTACTTTGTTGAAACCCTGACCAAACCCATATTAAGGTCCTTTAAAAGATCTCTTGGATTGGTCAATATGTACTTATTGCGAATGATTCTTAAAGCCTTCAACACTAATAATGTAAGGTATATTGAGTGATCAGACCTATGTCCCTCATTAATGGATGGGATCAAACAGTCTTCCTTAAGGGTATGTGAGAAGCCCTTTCCGATTAAGGAGTTCTCGTCTGGAATACTTAATAAGCCATTTTCATGAGTCAAGATCAATTTTTACAAAGACTTGTTTCCTTAGGGAATTTGATGATGGATGATTTCTTCCAAGCTTGATGACAATTTAGCGATATTGAATGATGTTAAAAGTTTTCCAAACGGTCGAAATTAGCTTGATTTGCTCATGCAACCAATGCTTTCTCATTGTTAATATTCTTTTAATATTGTCTCTCATGACATTAATTCAAATTGATCTCCCTTGGTACGCCTTCACTATCCCAGAGCACTTCTTACAACACATTCCGTTAGATTGTGCAATAGTCATCTCGGAATATTCTTGATTGACAGGTACAACGAGTTTTAGCAGCTCGAAACCATTTCTATATAACAAACTTCCCCAGCGAAGTTGACTTCAACATACAGCGAGCTTCAGTAGCCTATGGTGTCCTCTTTCCACTAGATGTACAAGTAACATCTCGGGATACACTTTGAATGATGATTGATAGGTATGGTGAGCTTTTGCAACTCGGAACCATTTCCTCTTCAAACGGCGAGCTTTAGTAGCTCAGAGTGATCTTTTTCCATTAGATGTGCAAACGTAGCCATGGAATTTTATTTGCACGATGAGCTTTCACAGCCCATAGCATTTCATTAACCTGGCAAGCTTTCGTAGAGGAGATTTCTTATTCACACTGCGAGCTTTAGTAGCCTGAAGTGACCTATTTCCGTTAGGTGTGCAAACGCAGCCTTGGAATGTTATTTGCTGCACGGCGAGCTTTCGCAACCTGTGGCATTTCATTAATCCAGCGAGCTTTGGTAGCCCAAAGTTTCTTATTCACACGGCGAGCTTTGGTAGCCCATAGTGACCTATTTCCGTTAGATGTGCAAGCGCAGCCTTGAAATTTTATTTGTACAACGAGCTTTTGATGCTCGAAGCATTTCATCGATTTGGCAAACTTTCGCAATCCAAAGTCTTCGTCTACTCAAATACCTAAGTGAAAAATCTTAGATATTCCAAAATCCTGAGTGAAATACCTTAGGCATTTCAAATCACTAAGTCTTGAGTAAAAACCTTAGGCATTTCAAATCATTGACTGGGCAAGCTTTTTATAGCCCAGAGTCTCTTTCTTTGCATGATGAGCTTTCACAGCTTGGAGCACCCGATCTACTTGACAAGCTTTCGCAGCCAAAGTCACTTTCTTTGTATGGCAAGCTTTTGCTGCTCGAAGCACCATATCAACCCGGCGAACTCAGCCCAGAGTCTCATTCATTACACAGTGAGCTTACGCAACCCGAAGTACTCCACCGACCTAGCAAGTTTTTATAGCCCAGAGTTTCCTTAATTTTTCTTGCAAACATAAGTAAATAATCTTACCCTCGTTAGTTTTCAATAAAAAGAAACGTGTCCCTAAGCCATGATCCTTACACCAAATTCAATTGCATTTTCATTACCTATTAGCAAAAATTTAGGTGTCACCTTGTCTAGCCGTTGGCACCTTATTTTTAAAATATATATATATATAGCAAAAACACAAAAAATAGCACAATAATAAAGCGCATGGACATATAATAAAGGGAAAATTTCAAATTAGTACCCAAAGTAAGGTAATTTTCTCAAAAAGTAGTCCAAAGTGGACATAGTGTCAAATAAGGGTCTAAAGTACCCAATCAGTTTTAAATAGGGGCCCGAAGTGTCCAATTAGTCTCAAATAAAGGCCTGGGTTCACCGACCAATCAAATGCTCACCGACCGGCGAGCACGTCACTATTCTGGCAATCGAAATAAAGGCAATTTCGTCTTTCACTTTTTTTCTCTTTTCCTTTTCCTTTTTCTTTTCTTCTTCTTCTTCTTCTTTTTTTCCTCTTTTCCCTCCGCCTGAGGCCGTCAACCTCTGTCGGCCCTGGCTATGGCCGACGAAGGGAAAAGAGGAAAAAAAAAAGAAGAAGAAAAGGAAAAGAGAAAAAAAGAAAGTAAAGATGAAATTGCCCTTATTCCGATCGTCGGAACAGTAACTTGCTCATCGACCGGTGAGCATTTGACCGGCCGGCGAACCCAAGCCCTTACTTGAGACTAATTGGAGACTCCGAGCTCCTATTTGAGACTGATTGAGCACTTCAAGCCCTTATTTGACACTATGTCCACTTTGTAGTCTGGACCCCTTTTTGAGAAAATTACCCCACTTTGAGTACTGATTTGAAATTTTCCTTATAATAAATGGGGCCACATATTTAATAAATAAATATAAATTTTCAATAAAAAAATCGAAAAAAAGCATTAAAAATAGAAGAAAGAGAAAAATTTTAAAAAATAGAAAAAAAAAAAAAGGAAAATATAAAAAGGCGGGCCAGGTCGCATTCAGAGATATAGGCTGGGCTGGAAATTTCATAAACTGAATATAATCGGACCTGGTCCAGCAACTGGTCCGAAATCCAAGCCCAACCCGGACATTTCGGGTCCGGATCCGACCCACATTCAGAACAGGCCTAGTGGCCAGTCCGAAATTGCAAGTCCAACCCAAACCTTTAGGGTCCAGGTCAGACCCATAAATGCGGACTGGGTTTCCTGACCCGGTCCGAAGTCCATTTTCCAGAATTAAAAAAATAAGGAAAATTTACATAGTTTAAGGCTTTTATTAACATTTTAGGTTTAGAAAAAATTTGATTCAAAATTGAATAAGCCTTTAGGCCTTTACAATAGGGTTTTTGAATTCTTTCTTTTTTGGATATAATGTTAGGTCCCTCTTTATCCACTTTTATTTCGATTTTACTTTTTCAATACATTGATTATTATTTTCCATTTTAGAATGGTCAGGATGAATCTTAGGACCATAATAAACATTGCATGGACACCTAGCGAACAAAAACCATAAGACTCATAATTAGTAAAAAGATTGTCTGGACACTTTAGTGAATAAATAATCAAGTTTAGATACCGAAAAGGCATTAGTTAATTAAGTGGTGTAATCAAGTCCTCGTTCCTAAAAATCTCTGATTGCACATGCACTGAGACGACACTCCCGCGTATTAATTAGGGTTTATAGCCGATCCTCAATAATGGCCAGTGCCAACTCCTAATAATTGCATAAACTAAAATATCAATGTCACATGAGATATGGGCTATTGACCAATGGCAACTCCTAATAATTGCATAAACTAAAAAAATCAATGTCACAGGAGATATGGACTTGGGAGAGCTTACGCTTGGAATTGATAGATAGTTTTGGAATACCTATTAGATGATACGTTCGAGCTGTCTTTTAGGGATACCAATTCGGACTGTCTTTCAAGTAAGTACCTCTAAACCTATTGCTCGAGGGTGGCCCCTCGAAGGGTAGGGCACAACAACATCAAGAAGAAAACGAATTGAATAGCACGTGTTTTGACTATACCTAGATCGAACATCAACCGACCTTGGGTCGACTTGAAATTTTAGGAAGAGTAGTCTATTCCTTTATTTTATTTTATTTTTGACCATTACTTTCTTAATCCCATGCTTTGTCATTTCGGTAGGTGATATTCAATGTGCTCAACCACTTTATATTCGCCCAACCACTACAAAAAACAAATAAAAGCAACATGTGCATTTTCCCGTTTTGAAAATTGCTTCATGCTTGGGAGGAAAGAAATAGAGAAAAACCCAGTTTCGCTTCCTTTCATAGACCTAGAGTGTCGCTTGAGGCCCCACTTAACAGCGCATGACTCAGAAAGCATTCATTGAAGACGACATTTGCTTCATGGACAGAGATCAGTTTCGCATGCAAGTCCAAAGGAATAGGTATCTTTTGTTATGCAATTGGTCGTAGGTCAACGATGTCGGCTTGACTATCAAGAATCTTTAAATTAAAAAAGGACAGCACATGCTTCCAGTTAAGCATTTAGCTACTGGTTTTAGTCTTGTCCCTGCATTTGCCACGAAGAAGAACCTGCCAAGAGTGTTCTATTTTAAGATTACTGCATTATTATTTTGCGGGCAATGCGAAGGTGTACCGGGGTTTCTTAATTTTGGAATGGGGTGCGGGAAGAAATCTGTTCCTTGACACAGGAAATGTTTGCGTCGATTCAATCAGGATTGAATGTCCAAGCGCCTTGTCGCCGTTTGATCAATTGGACACGATCAAATACTGTGTCTGGTTGGCTGATCACCTCCCACGGTTAGGAAATTCACTTCGGGATTTTGACGTAAGAGTTATGTCAGTTCCTTGTACATGCATTGCATTGACCCGCCTAACAAATTTGTAAAAAGTGGGTGTCCTAAGAATTATCATATTGTTACTAATGCTATTATTTGCTAAAAAAAGTAGTGGAAGAATCGAGTGGAAGAGTCGAGTGAAGAGAAAAGATCACACTCAAATAGATTCAACTCTTTCGTCAATTCTCAATGATAGCTTTATGACCACTGACTTTTTGTCAATTCTCAATACCTGCAACACATTACGAAAAGTTTACGTTGAATCTCTTATTATGTCAGCTGGCAATGGATGAGATGAACCATTAACAAGCAACAACACAATGCATTTCCCAGTTTCTTTAAAATGTTCTGCTATGACCAACATGCATGCATGTGCTATCTCATACTGAAGCGTCGTCACTGTTAATCATTGAAGAAAGAAGATACCTTGCTGGCTAATGGGATTCTCTTAACATGGACTCGTTGACCCCGTGGAAAGAACTATGAATTGGGATGCCTTTTCCACTAGAAATCATTTAACTATGAGTCCTAGATCCCCAGAAATTGATAAACATCCCACTGTTTTAATTTCATCATCTTCGTCAAATGTACGAACATGTCAGTGCTTCGGGAGCTCGTTGAACTCACGAGTTAACTTTTGCTTAGCGTCCCTCTCTTTGGCACCGCTCTCTGTAAGTTCAGTTCCAAGATCTCTTTTTCTTTTCTTGAGCATACATGTGCATTTGCATATACTGAATGTTATTTGAGAAGAGTACTTCATGCATGAACATGAAGTAATTTGTGTATCGATATAATCCCAAAACTATTGGGATTATGGGACCGTGGCTTCCTATACATGTTTTATGTGTATTAGACGAAGATTCGCTTCTGAAACAAATCGAACTAATAAGGAAGAGAAAATGAAATCTCCCTTTCAATTTTCAGGTGGCTAAGCTCACATGGACAACGCCTGTTGCCAACACGATGCTCCCAGCTTCCAGTATTACCCACCACCAACACCAACATGGCTCGATCCCTCATTGTCCTCATCGTCACCATGGTCGTCGTCACAAATGCCAACGTGGGTCAAAGTGGCCATAGGCGTCGCCGTTCTTTTGCTCTGCTGCATCCTTTACATATTCCTGAAACGGCGCGAAAAAGAGACAAACCCATCTTCAACATCTGATTGGAAGCTTGCCCCAACAACGTCGCCACCGGCAAAACCACCAGTGGAGGCAGCTACAGAGACTCCGCCACCGCATGCGCTGGAAGTTAAGCCACCCAGTCCTTCTTGTGGTGCAGTGCCAACAATGCCAAGTTCTTGTCCATCGTGTGCATACAGTGGAGGGTTGTATCATATGAAGTGCAGATGCCCATGGTGTAGCTTCAGAAAAGAAGTTGGAGTTCACATACAATACCCTTCATAGAAATAAATTGGGTACAGCTAGAAGAATGTGAAGCACGCTATAGTTCTTAATATCCTTTTTGGAGATAGATTACAAATTGTTGATTGATTCATTTCTCTCCTTGTTTTGCTGTAAAATTGTCAACTCTCTGCGGACTCTTGCAGTTGGAGGAAAAGAAGAAACGCCTAAATCCAAAGAGGGCATGTGTTTTCAGTGTGCATGAGGTTTCATTGTATATGATAGTTGAGTTCCCTTCTTCAAAGTCAAAAGAACTACGCGGATATAATTAATCCTACAGGCGTCAAGTTTGGCGCTGCTGTCGGGTTTCTTCGGTGTCGTCTCCAATAGTTGCAAACCCGTGCATCTGTGATTAGAAGATATGGTCGAGATATGGGAATCACCACATTAGGCGGCGTAGTGCATTGCCAACAAGCACCGGGCATTCACAGCAACATCGAATAGGAAGGAAGCAATTCATCCCAAGTATAAATTCTTACAACTCTTGTCCAAACGCCGTATTGTTGGATCAATAGCATGCAAACAAAAGTCAGTAATGAATATATTCTATATCCTTTGATCATTGAATGGAGGATTGTCAAGAGGGAATCTGCATCTAAAACCCAAATTTAAGACACTTAATTGAGTTCACTAACACCATCTACCATTCACTTCAACAATTTGGGGGAAAATTGTCTAAAAAGTCCTAAACCTATCATTCAACAGCCAATTAAGTCCTAAACCTTTCAATTATGCCGATTTAGTCTTAAACCTTTTGACAACTTTTCAATTTTCAATTGTACCGATTTAGTCATAAAATTTTTGATAATTTGCTAATTTAGTCCTAAAACTTTTAACGATTTACCAATTTAGTCCTTCCAACAAATTTTGACTAGAATTCGTCGGCGTGGCAATCTAATCGATGCTAGCCGTCCTACGTGACATAGTTGGTATTGCTATGGATAGTTTTTGTAATTTTTTATTTTATAATTTTTTTATTTTTTCTTTTTTTCCTATTGTCTTTTCTATCGAACGATCAATTCTTTTTTTTTCTGAATGACAACTGAGGAATATCTCATTCATTATGGTTTGGAATGCATTTATCTTTATTGCATCTGTCATTTTTCTTTCTTATCTTATCCTTTCATTTGAGTAGAGTGGACCTTTTATAAGATAACTCGAAAAAAAAAAGAAATTTGAAATTGGAGATTGATTAGATCGTATTGTATGTTAACACACATTAATCATTTATAATAGCTATAACGAATCATTTCTATAAGTAACCATTGATTAAATAGGCTATGGTTCCGTATGTGATATTTTCACATCATATAGCTCCTCCCTTATGTGCATAATGAGAATAATGCATGGAATAAAAAAAGATTGAAATATTCTCATTATTGATTGAGCGGGGCTAGTGTTTTTACAAGAAATCTCTAGCCAACCTTCCTGCAAAAGATCTTTTTTAACATCGAATGGGTTGATACAAGATAAAAAAAATGGTAACTTCAACAATTTCTTTGTCCCCCACGCCCCTTGAATTTCCAAGAAGTTGTCACTTCAACGGTCTTCGATGGTTATACGGGTATCCAAAATACAAACTTTTCTTTTTGTCTTATTTCTTTTTCCCTCTACCGGCCATCGCCTCTACCTTAGCGCTAGCTGTGCCATGAAGGACAGCCATTGCTAACTAAACCGCCACGTTAGCGATTTCCAGCCAAAATTGACCGAAAAAACTAAATTGATAAATCATTAAAAGGTTTAAAACTAAATTAGCAAATCATCAAAAAAATATAAGATTAAATTAGCTCAATTGAAAATTGGCAAGTTGTCAAAAGGTTTAAGACTAAATTTGAACAATTAAAATATTCAGGGTTGAATTGGCTGCCGTATAATAGATTTATGACTTTTTTGGACAATTTTCCCATTGAACTTTCCATGGTCTTCATGTCAAAGAGCAAGGATTCTCTGCCTTGAAGCTCTCTATATGTCTCCTTAGTTATATTTCCTCTATGAATATGCTATTCAAGATCATATCGACTAAATTCGAAATAAACCATTACATTATAATTTGACTGCCATTTGCTACATGAGGAAAGATGATTACGAGCTTGCGCAAATACTCAAAAGTCATTGAAAGATCGAAACAATGTCACCTCAATAAAGAACTAGTGGAGTTAAAATGATTCGCACTTCTAGCGTTCCTTGTCAACACTCGTGGAAGCGTCCAAAATTGAAACGTCTCGTGTCCTTGGCCGAAGCACCGGCCCCGGGATTTTGACGTCTTCACCGTTTGTCTGTACCTGCAAACAGTGCCATTCGTATCAAATCAACACCGTTTGGTGCGCGAAATAAAAAATCACCAAGAATTGCTCCTTCCGTCGTCTTCAATCGTGACGTACTGACCGAAGCACGGCCACCCATTACAACGAGAGGCCACCTAACGAAAATTCGCATATCTTCGCAGGCTGTGGAAGAATCATCGCAGTAACATCACTCCCTGGTTTTGCTCGGTTCTTCTTGTTAAGGTATGTACCAGCACCTCCTTCGACTCGTATTCTATCTTGCTGAAGCCCGTGATCGATCGATCATCCCTGGTCGTATAATCTTCTCGATTCGTCGTGATCAAAAATGGTTTCTTTTCTAAAGAAGTGCCGTCTTTTCGAAGATCTGTTACGTTTTCTTGTATGAATTGATGTTTGGAGATGTGCCTGTAAAACTTGCCGCTTGCAGAGTTTTCTTAATGGAGAAGAACAACTATCCGCAAAATAATCCGGGATTCCCGTACTTCCCTCCACCATCGGGATGGATCGATCCGAATTCGGTATCGTACGACGACGACGATGACAACGTCCCGGCGTGGGTCATCGTCTGCATAGTCCTTATCATCGTCATACTCTTGGGTTTCCTTTTCTACTACATCCGGAAGCGAGAGATCAGAATCGTCGGGATAAAAGCCAAGGCACCTGCTCCGGCCGCAAAGCCAGCGGCGGCAGCACCTGCGAAGCCGGCTTGATCCGGCTCCACCCGCCAAGCCGCTGCCACCAGTGGGCATCCCGATTTCATTCCCAGGCAATTGTCCGTCATGCCGGCGTAGAGGAGGACTGTATTCTTTCTCATGTACCTGCCCTCTGTGCTAGTATGCGATGGAACTTAATGCAGTGTATCCAGACAACAAATCAGACAGAAAATACGGTATTGTATTAGTTTGGAAGCTTCTGTGGATGTTTGTGTGTTGATACTTGATTGGTGTACGGTGACAAATTGTCTACTCTACTGTATAACATTAAAGATTCGATGCAATAAATAATTTTTGTGTTGGACGTTTCATCGAATTACTTTTAATAATACATGAGGAGTTCTACAGTCTAATCGAGACATGGGTTTTCGGGTTGTACTCTTCGCATTTGGCGGGTCGTTGAACCTCCGGCGATTGGCTGGCGGGTCGTTGAACCTCCGGCGATTGGCTGGACGTAGAAGGAAGGCAAAAGGAAAAAAAAAAGAAAGAGAAATAAATAAATGAAAAAAGGAACTAAATAAAAAAATTCGAAAAAAATCAAAAAATTTCCACTTCAGCATTGGCCGAACGGCCAGTGTCTATGTCAACACCGAACGCTAGCTGTCCGGCCGGCCAAAATTAGTTGAATGAACTAAATTGGCATAAATGCAAAAAATATACGACTCAATTGACAAAAAAAAAGGCTTAGGGCTTTTTTTTGGTAATTCTTCCCAAGTTTGGCGTCAGAGAGTTGATATATATATATTATGAAACTGTCGAAATTTAATCAATTCATAATTTAAAAAGATTATAGCTTTTAACGGGATTGAGTCCAAATCTAAGCGTCTTTAATGTGGGTTTTAGATGTAGATTCCCTCTTGACAATCCTCTCTGTTCGAGGAACACTTTCAATATATATATCCTTCCCTTGCACTTCATTCTAAATTAAGATTAATATGTAAGAGTTTTTTTTTACGTGGACTACATTTATTGAGATTCTAATTTACCATTTACGGGATTGGTCTAATAAGGTGAGATATAAAGGTTATTAATTAGTCTAATATAGGTCTGATTAGTGTGGATCGAGTAAAGCTCGATCTGTAACTTAAAACTCTATAAATAGTGCTCAAGTCTCTCATCTAACCATGATGCACAAACAACCTCACATAAGGAGTAGTTACAGAACACTATAGTGAGGGACAATCTCATTGCGCTAGTGATACGGAGGGCATTTGAGTAGGACGCCCATTCCTACCACGTGCTACACGAAGAGACATGATTACGAGCATGCATAGATTCTCAAATTCAATGGAAAAATCGAGAAGATATCCCTTCATAAAGAACTCGAGAGTTCACATGCTTCTTCGTTGTTCGTTTCTATCCGCAAATCATTTCATTAACATGAAGTCGTTGCCGTTTGGTACGTGAGACGAAATTTTCCGACTCTGCCCTGTCGTCTTCAATCATTCATGTCACGTACATCCTGACGATAAACAAATTGACGCGTCAACCAAAAACACACACCCACCACCCGTACGGGGGAGGGGAAGGAGGGCCATAGGCAAGCCAGTGAAAATTCTCACTTCTTTGCAGCTCGCGGAACGGTGGGATCAACAACATCGTGAACTGCACAGAGTTTTCCTGACGAAGAACAGTAACTATTGACAAACTTATCCGGATTTCCGATACTTTTCTCCTCCGTCGACATGGAACGATTTGAATTCTGTATTGTCTGCATCTAGGTCCTCAGATGTGCACAGGGAAGGGAGAGAAGCCTCTTTTGTCCCACATCGCCTAAAGGGAGTTATGGACTGGCTTCTAAGGTTCGAGATTCTCTTTCTGTACATACACATTTTCTAGAGCTTAGAGAAACAAAATCGCGAGGGCCCAATGGAGTCTAAAGCAGATAATATTTGTACAGTGGCAGACCCGGGGCGTTACAGGTTTTGATAGGCTAGTTGATAAGACTTGGGGTTCTCTACTCTGTGTAATGCATTTTAAAGCGCTGAGGATCAATGGATCCAAAGCGAATAATATTACACAATGATAGCCCCCCGGGTCCTTACAGTGCGAGCCCTCACCTAGGCTAGGCGAAGGCTTGGCGGCCCTCACTTGGCCAGACCTAAGCATTTGGTAAACGAGGGTGTCGCAGGCGAGGGTCGCTTGCCCATGCCTGTGGCTGGTAAGGGTTGGATAGCGACCCTCGCTGGCCATCCCTCCAAACAACAAAAAAAAAAAGTAAAGAAAAGGAAAAAAAAACCATAAAAAATTGAAAATCTTATTAAAAATGTCCACATCAGCGCTAACATATCCTACCACGTAGGACGGTCGATGTCTTCGTTAGCAATTTCTGATCAAAATTAGTCAAATGGACTCATTTGACAAATTATCAAAGGGTTTATGACTGAATTGATAAAATTAAAATATTTTGGATTAAATTGACAAAAAATACAGTAATTTTAAAATTTTTTGGACAATTTTCCCGTATCATCTCTCTAACGCCAAACTTCGATTTCACTGCCACCATCTACAATTCACTTCAACAAAACAATTTTCTCCATGGACTACGTGTAGAAGGGCGAGGATCCTCTGCCTTAACATCTCCAAATTATTTCTCCTTAGTTGTATAATTCCTCTATGCATATGTTATTCAAGCTCACGTACACCAAATTTGGAAAATATCATCACATTATGATTGGAGTAGGACGCCCATTCCTACCCCATGCTACACGAAGAGACATGATTACGAGCATGCATAGATTCTCAAATTCCATGGAAAAATCGTGAAGATGTCCCTGCATAAAGAACTTGAGAGGTCACATGCTTCTTCATTGTTCGTTTCCATCCGCAATTCATTTCATTAGTGTCAAATCATTGCCGTTTGGTACGTGAGACGAAATTTCCCAACTCTGTCCTGTCGTCTTCAATTATTTATATTACGTGCATCCTCACAGTAAAGAAAATGACGCGTTAACACAAGCCCATCACCCATATGGGGGAGGGGATAGAAAGCCATTATAATGAGGCCACACTAATGAAAATTCTCACTTCTTAGCAGCTCGCGGAACGGCAGGAGCAACAACATCGTTCACTGGTTTGCTCTCTGTTCTTCTTGTGAAGGTATGTGCAAGCACCTGCTTCAGATTCACATTATATCTCGTTGAATTCTTGATCGAATCATCTCAGTCTTGCGCTCGAATCATGTGATCTTCTCAATTCATCGCGATGAAAAAGTTAATGCCTTTTGAATTTGATGTTTCAGAATATGTTTATAAATTCACTGCTTGTATTGAACTGCACAGAGTTTTCTTGATGGAGAACAGTAACTATCCACAAACTTATCCGGATTTCCAATACTTTCCACCTCCGACGGGATGGATCGATCCGAATTCTGTATCGTCCGACGACGACGATAACAACACGCCGACGTGGATCATTGTCGGCATAGTCATTGTTGTCGCCATACTCGGCGGTTTCCTTTTCTACTACTACATCCGGAGGCGAGAGAAGAAAATCAAGGAAAAAGCGGTCTGCGTTTCTGCTTCGGCCTCAAAGTCACCACAGCCTGCGCCAACCACAAAGACAGACCCTCCGAAGAAGGATACACCTGCCGCTGCACCGAAGAAGGAGGATAAGCCTCCACCCGCCAAGCCACTGCCATTGGGCTTCCCGATTTCGTACCCAGTTGATTGTCCGTCATGCGGGCATAGAGGAGGACTATATTCTTTCTCATATACTTGCCCTCTGTGTAAGTATAAGATGGAATGTAACGTAAACTATCCACAAAAAAAATGAGATAGAAATTACAGTAGTTTTCCTCATCTTATTGTATGTTTATGAATTTGGAAGCTTCTGTCCATGTTCGTGTGTCGAACTTGAATGATGCACGGTGACAGATCAACTAGTCTACTGTACAACATTGGAGATTCCATGCAATGAATAACTTCTGTGTTGAAGGGTTTATCGAATTCCTTCTTGTAATACATTATGGACAGTTCTATGGTTATTAAGAGACAGATTCTCAAATCATAAGGAATTATAACTCTTTACATTTTTTCAGAACTACTACACAAAATGTCGCAAATCAACCAAATAACCCACATACATAACAAAAGAGCATTCTTGCTCTGGGCGGAGAACCTCTTGACGGATTTGCTCTGTTATTACTCATATTCCTAAGAGAGTGATTGGGACTAAGCCGCGCGGCGATTCTCGCGAAAATGAATGTGACTATTTTATTCGCTCTTTTGGGTGGGTCTTTCGTACTCCAGTCCGTACGGGGGGAACTGCTAATCCCTATCCGAAATGAAGTGCTAAGGAAAGACATCTAGAAAGTGTTGCATGAGTGAATGGAAGTGCAGTTGTGACACAAAATCTCGAAAGTGCGACATCAATCAATTGAGGATCAATAACTCAAAAATCCTTAGATACACACCCCTTATAACAGAGCAAAGAAGAAACTTCTCTTCTACACCTAGTGTTGGAAAACGACATCAATTGTTTCTCGCAGGATCCGGCTAGCATAACGGTTGTTCCTTAATTTGTGATGTGTTGTTGTGGCCACGGTTGTCCAATGCCAAAAGATGAAAATCGAAAGAGCAAAGGAGCCGTGTGGGATGGGATCCTTAAAGTTCACTTAAAGAAATAACTCCAAGTGATGATGCCTAATGAAACCCCACGTTGCCTTTTTAGTAACTTCCATTGTTAATCAATGTAAATTAGGCTTTAGCCTCATCACCTTCCATAGTGGGAAAAGTGTCAGAAAAGTTCTAAACATTTTATATTTATGCCAATTGAGTTTTAAACCTTTTTTTTTTTTGCCAATTGAGTCTTAAACCTTTTGATATAGTGTCAATTCAGTCATTTTGGCTAATTTTGACATGATTTTACTGATGTGAATGCCGGCTGGCCAACGTGACACGGCTAGCGCTGATGTGGATAATTTTTAATAATATTTTAATATTTTTTGAAAATTTTTGTTAATTTTCTGATTTTTTTTCTTTTTTCTTTCTTTTTCTTTTTCTTTTCCTCTTCTCCCTCCTTACTCCAGTCGGTGGTTGGTCCAGTGACCAGCCAAAGGCTAGAGACCAGAGGCCGGCCACCAGTGAGGCTCGCCCTCGTCGGCCATGGGTGACGCTCGCCCTCGCCTTCGTTGTTGCTAGAGAGGGTGAGCTTCACCGGTGGCCGGCCTCTGGTCTCTGGCCTCTGGCCGATCGCTAGACCGGCGACTGGCTAGAGTAAAGAGGGAGAAGAGAAAAAAAAATAAAAAAATAGAAATTAATATAAAAATTCAAAAAATATTAAAATATTATTTAAAATTATCCACGTTAACGCCGATCGTGCCACGTAGGCCGACCAGCGTCCACGTCAGCAAAATCCGGTCAAAATTAGCTGAAAGGACTGAATTGACACAAAGATAAAAGGTTTAGAACTCAATTGGCACCAAAAAAATATTTATGATTTAATTAGCACAAATGCAAAAGATTTCGAACTTTTCTGATACTTTTCCCTAGGATCACGCTTTTCCTCGTAAGAAAGCCGAACAAGTATCTAAATGGCATTAGGACTCACCATTCTACTAGTCTTCACCTCCATACATCACCTAGGAATTTTCGCAAACGCCTAGTGCTCACCAAACGTTGCTCTTGATACCACTTTATTAGGTAGCAAGAACCTTCCACACCCATGTGATATAAGTTCTACCAACCAAAAGGCAACCAACGACAACCACAATGACTAATGGAAGCAACGAGAAAAGGATTCAAAGAGAATAATAACGCGGAGATTTACGTAGAAAAATCGTGAAAGGAGAAAACGATGGGGCGGCGGAATCCCCTAACCACAATGAAGAGTACAAAGAGGTTTAGTCGCACAAACAGCGACAACAGCACTAGCACCCTCTCCTACACGACCCTACCCCCACAACCTCCAAATTGTAGAGCCTGTGCTATCACTCTCTAAGAGCAAACATAGCTTTCTTGAAGCGACAACCTTTTAGACCAACGATGAATACAACAAACTCTTGTATCTTAAAACGCAACCTTGGATGTGTAGAAACCCCAAGCCCTGTCTCTCCCTTTTCTGTCGAGTGTGCTCACCACCAGCAAGAAAACTCTTCTGGGAAAAAAAGATTCAATTTTTCGTGAAAGTATCGATTGTCGAGTTATTTTGAATTTCGGAAATAGAAGAGCACATGTCACTTTAATTTTCGTGGAACTTTCCACTATTTTTCATGATATTCAAGCACGCTTTTTGATCAAGAAAATCATTAAAAAAAAAAAACTACATGCCGATACCACTCTCTATGTATCAAAGCTTTTCAAGCAAGTTACGTTCTAAAATTTCGATCAACGGGCCATTCTTGTGTCTATTTAAAACAGAGTACTTCGAAAGCATGGATTTGGATAACTAGTTCATGGTGTGGCCAGGCAATATGCCAGTGTTAGCCACGTTTGGCAATCACTTTGTTAAAGGCCTTTGGGCCTCTACAGGCCCTCGACCATATGCTAAAGCTTCGGCAAGTGTTTTTATTGGAGAGCTAAAAGTCCTCTAAAGTCTTTTATCCCAAGTCAAGTCTACAGGAGTTTGGGCCTAAGCATTTTCGGAATGCAGATACATTTTTTTTTGCCAATTTTGTCATCGCTAAATTTTCGAAATTCTAAGGATGCCCTCATTATTTTCCACCTCGCGCAACGTCACTGGCAATGCTGTTTTAATTTCATCATCTTCGTCAAATGTACGAACATGTCAGTGCTTCGGGAGCTCGCTGAACTCCACGAGTTGACTTTTGTTTAGCGTCCCTCTCTTTGGCACCGCTCTCTGTAAGTTCAGTTCCAAGATCTCTTTTTCTTTTCTTGAGCATACATGTGCATTTGCATATACTGAATGTTATTTGAGAAGAGTACTTCATGCATGAACATGAAGTAATTTGTGTATCGATATAATCCGAAAACTATTGGGATTATGGGACCGTGGCTTCCTATACATGTTTTATGTGCATTAGACGAAGATTCGCTTCTGAAACAAATCGAACTAATAAGGAAGAGAAAATGAAATCTCCCTTTCAATTTTCAGGTGGCTAAGCTCACATGGACAACGCCTGTTGCCAACACGATACTCCCAGCTTCCAGTATTACCCACCACCAACACCAACATGGCTCCATCCCTCATTGTCCTCATCGTCACCATGGTCGTCGTCACAAATGCCAACGTGGGTCAAAGTGGCCATAGGCGTCGCCGTTCTCTTGCTCTGCTGCATCCTTTACATATTCCTGAAACGGCGCGAAAAAGAGACAAACCCATCTTCAACACCTGATTGGAAGCTTGCCCCAACAACGTCGCCACCGGCAAAACCACCAGTGGAGGCAGCTACAGAGACTCCGCCACCGCATGCGCTGGAAGTTAAGCCACCCAGTCCTTCTTGTGGTGCAGTGCCAACAATGCCAAGTTCTTGTCCATCGTGTGCATACAGTGGAGGGTTGTATCATATGAAGTGCCGATGCCCATGGTGTAGCTTCAGGAAAGAAGTTGGAGTTCACATACAATACCCTTCATAGAAATAAATTGGGTACAGCTAGAAGAATGCGAAGCACGCTATAGTTCTTAATATCCTTTTTGGAGATAGATTACAAATTGTTGATTGATTCATTTCTCTCCTTGTTTTGCTGTAAAATTGTCAACTCTCTGCGGACTCTTGCAGTTGGAGGAAAAGAAGAAACGCCTAAATCCAAAGAGGGCATGTGTTTTCAGTGTGCATGAGGTTTCATTGTATATGATAGTTGAGTTCCCTTCTTCAAAGTCAAAAGAACTACGCGGATATAATTAGTCCTGCAGGCGTCAAGTTTGGCGCTGCTGTCGGGTTTCTTCGGTGTCGTCTCCAATAGTTGCAAACCCGTGCATCTGTGATTAGATGATATGGTCAAGATATGGGAATCACCACATTAGGCGGAGAAGTGCATTGCCAACAAGCACCGGGCATTCACAGCAACATCGAATAGAAAGGAAGCAATTCATCCCAAGTATAAATTCTTACAACTCTTGTCCAAACGCCGTATTGTTGGATCAATAGCATGCAAACAAAAGTCAGTAATGCATATATTCTATATCCTTTGATCATTGAATGGAGGATTGTCAAGAGGGAATTTGCATCTAAAACCCAAATTTAAGACACTTAATTGAGTTCACTAACACCATCTACCATTCACTTCAACAATTTGGGGGAAAATTGTCTAAAAAGTCCTAAACCTATCATTCGACAGTCAATTAAGTCCTAAACCTTTCAATTATGCCAATTTAGTCTTAAACATTTTGACAACTTGCCAATTTTCAATTGTACTGATTTAGTCATAAAATTTTTTATAATTTGCTAATTTAGTCCTAAAACTTTTAGCGATTTGCTAATTTAGTACTTCCAATAAATTTTGGCTAGAATTCGCTGGTGTGGCAATCTAATCAGTGCCAACCGTCCTACATAACATAGTTGGTATTGCTATGGATAGTTTTGTAATTTTTTATTTTATAATTTTTTTCTTTTTTCTTTTTTTCCTATTGTCTTTTCTATCGAACGATCAATTCTTTTTTTTTTTGAATGACAACTGAGGAATACCTCATTCATTATGGTTTGGAATGCATTTATCTTTATTGCATCTGTCATTTTTCTTTCTTATCTTATCCTTTCATTTGAGAAAATTTTTGTTAATTTTCTGATTTTTTTTATTTTTTCTTTCTTTTTCTTTTTTTTTTCCTCTTCTCCCTCCTTACTCCAGTCGGTGGCTAGTCCAGTGACCAGCCAAAGGCTAGAGACCAGAGGCCGGCCACCAGTGAGGCTCGCCCTCATCGGCCATGGGTGACGCTCGCCCTCACCTTCGTTGTTGCTAGAGAGGGTGAGCTTCACCGGTGGCCGGCCTCTGGTCTCTGGCCTCTGGCCGATCGCCAGACCGGCGACAGGCTAGAGTAAAGAGGGAGAAGAGAAAAAAAAAATTGAAATTAATATAAAAATTCAAAAAATATTAAAATATTATTTAAAATTATCCACGTTAGCGCCGATCGTGCCACGTAGGCCGACCAGCGTCCACGTCAGCAAAATCCGATCAAAATTAGCTGAAAGGACTGGATTGACACAAAGATAAAATGTTTAGAACTCAATTGGCACAAAAAAAATATTTATGATTTAATTAGCACAAGTGCAAAAGATTTCGGACTTTTCTGATACTTTTCCCTAGGATCACGCATTTCCTCGTAAGAAAGCCGAACAAGTATCTAAATGGCATCAGGACTCACCATTCTACTAGTCTTCACCTCCATACATCACCTAGGAATTTTCGCAAACGCCTAGTGCTCACCAAACGTTGCTCTTGATACCACTTATTAGGTAGCAAGAACCTTCCACACCCATGTGATATAAGTTCTACCAACCAAAAGGCAACCAACGACAACCACAATGACTAATGGAAGCAACGAGAAAAGGATTCAAAGAGAATAATAACGCGGAGATTTACGTAGAAAAATCGTGAAAGGAGAAAACGATGGGGCGGCGGAATCCCCTAACCACAATGAAGAGTACAAAGAGGTTTAGTCGCGCAAACAGCGACAACAGCACTAGCACCCTCTCCTACACGACCCTACCCCCACAACCTCCAAATTACAGAGCCTGTGCTATCACTCTCTAAGAGCAAACATAGCTTTCTTGAAGCGACAACCTTTTAGACCAACGATGAATACAACAAACTCTTGTATCTTAAAACGCAACCTTGGATGTGTAGAAACCCCAAGCCCTGTCTCGCCCTTTTTCTGTCGAGTGTGCTCACCACCAGCAAGAAAACTCTTCTAGGGAAAAAAGATTCAATTTTTCGTGAAAGTATCGATTGTCGAGATATTTTGAATTTCGGAAATAGAAGAGCTCGTGTCACTTTAATTTTCGTGGAACTTTCCACTATTTTCATGATATTCAAGCACGCTTTTTGATCAAGAAAATCATTAAAAAAAAAAAACTATATGCCTATGCCACTCTCTATGTATCAAAGCTTTTCAAGCAAGTTACGTTCTAAAATTTAGATCAACGGACCATTCTTGTGTCTATTTAAACAGAGTACTTCGAAAGCATGGATTTGGATAACTAGTTCATGGTGTGGCCAGGCAATATACCAGTGTTAGCCACGTTTGGCAATCACTTTGTTAAAGGCCTTTGGGCCTCTACAGGCCCTCGACCATATGCTAAAGCTTCGGCAAGTGTTTTTATTGGAGAGCTAAAAGTCCTCTAAAGTCTTTTATCCCAAGTCAAGTCTACAGGAGTTTGGGCCTAAGCATTTTCGGAATGCAGATACATTTTTTTTTGCCAATTTTTTCATCGCTAAATTTTCGAAATTCTAAGAATGCCCTCATTATTTTCCACCTCGCGCAACGTCACTGGCAATGCTGGATATGACCACCAGCGATCCCTCACTAAGGTCGCACAACCTCATGCGGCCATTTATTAGTGTAATTTTTCAAAGACCAATTGCATTTCGAAAAACTCTCATTTCTAAAACCCCCTTTAAGCCTAAAATCTTTTGTATTTTCCCGGAAGTTTCCCGAAAGGTCCAACCGATCGCAGTCTTACCCCGTTAGGAGTTGAAACCAAATCACTACCCTACTCTTTGGCACCTGATCCGGAGGCCTGGCTCAGCTTGAAGGCCGATACCCCCAAATTGGTTGCCGATTGGGCTTCGCTATTTTAGCAGATGGGCCAGACAAAGAGGGGTCATCTTCAATAAGGTTGTCCACCGGAAGCTGCTTCGAGTATGACCTTAAGATTTGAGTTCACGTCGTTCGTGATTTGATCCGGATCGCGCTTATTTTAATATAAGTGGATCGATCGACACGACCATCGAACTTGGGAATGGATGGCGTTTTGAGCAATAAAGTTTGGTCCGATCTTGGATTTCATTTACAAGTCCCAAAGCCCCCCGTTCGTCACGACACCCCAACATTAAAGAAATGAAAGAAAGAAAAAGATCAGACGGAGATCGCGTCGTGGCTCGTGCGCAACTTCATAGAACCTTCATCCGCATTGGGCCTCGCGCAATGCTGCCGCCCGCACTGACCGGCGAACGCAGAGAGGCTTCGGAATCTGGAGTTGACTATGCCCCCCAACACATGCGATTACAGAACAGCAGATTTGAGTTCGATCGCCAATTAATAAGGAGGGACGACAGGGTTTCCCACTGGCCATGGCGCCTGGTTCCTCGGACGGGACGACGAGCGGGCTCGGGGAGCTTTTGCCCGGGAGCTGTACGGCCCTTCGGCGGCCGAAAGATGATGCGTGGAAGAAAGCTCCGTGAGGTTCCTTGAAGAACTTGCGATACGGATATGTTCAAGCTGAGACTTTTTCCGTAGCCGTAGAAAATTTATGCCTGATGGTACGGGATGATGTGAAAGGTTCCGCAGTCTTTTTGACAGCTACTTGTCGCACCCGTGGCCCCGCTTTGTTTTCTGTTTTGATTTTTTCGAACCACTTCTCCGTACACGTGCTTGACCTAATGACAAAGGAAAGAATTGGGCCTCGCTTTGCTCAGCATGACGGAATTTCTAATTGAATTGAGGGATATGTTTGTTTAAGGGAAAGTATTTTTCGAAAACACATTTTCTAGGCTTTCACTTATTTAATTCGTCAAGAATGGTAAGTCAACTAAAAATACTTTCTGGTTAAAGAAAATATTCATGTATAAAATTAAAAAAGTAAATTTCTTAATCTAAGAAGGTGAAAATACTTTTCAAAATTGCTCATCTTGAATTTGTTAATATCTTTTCTTTCTTTTTTTTTTCGTTTCTTTCTGAAGCCGGCAATTGGAAATAATTTTAAATACAAAAAAAAATTTATAATTTTCATTATCGTATTTTTCTCACCAAACGACTAAAAATACTTTCCAAGTCTTTTTTAGATTTTAGTCAAACACTGAAAAATGAACTTATTTTCCTGGAAAGTATTTTTTAGAAATAGTACATTTTTTCGCGAAATAAATACATCCTAAATTAATTTATGAATCGGTACAACGAATTTTAACCGGATGTGTCGGCAAGTTGAGTTGCCCCTTTAGCAAATGCTTTGTCCGATTAATTTTCTTAGTACCTTTCATTCACCCGTGCATAAAGGTGGCTGGGTCATTCATTTATGGGTATCGTTACTTTGGTCAGAGGTCCTCCGTCCGTACCAGGTAAAGGGACCAAATGACAAGCGATGGAAAAGGAAAAGGCAAAAGCCAAATGCAGGAGCGCCACTCATCTTTACTTGCTACGAACGGAACGGACAAAGCAAGGCATCCACCAGAGTACCACGCCTCGTGATTCCTAATTCACTATTGCCAATTTTGAAAATATTCGAATCCCATATTCGAATGTATTTCGGCATGATACATGTACAAACGTACGTGTTGTTGCACGCGTATGTATGTGTCTTAATCTATGTTAAGTCTCAGTTGCATTTGCCATAAAACAGTGGGAGCGTTTAAAATCGAGACCAATAGATTAACGTCTTTAGCGATCACTTTTAGTCTATCTCACGGTGGCAAGTGAAAATTACTCATACATGTCTGGCCAAATGGCGTTCTACGTGGATCAAAATCACTAACTAGGTCTCCACTCAAATTGTTGGTCTTCAATTGAGAACAACCAGTCTTCAATCTTCGAGAAGGACAATTGACTTAGAGCCTCCATGTTCGATTCCTCAGCAACAAATTGTACCAAATCTAAGCTCTCCATACTGCGGCGAAGCTCGAGCCGCCATATTTGGGGTTCGAGCTCATTGTCACAGCAAAGCTCGAGCCCCTAGATCTAGGGGCTCAAGTGTAGCCCTTTAGAATTAAGGGCTCGATCTTGACGCCATAGTGTCAAGGTCGAGCCCTCCATGTCTGGGACTTGAGCTCAACATTGCGGCGGAGCTTGAGGTTGTCAAGTTTAGCTGACACTTCAGAGCCACCAAGGTCGGTGCATCATGGTAGATACATGTCGTGTGTCAAGATCTTGGAGCTATGCTTGCCCATAAGCTAAATAAAAAGTTCATACAGTGGAAGAAGATGAACAATAACAAGAAAATAAAAAGAAACAAAAATCTAGAAAATTCAAGAATTTACACATTAATTTGGGGAAACAACAACATTTAGGGTCGAACCGGTTGCTTTTTTATTTGATGAGATAACGTCCTTCTTTGCAAGGAAAATGACGTTGTTTTCCTCGCCGATGGCCTAGATCGGACGTCGACGATGCCACGCAGGACAGCTAGCGTTGATTAGATCTTCACATCAAAATTTCTCCGCTTAAATTTGCCAGAAACGTTACATTGGAAATCATCAAAAGGTTTATACTAAATTGGCAAAATTAGAAAGTTTAGAATTTGAATTGGTAGTCGTACAATGAATTTAGAATCGATCGGGTAATTTTTCCTTAATTTTATTCACGGGCATTTGAGATTTGAAATCTTCTTTAATTTCAAATGTCAAGAATGTTTACAAAACTATTTGCGCGGACAATTGAGATCGCTCGAAATCACATGGTACTTTTTCCGTACTCTTCAAAACGAATGCAGCATTTTTTACTCCCATTCCTTTATCGACTTTGATGAACGAATGGTTTTTTCTACTTCGGGGAAACTTCTCGTCGCGGTAACTTTTTCTCGACGACGCGGGGGTTGCGGTCCACCGCTGCCAGAGAGAAGTGGACGCAAGGCAACAAACGATGGTCAGTGTGGCCTCTCGCCCGCCCCGTGACTACTTTTCTTCGCAGGCGAATTCAATGGTCCGAAAGGCCGAACTGAAAGCTCCTGGATGGACGAAAGATGGCATAGAAATTCCTGTGCGCTCCGTAATGGATGACGTCCAACGAGTCACGTCAAAGGACGCTTTGAGAGACTTGGAATTAGTCGTGACATGACGTGATTTAACGTGTCTTGCTTTATCAACGAAACCTACGTGTTTCGTGGTTTGCGAGTGTTGCTATGTGCTCTGCTTTATCACGACTCGGGAAGTTGATTCTATGTTTTAGCCCGGTGGACACTCGGGGTTTGCGCAGGTCTTCGCTGTTTTAAGCAAACTTGAGGTGACTAATTAAAAATTCTAACGCCAGTAGTAGTTTTGCTCTTAGATCGGCAAAATGAGTCGTGAGCCTACGTATGCGATGCCGATCGGGACGCGCCGGGCAATATAAAGGATTTACGGCCTCTTGAAAGTTTGTGTGCGTCGAGGGCTAGAAATCTTCTGCTGCGCGTGGTATTTCCTTTGATATACCTCAATAAACTCAATAAATCCGACCCGTGATTCATGGAAAAGAAATTCTTACCGATGGTCGAGATTCATTGGCAAGAGCAATTACACGATTGGAGATCCTCATCTGTAAAATTGAGATGATTTTTACCTGCAGGATGTTATCAATTTTCGACAAGAAAGATAGTTACTGTTGATTTAGGAACACTGTTGTTAGATCTGCCAAAAGGGTAGATTCAGATCGGGTTTAGATCGAATCGAAAATGATCCCATTTAAATTGATTCATTTAATCCGTTTTTACTTATTTCTATACAATACAAATTCAGTTGCCCATACCCAAATCAAATACATACCAATCCGATCCATATTGCTAATATTCATACCCAAATTAAGGTGAAGTGCACAATAAATGAACACAAGATTGAGTGAGGGTGAAAGAAAGTGAATTAAGACTCAAAGAGGTGGGTTTAATTTAAATAAGACGTGAACCCATTTAACACTCACGATACATTGGGCATTATCATTCTAAATCCTATTACGACTTATTTACCGAATACGATCAATCTACACAACAACTCAGTTGACCAAACATAAGTTAGAAAACGAGGATACGACCCACTTTGACGGGTCTAAATCATCTCGTGCTATTCCCAGAGCACCTAACCCTCTCCTCGGGGAAACCTCTCCTTTGGGAAAGCAGGGAAAAAAAAAAAGGATCCGGGTTACAAAAGCGGTAGTGGGAAATAAGAAAATAAGAAACGTCGGGGAAATTTCTCGCGACTTTAAACCGGTCGTGCTTCCCCACTAAGCAAAATTTTTCCACCCCCACCTCGATCGATTCCAAGCGTAGCATGCAAAGGTCGTCCGTGCTAGAAAAATTCCAAGCCAGCCACCCACTCAACATCCATCAAAAAATAAATTACCACAGTACAAATTAAATAAATATATAAAAAGTGAAAAAGGGGGATCGAAGCATATAAAGTACAAAGAGAATATGCCGAGAGTCCACGGTGCGGACGCCCGCATCCGCAAAAACCCCCGGCGGCATCTCGTTATGGGGGGCGCGAGGAGGAGGGGGAGCTTCCGCGAACCTTCCGAAAAAGGCGTGAATGGTCTAACCACTTAATTAATCCTCAATCGCGAATTTTAAAATACGGTCTGACCCGGTGGTCTCTGTCCCTACATTTCGTGCGTCGCTTAAACAAGTCCGTGGTACCGCCGCGCGCGCGCACCCAACGCTCGTCGCAAAACCCAAAAAGACCAGCTTTTACGTCACCGCTCCCTACGTGGCGACCCACCGTTGGAGGGGCGCACGCGATGAATCTAGATACTTCCACACCAAGCGCCTGAGCGGGGAGTACTAATAGCGCAGTGTGAGGTGGGAAGCAAAGGAACTCTCGTCCCGCTGAGCTTCCGTCTCTCCAAATCTCTATGATAGGGAGCGCCGTCGTCCTCCTCCGCCAGATCCGCTCGCGGCTGTTCTCGCTCGGGTCCTCGGCCGCCGCGGATCGAGCGAATTCAGTGCGGGCTTGAATCAGCAGCGATCGCCGATTGGCGGTAATCTCTCTCGCTCTCGCGGTCGTTCTCGCGATCGGTTCGTTGTTTAGGGAAAGGCCTGACGATTTTCGTTTCGTCCGTTTGCGCTTCGATCGAGCGGAGATCTCGGGACCCTACGGTGAAAATCCCGGTCGATTCGCGGCATTCCGCAGGATCGGCGCCGCCTGCTGTTTTGTGGGAGCCGGGTGGGAAGATTCTCTCTCTCGATTCGGGTCGCTTTCCTGGGTTCGTCGTCCCTGTCGATGAGTAGCCTGGTCGAGTTTTGGCTTTTGAGTGGTGTGATGTTGCCGGAGACTGAGAGAGTGTGGTTGTTGTCCGTCTATCGATGTCTTGTGCTTCTAATCGGAGCATTCGTGTAGCATCAGCCGCCTTGGGCTTCGCTGCTTTTTTTAAGTTCGCTGGTGCATTTCCATCGTTAGTCATAGTCAGCGGTTCCTTTTGACGATTTTTTTTTCCTTTCCCTGCACCAAGAAAGGAATTGTACCTAGGGGCTGGAGAAGTGTTTCGGATCTGTCACACGATAGGCTGGCCTTTTCTTTTGGGTTCTTATATTTACGTTTCTCGGATTGCTAGATGTTTCCGGCAATCCCTAATTCTGAGCTTGACTTTTCGTGGACAGTTGATGATCGTCGCTGTGGATAGTATTTGTTCCCGGTGAAATTTCCATTTCCGATTGGCTATAATCGGTTTGCCCAAGTGTCTTGAGAAATCGATAGAAACTGATCAGCAATGGGGAAGGGAGGTGAAGACTACGGGAAGGGAGAAAGTTCGAGTATTCCGCCATCCGACCGGGATGTTTTTCCAGCATGGTCGAAAGACCCGCAAGACTGTGAAGAGAAATACCGGGTTAACCGTGACGCAGGATTATCATCTGAAGAAGTGGAAAAGAGGCGACAGATTTATGGGTATAATGAGTTGGAGAAGCACGAGGGTGTGTCGATTTTTAAACTGATCTTGGATCAATTCAGCGACACCTTAGTTAGGATTTTACTGGCTGCTGCTGTTGTGTCATTTATTTTGGCTTGGTTGGACGGTGAGGAAGGTGGAGAGATGCAAATAACTGCATTTGTGGAGCCCCTTGTGATTTTCTTGATCTTGATTGTGAATGCCATTGTTGGAATTTGGCAAGAGAACAATGCAGAGAAAGCACTAGAGGCATTGAAAGAGATCCAATCGGAGCAGGCAACTGTCATTCGGGATGGAAAGAAGATACCAAACTTGACCGCAAGGGAACTCGTGCCAGGCGACATTGTGGAGTTGAAGGTTGGCGATAAAATTCCTGCTGATATGCGGGTGTTGAATCTTGTAAGCTCAACCTTTAGGGTCGAACAAGGATCTCTCACTGGAGAGAGTGAGGCAGTTAGCAAGACTGCTAAAGTAGTTCCAGAGAATTCAGACATTCAGGGAAAGAAGTGTATGGTTTTTGCTGGGACAACTGTTGTGAATGGGAATTGTTTTTGCTTGGTTACGCAGATAGGAATGACCACAGAGATAGGTAAGGTGCACTCACAAATCCATGAAGCATCGCAAAGTGAGGAGGATACTCCTTTAAAGAAAAAGCTGAATGAGTTTGGAGAGGCTTTAACATCGATAATTGGAGTGGTCTGTGCACTCGTGTGGCTTATTAATGTGAAGTACTTTCTTACGTGGGAATACGTGGATGGGTGGCCTAAAAATTTCAAGTTCTCTTTTGAGAAGTGCACGTATTACTTTGAGATAGCAGTTGCCTTGGCAGTGGCGGCAATTCCTGAAGGTTTGCCAGCTGTTATCACAACATGTTTGGCACTTGGCACGCGGAAAATGGCACAAAAGAATGCTCTTGTTAGAAAATTGCCTAGTGTTGAGACTCTTGGCTGTACAACAGTCATATGCTCTGATAAAACGGGTACTCTGACCACCAATCAGATGTCAGCGACAAAGCTTGTTGCTATGGGTTCTCAGCCTGGTGATCTTCGGTCATTCACTGTGCAAGGGACAACCTATGATCCTTTTGATGGAAAAATTCAGGACTGGCCCATGGGGCGGATGGATGCTAATCTTCAAATGATCGCAAAGATTGCTGCTGTTTGCAATGATGCTGGTGTAGAAAAATCTGGAAATCATTTTGTAGCCAGTGGAATGCCCACTGAGGCAGCATTAAAGGTGAAACTTTAGAAAAACCCATTCTTGTTTTAAGCTTTCTTTCTCTTGCTTAAAATCTGTTCTAGCAGAATTCGATTAAGGACAGGGCATTTTCTTTCTCTCTTTGAACTTGCAAATTCTTGAATTCATTTTAATTCGGGGATTCATCTTCCGATGGAAAATGATTGCGAAATTCTCTGTTCTTTTTCAATATAAAAAAAACAAGGCATTACTGTTGGATATTTCAGCTTCATGTAGCCAGTAGTTTGCTGGGGAAACATGCTTTGCTTGAATTGGCTAATACAGTTTCTGGAGATGGTATGGTCGTCTTTTAGGTTCTCACTGGCATGTTCTATCTTAAAACAGGTTTTGGTTGAGAAAATGGGATTTCCTGGAGGCATTGAGGATGGCTTGTCTTCTGGCCAAAGTGATGTACTACGTATGTTTCCTCATCATTGTATTGAATGGTTTCTTGATCTGTTCTTGCGCACTGACACACTCTTTTTTTTTTATTGTCATTTCAACAAAATGTCCTTTATCAAGGTTGTTGCCAACTGTGGAATAAACTTGAAGAACGGATTGCTACTCTTGAGTTTGATCGTGACCGAAAATCCATGGGGGTTATTGCAAATTCAAGCTCTGCAAATAAGATGCTGCTTGTGAAAGTATAGCAATCTTTCCGTGTTTTGGAGATCACTGTCTCCCCCTCAGGAGACTAATTAAAAAATAATGCTCCTTTATTAAAATCATATTGTTAGATCGTGCTCAAGCTGCCAAAAATTTTGCACCCCTCTCTTGGAAATAATCGGAAGATGATGAATATATTCTACAAGTACCAGTATTATTACCTGGCTACATGCTAAGTCCTTTATGTTTTCCATGTGTCTAGTATGGTGTAGAAATCTAATTTGCTACTTCTTTTTCCAGTAACTTGAGAAAGATGATCTGGTTTAAAAGAAAAATGAGAAATCATGTGAAGTTCTGCTGTTAAAGGAAAATACATGATGAATAAAAGCATTGTTGCAAATCAAGGATCTTCCAAATAGATTTCATCTGAGAAAATTTCGCTTAGGTTGAACTCTTGTGTCGAGGAGAATGTCAATTTTGCTGCATCCATATCCTTACGTCTGTCACTTAGTTTATGCTGTTGACTAACAATCGTAGGTTTTAGTTGGCGTGACATGTTCTGTGTTAATTTGGTGAGAAGAAAAGAGAGAAAAAGAGAGGGGAGGCTTATATCATGTGCCCACCCTCTCTCTGTTGGGAATGCTATCATATACTACTGTTGCATAGACAATGATGGGGATGATTGAAACACTCATGATTGTCGAGTTCTTTGTGTTGTTCACTTATTTTGTTGTGATTTGACAGGGTGCTGTGGAAAATGTACTCGAAAGAAGCTCCTTTGTGCAGCTCCTGGACGGTTCTGTGGTAGAGTTGGATCAGTATGGCAGGCATCAAATTCTAGAAAACCTTCGTGAAATGTCAACTAGCGCACTGCGTTGTCTAGGCTTTGCATACAAGGATGACCTCCCTGCTTTTGCTACTTACAATGGTGATGAGGATCATCCGGCTCATGAGCTTTTACTTGATCCAAAAAATTATTCTTCAATTGAGAGTAATCTTGTTTTTGTTGGCTTGGTTGGGTTAAGGGTAAGGTGGCCTCTTTGCTACTCGTTCATATTTTGGTTCCTTAGTTGCTGTAGGGTTAATATTTTTTAAATCTGTGTACATGAATTCACGAGCTTGACACTTCAATTGATTACTTATTATTGAAGGATCCTCCTCGGAGGGAAGTCCGTCAAGCAATTGAGGACTGCAAAGTAGCAGGAATACGCGTGATGGTAATTACAGGAGACAATAAGAATACAGCCGAAGCTATATGTCGTGAAATCGGTGTGTTTGGATCTCACGAAAACATTAGCTCTAGGAGTCTAACAGGAAAAGAGTTTATGGATCATCCTGATCAGAAAAATCATCTAAGACAAAGTGGAGGGCTGTTGTTTTCAAGGGCTGAACCACGGCATAAGCAAGAAATAGTGAGGTTGCTCAAGGAGGATGGTGAAGTTGTTGCAATGACCGGTGATGGTGTCAATGACGCACCTGCCTTGAAATTGGCTGACATTGGTATTGCAATGGGCATTGCTGGAACAGAGGTACTACTTTTGTATTTTTGCCATCTTAAAATATAATTTGATAAACCTCCAGGGTCGACAACCTTCAGGTTGAGACGATGGTGGATGCAGTTTAGTGAGTAGCAGAAGGACAAATGGTGTGTGATATGCACATGGCTTAGTAAATCTGCAACATAGAATGAGTGACCAACCTTGTGGATGGTATTTGACCCAAAAAAAAAAAAAACAAACAGAACTTTGTGGATGGTAGGCAATATGCTAGCTAAGAATTGTTCGGTCTATTTCATCCATGACCGTAATATGGAGATTGCAGCCTCTTGGTGGGGAGCTTGTCCTTTTTTCCGTCTCATATTAAACCTTGAATTGGACTGTAATAATACCTGATCTCAGCAGTGTCTAGTTTAATTTTTGTTGCCCAGCAAACTTTGCTTGATGCTTTACTCTCTGCTAATCAGTTCGCTAGAACAATTAACAACTAGCTGATGATCTTGTGGTCGTATGTCTTTCATTTTTCTAAGTTCTTACATTACTTTGCATGATATCACTCCAGGTGGCAAAAGAAGCCTCTGATATGGTTCTAGCAGATGATAACTTTAGCACTATTGTAGCTGCCGTTGGTGAAGGCAGGTCAATCTACAATAACATGAAGGCTTTCATCAGGTTTATTCTCGCTTTAGTTATGTACCAGTTGTGAACTTACATTGTAGTTTTGTCTTAAAGACACAAGTACTTATGGGTGCGCGTGCGCTTTTGTGCAGCAAGGATGTTAGATCTACAATTGGCATAACAGCATTGATACCTCTTTTTTATGAAAGTCCCTGGTTAAAGAATCGATTTTATTACATGATCTATACGTGACCTAGTAATCGGTCATATAAACAGGAGGCTTGATTATAATAGTGGAAGTAAAATCACTTAATGGACATGTTAGGCAAAAAATGGGCAGTAAGCTTTCAACTTTGCTAGTAAAGAAACAACAAAAGAGGACTAGAATATTGCATTGATTCTTCTTTTCTCTTCTTGCAATTCTTTTCAAGCCACCTTTAACAGTACCTTAAAACCTTAGTAAATAAGTAGAACTGGCTGTTGAACATATGGAATATAATGGACCAATGGTTTAGATAATTAATCTTGTTACTATTTTATGGGAAATTTGTTAGAGACAGCTGAGGTTTGTGGGGGCATAGACATGTCTTGTTTATGTAAATCCGCATGATCAATCCCTTGTATGTCTTCTATGGAAATAGTTTTTTAAGTGGAGCAATGCTATAACTCCATTATAAATTAGCTGAAAAATGATTAATCCTTTGATGAAAGTACGACTTTATCATTCTTGCATGAATGAAAATTTCAGGTACATGATATCGTCAAATATTGGAGAGGTGGCCTCTATTTTCCTTACTGCAGCACTGGGTATACCTGAAGGCATGATCCCTGTTCAACTTCTCTGGGTTAATCTTGTCACGGATGGACCACCAGCTACAGCCCTGGGATTCAACCCTCCTGATAAAGATATAATGAAGAAGCCTCCAAGAAGAAGTGACGACTCACTCATCAGTGCTTGGATATTGTTCCGCTATCTGGTATGAGCCCTTTTTCTGAATTATGAAGCCTTGATTTTTATGTATATTATAGTGCAGCTTAATACATGAATTCCATCATATTTCTTGCAATTGGTTTGCCACAGGTGATTGGGCTCTATGTTGGTATAGCAACAGTAGGTGTATTCATCATCTGGTATACTCACGATGCATTTCTGGGCATTGATTTGAGTGGAGATGGCCATAGCCTTGTGACTTACTCACAGCTTGCTAATTGGGGTCAGTGCCATTCTTGGGAAGGCTTTTCGGTCACACCTTTCACTGCTGGGTCTAATGTATTCGACTACCGGTCAGATCCATGTGAATATTTCCGTGCTGGAAAAATCAAAGCCTCAACTCTCTCCCTCTCTGTCTTGGTTGCCATCGAGATGTTCAATTCCCTTAATGCCCTCTCTGAGGATGGGAGCCTTCTGAGCATGCCGCCATGGGTCAACCCCTGGCTTCTTCTGGCTATGTCTGTTTCATTTGGCCTGCACTTCTTGATATTATACGTGCCGGTCCTTGCTCAAGTATTTGGCATTGTTCCTCTCAGCCTGAATGAGTGGCTCTTGGTGTTGGCTGTTACTTTACCTGTGATTTTAATTGATGAGGTTCTCAAGTTTGTGGGAAGGCGCACGAGCGGATGGCGGTATTCAGGTGCACAAAGGTCTTCAAAACATAAAGCAGAATAAAGATTCATGGAAAAGAAGACCGTAAAAATGGGATATGTGAAATTTTTGCCCAATTGTCGGCTAAGAATGACTGACTCTTTCCCTGGCTGTTGGTTCCATTCCCGTTTAGAATGGCAATTGTGATCTCCAATTGCATGGTTAATGCATTATTGTCAATGATAACATTGTCATATGTTTAAACAGTAGAATTTTCTTAGAACATATAGCTGCCCCAATCTCATCTTTCAACTTCTTAAAGATATGTGGATTTTTTTCTTCTTCTCAAAGCTGAAGCAAGTTGTTTCAATGTGCTGTTTTGAGTTATTTTGCCCTTGGTTTTAGTTCTGTGGTTGATCAACTTGAGAATCTCTAGAAGCTTGATTGAGGTTTCTGTACGTACGACTATTTGTGGTTCAGTTTGGTTCAATTTGATCGAGCCTGAAAACTAAACCAGATTTATTCATTTGTGTCCATTGGCCAGTTGGGTAGACTCCTGAAGTATCTGGCCCTGGACGATGTGGTTTCAACGTATTCATCATCGTCTGCAAGTCCTATCTAAAAGAATAAAGAATTTTCAGGTTAATAAGACTAAGCATCAAAGCACCTGAACGTAAAATTTGTATGCCTTTGTGGCTTCACCTCGTTTGTGCCTCGACATTTTCGAACCAAAGTTGGATGGATGAATCTTCCATTATTCTTTGGAATCTATCGATTTCTTTTTTGGGGCCAAGCCTCAATTATCTTCGGCTACGCATGGTTCCAGTCTAGTTTTCTCAAATTTTTCGTTGGAAGCCATGACTTCGTGCCTTAACCTATGTCTGTTGCCAAAACTTGCGTCTATTTTCCAAAATGATCAGTTATGCAGGGGGTAATCTTCTCCTCTTCAGGTTTTGGACTGAAATAGTTCCACTGGTCTTGAACGAGAAGAGAAGATTTATTTCATTCGTGCTCATGCCTAGACTGCCACTTTACATGAATAGCAAGCCAGTCGAAATAGCCAGTCACTGTCAGCATGCAGCGTTCGCACAGCTGATAACAGGTGGTTTCGTATATCTCGAAAAAGATGGTGTTTTCTCTTGCCTAGACTTGGTGCCCACACGGACAGTGTCCGGTGTGCCGGCCTCGTACAAGAAGTACATAAAAGAAAACGAGGAAAGCGAACAAAAAACAGGAAAAAGAACCACAAGGGTTATGCAGCCAACAGTCGACTGTCATTGCTTCTCGAATTGGAAGTGGTTTCGTATGGAATCATCAGCACACCATATGAAAATGCCTCCAAGCTTTCCTTGGCTCTTCGGCTCCTTGCAGGCTTGGAAAAACCCTTCGTTAGGGTGGAGTCCTCCTCCCCCTTTGCTCATGAAACTGGCCAGGACTTGCCCCCCTTCAAAATTAGAAGCTTGCTGTTTGTAGTAACTCTGGAACTGCGAGACACCGATGTCGTTGTACGCGTAGAATTGGAAGTTGACGTAGTCGATGGAACTCCCGTATTTCTTCCACAGAGCCAAGTAATGGTTTTCGATGTCTTCGTATGGAGCTATTGATGCAAATGAGATTACCCTGCTTTTCTAGAGCCTGTTTACGAGCTGCCCGATGCAAAATGCAAAAACGCTAGAACTTGCGTTGAAGTGTTCGTAGTCAATGTCGATTCCGTCGAGGTGGTATTCCTTGATCATTGCCGTCAGCGACGATATGGCATTCTGAACCCAGGAGTTTGTGGATTTCGGAACGAAAAAGGCGTTGCTGTTTTCGATGCTGTCTCCGCCCAAGCTGACGGCAAACTTGACGTTCGGATGTTTCCGCTTAAAAGAAGCGATAGCTGAAGGAGTCTGATGGTTGGTTTCCCAGAAGACGTTGAAATTTGCGTTGGTGGGAGACGGGTTGTCTTCGCTCGTGTAGTCGATTGCAAAGGCAAGGATGAAGTGGAATTCGACTTCCGAGTTTACGGGGACATCAGATAGTCGGATCGTATCTGATTCTGCTCCGATGTACTCGCGGAAGAGCTTGGAATTGGTGGCTGCAAATCACAACTTCAATGAGAAATGAAGCATCCGGAAAGGAATGGCGGAAACCATTAGACTAAAATGCAAATGCAGTTGCTCAAGTTTTGAAGGCCGGAGACCTCAGCCACATCACTTGAAATGTTGTGGAATATATCCAGTCAGTGATTAACAAAAAATTTTCCTCACTGCTTGACATATCCTTCTTTCATCATGCTAATCATGTGAATAATCATCTTTAGTTGCCATAAGTGCCTACTAATGGTCGATATTGCTGAAATGAAACATAGTTTGACTCATTCAACCAGGCCATAACAAAAAACATAGAAAGCATGCACTAAAACCCAATGTAGCAACACGAACTCCTCCCATCTAATGTCCCAATGATGTGGAGCTTGCTCACCATTGGTACTGTAGAGAAAGAGCAAGAAAAGAGTGCTTTATATAATAGGGGCTCGAACGTATTGGCTGGTTTCATCCATGTTTGCTCTGTGTAGTGTGTACACTCTGAACTCACGACCAGTTCCTCATCTGCAATGCTTTATATAATAAGAGGGGCTTGAACGTATTGGCTGATTTCATCCTTACGAATGTTTAGCTGCTTCTAGTTTTAGCCGCCAAGCGATATCCAAAAGCAGCACTATTCTTGGCCACTGGCTGTCTCAAGACTGAGTCAGGAAGCAGATTCCATTGTGTCTATTTAACTTTTATCGGTCAACAGCGCGGCGCATCTTGAATCTTGACGCCCGAATTCGGCAGCATATTCTGGCCATTAATGGATCATTCATCGACGACTCAACAATCTGGTTACGATGACGGGATTCAAAGAAGACAGAAAGCTCACAGTTTGCTTCTGATGTTTCGAGAAGGCGTCAACTACCAAAACATCAAGGAACGCTCAGTCCATATGTGATCCTGTCAAGACAGAAGATGACAAGTGGACAGCCGAACACGTTCCCGAGAGAGAATAATTCATTCGGGATGGGGTCGTACTGAGTAAGGTTAAGGTCTCTTGGTTAGACCGAGCAACACCAACCAACTGTTCTTGCACATACCTTTTGCTGACACTCCAAGAGGACACCTGCTTCACACCTCTGGATATGTGTCTACTAAGCTTCGCAAGCTTTCAAGGTCCAAAGGGCGCGTTTATTTGCAGCGATATAGCATGGTGTTTGGATTATTATCGTCTTGCTTATCATTGTTTTGAAAGGAAGTTGCTTTAATAAGGTCGGGAAAGGACTTGATTGCTTTCGAATCGAGAAAGGTGTGTCGCCATGACTACTAAGCTGACATTCATTTGCTCTAGTACTTGTTCAGGCATTCCGTGCTATCAAGTAACGGCTAATTTTGATATTAAAATTTTCATTCTCCCTATCATATTTATTTCAGTTACAGTCCAATTCGATTGTCGATTTTGTTAGATCTCTCCGAAGAGGCCGAATCAATTGCTTTGATATTAAAAAGAAAAATGAAAAATTGCTCAGTTCTCTTTTTTCCTTTTTTTTGTCTTTTTTTTATGTTGAAGATTTTTCCCTTGTTTTTCCACAGTACGGTAGGTGCTGGCCCATTATCTAGTTAGGTCCTCCCATGAGCCCACATCTACACTTTCCGGGTGGACCAGCTTTGGCCCATGTCTCTTCACTCGGGCCCAATAAATTCACCCGCCTCGTCACATTCCATGTGTCTAATCATCATTAATCGCACGTTACTCGCATAATTACATTGCGACCCAATGCTCTGGATACTTTCAGTTCTTTAATTGGCTCACCATCTCCTTTTTCCCTCTCTTTTCGCTTCCTGAAAGTTGGATTCGTCGCTGTTAGTCCTCGCTGATCCGCTCTTCATCAGCTCGAGCATCCGCATGCGTCTTGCTCATGCCAAGTCGTTGGATCGTGCGACTCATGCCATATCTGTCGACTCGCGTGCGTCGGGGGACTTGAAAGGGGTTTGAAGAAGCGGCAGTGAATTCCGTGAGGAAAGAATCGATTCCTCTTTGGAGGGAATTGTCAGTGCAAGGGTCTCTCCCTGAGTTGTGAGTTTGTGATGGGAAGTTACAAAGGGAATGAAGTGAAGCATACGCTGCATAATACATGGAGTACGGCTCACGCCAATACACATGTGATGCCGCAGAAAGCGGGAGCTCCTTCAAGTCTGTGCGATACTCGAGACTGATGCTGACCAAGTGACCCCTTCTTGTTCTTGAGCCTAGACTAGAGTCTACAAGAGGAAATAATGATGAGTAAGAAATTTTCCAATTTGTTATGTGAAACATCATCATCTACCTTAGGCAGGAGGGGATGCAAAAATTGCCATACCCAGTTCGAGCGGAAGATACGAAAATTTCGTAAATTGTTTGTAATATTAATTTGGTAAAAATTGCCTCAAACAGCAAGTTGTCAAAATGGTCGATGTCCCTCGCCAGTTTCCTCGACCCGTCATTGATATTCATAGAATGCGGCAGGCTTCGAGCGGTTTGATCGATGTACAATTTCAGTACATGGGACCACTTTCCTATGACACGCCCATCATTTTTGCATAGTAGAGGCAAAGCAAGCAAACTCGTCATTTTTTCCGTTAAGCCTGAGGTAACAGAGAGTCTCGGAGGGACTTGAGCACACATTGCCAGTTTGGCAATCATGCCAGAAGCAACAGCTCGTTAGGTAACCAATACTTGTCCCTGCCAAAAGAAAGGAAAAAAACAAGGACTGTCAAAAGGCAGAGCGTCGGGTTTGTTTTGGCCATGAAGCTACTGAAAGATGGGGCAATGACAGTTGAATTACAGAGGAAAGCGAGGGCTGCCAAAGCAAATTCTGCACACTCAATAAATAAATAAATAAATTATATGAATGTAGCTGTGGAAAGAAAGGGCATCGAGCAGGCTCCGAAATCATGTGCTCACTCGCCATCACTCTTTATCACGTGGGGCAACTTTGCCACCACACCCCGATCCCCACCTGCCCTCCTTTCCCCCCAATCACCCAATTCCTCACCACTTTTACACTCGCTTTGGTTTTGGACATTTGCACTGAAAAATTGCTTCTTCACCCACTGCCTTCCAGATTACTCTTACAAAGAAGCGGAGCCGTTGTAAAAAAAATTCAGATATTTTTTAGAACGGGTGTTGCGCCCGCGGACCTCGAGCCGGGCCGGCCGTGGGCTTCGCCCCCTCTCAACTACCAAGTTTCGGTGCAATCGTTAGGCGCAGCACATGAGAAGGATGGGTCCACGCTGCATTCTTTCTGTTCCTCTGTCCGACCAGAGCGCTACCACTAGCCCAGCGGAAACACATACAAAAATTACAGTCAAAAGCATTGGCAACAGAAAGATCCTTTGGCCAGCATGGCTCGGTGTCTCTGATCCTACGCGGGAGCTTTCAATGAAATGCGGTGCGTTCATTATGTTCTTCCTTGCGAGCGCCTCCTTGGATCTGGTGCGAAATGCCGTGCTTGAGCTTCGAACGATTCTGCTGCGTGATGGGCCTGCGAAGATGAACCGATCCTCCCCATTCATTAGCCAGTTTTGGAAGACACTCCAAACACACCCCCCTTGACTTATCTTCAAGGCACGGTCAATTTGCCTTCCGAATTATTTGAAAGACAAAAACTGTCGAAAAGAGAATTCTTCGAACCGAGACAAGATCGGCCCTGTCTCTATCTTATCTGTACGTGGCCACGACCTCAATACCGCCACTGGGCCCCACTCCTCCGGCGGGGCCCACATTTCCTTATTCATAGGAAAGGCTCCGAGTACATAATAATAATAATAATAATACGTATGCGCGAACATTATTAATCTATTCGTTTTTTTTGTGTCATTAACCGAAGCATAATAATACTATGTAAAGGAAAAAGAGCTGCAAAAGAATATCAAACTAACTATGCTTGCGATACGGTCCGTGACATCAAAAATTTCAAACTATACCCATCGTGACACATTTACCCTAATTTTTTTGCGACGTAAAAAAATCCCGAACTTGTAATTATGTGATACATTTACTCTCTTTTGTTAAGATTCTGTAAGGTGATTTTTCGATCAAAATAACATGATTCTATTTTAGTTAAGCCCTGTGAGCGCTATGTAAACGCTGCTTGCTTTTGAAAGTCCGTGTAGGCAAGTTTTTAACGGCGCTCATTTGATGGAACTTACACAGGCATAAGTTTTTGGAAATTTTTGGTTCCACGGAAAAAAGAAAGTTTAAAATAAATGTGTCCCAATTACCATAGCTTGGGGATTTCTTTTTTTTGACATTTTCCCTAATGTAAATTAAACGGCGAAGATCGGCTAAAATTCGAGAGATGAAGGAAAATACGAAGGGCCATTATCCGGTTGAGCTGGGGGGGGGGGGTTTCAAAAATTTTCAAAAATGATTAAAAAGCGCTCTCTCTCTCTCTCTCTCTCTCCGCCTCTCTCTCTCGTCCAAGTTTCTTCAACGGTCGGATACGAAAATATAAAAAAAAAAAAAGGAAAAGGAAGAAGAAGAAGAAGAAGAAATCGCGCTAACGCCGTCAACACCGGCCGTCCAATGCCGTCCATTCCTCTCTCTCCTCCCTCGCGAGCTCTCTCTCTCTCTCTCTCTCTCTCTCATATTTCATATATGCGCATACACACGCACAACGCCATTGCTTGTAGCGCGATATCTCTCTCTCTCTCCCTACACTCTCGCCATTTGCATACACCTCACTGCCTCGTACTGCCCTTCTCTCTCTCTCTCTCTCACGCGCTCTGCATCTTCTCCTTCTCCTCCTCCTGCGCCGTCGAATCAGGAGCTCCTCTCCGCTCTTCGCCGTCCGGCCATTGCCGTCTGTAATCAGTAAGTTCCTTTTTCCTTCTTGTTTGTCCCCGCTTTTTCCCTCCCCTCAGATTTCGATCGCTCGCGCGGTGCGAATCGCGCCTGGCTCCCGATGCGCGAGCGCTTCCGTTCCCGTCGCCGGAGGTGTAGATCGGTGTTTCTCGTGGGGCTCCCGGCTCGCGTCGTTCGGCGCCTCTCTCATCTTCGGATTGCCCTTCCTTCCTTTTCTTTTCGATGCCCGAGAGCAATGGCGGTGCTTGCGGGTTGAGATTTGCCTAGATTGGAGACTCTGATCGGCTCCGCGAGCCTGATGCTCGTTGCTTTGGATCGTCCGAGCTCGAGATTCTGACGTAGTATTGCTTCCGACCTCGTCTTCAGTGCTCTGATTACGCTCATTGTGCCGCCGATTCACCGCCTTCTTGAGCTCGGTGTTTAGCTTTTCAATTCATCTTTGTGCAATCTGCAGTGTTTGTGCCAGTTGTTTGGCTTGCATTTTCACTTTTTCCTTCTAAATTTGGTACTCTTGGGAGAGAAGGATTTTCGGTCGTTTGAGCTGATTCACTGGGAACCGGGTTATAATTATTCGTTCGTTCGGACGACATTATAGGTATGGACTCTGCGCAGTCCCTGCAGAGAAGAGGAGGTTTGGTCTCGCTATCCCCGTCGCAGACTCCGAGGTCCAGCGACAAGTCAGCGCGAGATCTGCGCTCGGCTGACTCGAATTCGAGCACCAAGTATGATAAGGATAAGGGTGTAAACGTGCAGGTTATAGTGCGTTGCAGGTCAGTTTATTCAGAGTTCCCATGTTTTGGTTTTTGGGTTTGTTTTCTCTCACCTCTTTGGCTGACAAAGTGGACAATTTTAGTAATCGGTGTTGCAAACTCCGGTATTTGCTTTTGTAGGCCGCTGAACGATGATGAGTTAAGAATACATACGCCGGTGGTGGTCTCATGTCATGAGGGTAGGAGGGAGGTTTGCGCCGTCCAGAATATAGCCAATAAGCAGATCGATAGGACCTTTATGTTCGACAAGGTTTGCGCAAATCCTTAAAATTTCTAGTTCTTCCAGTGTTCTTCATATTCTAACGGAGAAAGAAAGAGAGAAATACCAGTGGTTCCGTTTCTCTGATTATATGTTGGTTCGCACTCCTAGACGCAGACAACCGTGTATGCATGCATGCATGCAATTTGTGGGAAAATAATGACAATTCTGGAGGATTTACCTCGTCTTGAAATTTTCTGAATTGTTAGACGGACTTTACTTCAACATTTACCTGATCTATTTTTCCACTTGACCTTTCATCTTCTGACCTGCAGCTGAATGCTGTAGCGGGATACAGTGTATCACGTACATTGTCTTAGTGTTGAGGTTGACTAATTCCTTTCACAGGTATTTGGCCCCACATCCCAGCAAAAGGACTTGTATGATCAATCTGTGTCGCCAATTGTGTTTGAAGTGCTTGAGGGCTACAACTGCACCATTTTTGCCTATGGTCAGACAGGAACGGGGAAAACATACACAATGGAAGGAGGTGCCAGAAAAAAGGTCGAGCCTCGAGCACGACTTGCGAAAGTACGTAGATGTGGTTATTTTCTAAGTTCTTTCTGATTTTTCCTCTCATATTTTGTAGAATGGAGAATTCCCAATTGATGCGGGGGTTATTCCTAGAGCAGTAAGGCAAATTTTTAATATACTGGAAGCACAAAATGCAGAATACAGCATGAAAGTCACATTCCTAGAGCTGTACAATGAGGAGATTACCGATCTGTTAGCTCCTGAAGAATGTTCCAAGTTCACCGATGACAAGTCTAAGAAACCCATAGCTCTTATGGAAGATGGGAAGGGAGGTGTGTTTGTTAGAGGCTTAGAAGAAGAGATTGTGTATTCAGCAAATGAGATCTACAAGATACTGGAGAAAGGCTCTGCCAAGCGGCGCACGGCTGAGACTCTCCTCAACAAGCAAAGCAGTCGTTCACACTCCATATTTTCAATTACAATCCATATTAAGGAGTGTACTCCAGAGGGAGAGGAGATGATTAAGTGTGGGAAGTTAAATCTAGTTGATCTAGCTGGTTCCGAGAACATTTCACGTTCGGGTGCCAGAGAGGTATATATACCTAACACTTCCAACTGTAAAGCAAAAGATGAAAGGCTCTACTTGAAGACATAAATATTTTCCACGATTTATGAAATAAAGTGCCAAGCTTTGCAGAGCAGTGCAGCAATTTATACTCTGTATGCAATGCAATGTTATACAAACCTATCCGGCATGGTAAAGTGGCTTACTCTTGCAGGGCAGAGCAAGGGAAGCTGGGGAAATCAACAAAAGCTTGCTTACACTCGGACGAGTTATTAATGCACTGGTTGAGCACTCTGGTCACATTCCGTATAGGTGAGTGTGAGACATATGATGTATCACGTATCACAGGAACTTCTGTTTTTGCGAAAGTTAGCAGCTCAAGTCACTGAAGACATCAATTGATATATCAGGGATAGCAAACTCACAAGACTGTTGAGGGATTCCCTAGGAGGAAAAACGAAGACATGCATCATTGCTACGATATCACCATCCATCCACTGCTTGGAAGAGACACTCAGCACTTTAGATTATGCACATCGAGCGAAAAATATCAAGAATAAGCCTGAGGTTAGTAATTTAAAATGGTCAATTGTAATTATCTTCATTCTTCCATTTTTATAGTAAAATGCTCTAATTTTCTTTTTAAATATTCGCTCGTTTAATTGTTTGAATGCGTTCTATATCAGATTAATCAGAAGATGATGAAATCTGCAGTGATCAAGGACTTATACTCTGAAATTGATCGTCTTAAGCAAGGTAGGCTACTTTGATGCTCTTCCAGAAAGGATCCTTTATTTTGCTAAAGGCGTACTATAATAAATGATTGACTTGCTGAATAAAATGTTCGATTGCACAAATGTTTTCATATGTTCATTTAGAGGTATATGCTGCAAGAGAGAAAAATGGAATCTACATACCACGAGATCGCTATCTTCTTGAAGAGGCTGAAAAAAAGGTTTGTGCTTCTCATCATAAAACTGCACCAGTATTCTGTAGAGCGAGCTTTCCATTACGAAGATATGTGTTACTAAATATTCTATGGCGGTTAACTTGGTCCTCTATATCTCTCAGGCTATGGCTGAAAAGATAGAACGGATGGAACTCGAAACAGACTCTAAAGATAAGGTCAGTATTCAATCAAGGGTATGTTCCAGCACCACTAAATGCAGTCTGATGGCACTAAACAGATATATGGGTCTTGATATCTGAGCAGCAACTCGTGGAGGTTCAGGAGCTCTACAATTCTCAGCTACTTTTGGCTGCAGAGATGAGCAATAAACTTGAAAGAACTGAGGTATCATGCATTTATCTTTTATTTCATAGAATCAATATATGCCTTATTGCTTTGACCTGTCCAGGACTTGATGTTCTTGTTCAACTTACAGAAAAAGCTCGAGGAAACTGAACATTCACTTTTTGATCTTGAGGAGAGGCACAGACAAGCAAATGCAACAATAAAAGAGAAGGAATTTTTGATATCGAATCTCCTCAAATCTGGTAAGAAAAAGTATTCTCTAATAATTAGTTATCTGGACAAAGTTACCTTTACAATTGAAAATCTGCATTGAGATGGGTCCTTTGTCTAAATGAGCAATCTGTCATCTATTCTTTGTTTCCAATTACGTATCATCTCCCTGCATTTGATGAGTACACTTGTCCAGATAATTATATTTGATTGAGCATCCATTTTCTATTTCAGTTGAGTTTCAATCCTTTTCGCTAAAATAAACCGTGAATGGTTTATTTGCCAGTCTTATTTTATTAGGAAAATCTGCGAAAGAAAAATTGTTAAGTCTGCTAAAATTACTTTACCAAGGTTAATCAAAACAACAGTCAAAATTTATTGAAGGGAAATCCTCTCTTCTTCATAGGTGGTTCAGCAAACTTGTCTTCGTTCTATTAGATCAGTTGTGCTGTTGTCTATTTCAATTGAAGGCTTCTAGCTCTGATAAAGTGCCGTCAATTATTATCTGGTAGCATTTCAAATATATTCATTGTCTGTTTTCAGAAAGAGTGCTCGTTGATCGTGCATTTGAGATACGAGCGGAGTTGGTGAATGCCACATCAGATGTTTCCAGTTTATTTGCCAAAATCGGTTGGTGAAGTTAGCTTCATTGTTCTCTGTAGTCTTGTGATGTAGACTGTACTTATTGGAGACATTGGTTACAGAACGCAAGGATAAAATTGAAGATGAAAACAGAATCCTCATCCAGAATTTTCAATCCCAGCTCAGTCAACAGCTTGAAGCATTGCATAAGACTGTGGCTGCTTCTGTGACACATCAAGAGGAGCAACTGAAGGACATGGAAGAAGAAATGCAGTCCTTCGTGTCAACAAAATCAGAGGTTAGATCTAACTGGCGAATGCATAATTTCTTCATCATTGTACTAAGCTAAGTGAGTTACATGGCATTTGATCTTTTGTAGGTCACTGAACAACTTCGAAAACGACTAAGAAGACTCAGAGACATGTATGATTCTGGTGTAAAAGCATTGGATAATATAGATGGGGAGCTTGATGAGAATTCTCGATCCACTTTTTCAAGTCTCAATTCTGAGGTTTCTAAGCACTCAAGTGGACTTGAAGAAGTAATTATCTACTCCATAATTGCCTTCTTGGATTACACCCTACTGTCTACTGTGATCTGATTAACCTTCATGCGCACGGTGCAGCTCTTCAAAGGAATTGCTTCAGAGGCTGATACACTACTAAATGATCTTCATGATAGTCTTCTCAAGCAAGAGGAGATGCTGATATCATATGCACAGCAACAACGCGAGGTTTTTACTTTGTTGCTTAGGCTTCAATTCTCAATTAGCTTTAATATTTTAAATTTGTAATATTCACTTTCTAATTGTAATGGAACAGGCGCATGCCAGAGCAGTGGACACTGCAAGATCAGTTTCTAAAATCACAGTCAACTTCTTTAAGACTCTGGATATGCATGCAACCAAGCTAAACCAGATCGTGGAAGATGCACAAACTGTAAATGATCAAAATCTGTCTGAACTTGAGAAGAAATTTGAGGTGGTTAATGTACTATATCGAAGGTTCCATTTATATTAAAGAAACAGAAAACCACCCGAATACGACTAATATTACTTCCATTGTGGTGCTTATAGGAATGTGCTGCCAATGAAGAAAGGCAAATGCTAGAAAAAGTGGCAGAGCTGTTTGCGAGTTCAAATGCAAGGAAGAAAAAACTGGTACTAGCTGACTATTAAGTTCAAATTCGTTGGAAGGACCTTGTTTTCTTCAATTTTATGTATCTATGCATGCAGCACCTCTTATTTGCCGATAAGTATCAAACATGTGATTCTCTATTGACAGGTTCAAATGGCTGTGCAAAATCTTCGGGAGAGTGCAACTAGCAGAGCTGCCAAACTGCAAGAAGAAATGTCTACTATGGTAGGTTCCACTTCGACTGTGAAGGCAGAATGGACCGTGCACATGGAAAAGACAGAGTCGCAATATATTGAGGACAACTCTGCCGTCGAAGTTGGGAAAAAGGCTCTGGAGGAGGTGCTCCAGAACTGGTATTGCTCAATGAAGCTAACACTACTTTAGCATTCTGCGCCTTGATATCTTCTAGTCTTTTCACTTTCATCTTCATTTCCTTTTGTGATATCTTTTTTCTATTTGGCTTGTGTGTCTTTTTAAGTATCACTAATGGACAACTGGCCGTGCAGCTTTATGAAGACAAAAATGGGTGCAGAACAATGGAAGAATGCCCAAGAATCTTTGATCAGTCTAGAGAAGAGAAATGTTGCTTCTGTTGATTCCATTGTTAGGTAAACTTCCTCCTGGAAACATCGTCATTCTAAATCATAGACAAACTCCTGATTCGTTATTTGGCATTTTTTGCGCTTTTCTCATCAGGAAAGCTGTGGAAGTCAATCAACACCTACGTGCTCAATTTTCTTCCACCTTGTCTGCTACACTTGATGATGTTGATGTTGCAAACAGTGACATGCTTTCATCAATCAATGGTCAGTCTTCAGTTTCATGAATGCACCATCTCCTAGTAGTGCAGCCATTTCTGCCCCCTAGATAATTAATCATTCACAGTAAGTGTCCATCTTTGCAGATTCGCTACAACTTGACCAAGATGCATGTGCAAACCTCAAATCTGTAATTGCCCCTTGCTATGGGCATATGGGGGAATTGAAGGGTGGCCACTACGAAAAAATTTTGGGGATCACGGAAGATTCAGGGAAATGTCTTCTCGAGGAATATGAGGTGAGGGTTTCATTGTTTACTCTCTCTGCATGTGGAAGCCGCCTGTGCACATTGTGCAAGCAAGCACGGGTGTCTGTGCTCACTGCTTATTTTTGTTCTGTGCATGTTTGCACAGTGTATTCGTAACACGAAGTATCTTTTGCCATCTTTTTACTCATTCACCAGCTAAACATTTGCTCTGAGCAGGTGGATGAACCGACCTGCTCAACACCGAGGAGGAGACAGTTTAACTTACCTACCATTGCGTCCATTGAAGAATTGCGAACTCCCTCTTTTGAGGAATTGCTCAGATTATTCTGGGATATGAAGTCTTCAAAGCAAGCAAACGGAGACATAAAGTACGTTCTGGGGTTAAATGAGTCTGCACAGTCAGTAAGGGACTCCAGACTCCCACTCACAGCAATCAACTGAGGAGGAGCTTGGGAAGAGGAAGTTGATGATTGTGTGTGTATATAGTATATAAATTCTTTTTTCTTCTTCCCTTCGTTTTACAGACCAAGTTCATTTATTGTTTAGTCCTATATTTCTTTCTTCTTCTTCGAAAAGGAGAAGTATGTACCAGCATGTTCTTTCAATTTTGATGCACGAGGAAATTCCAGTTCCTCTGCATATTATAGCATCTAGTACTAGTTGGTGATTCCTAGCAAGGATTTCTTGCATGCACGGACGTTTTTAGCGGATCATCTACATTACTCTTTTCAATTTGCTTGCCTTCTTGGGTCTGTCGTCTGTCTGTTGTTGGACGAGAAAGATATCAGAGTGAAAATCCATGGGATTACGCTGCAATGGAAGACTTTTCTTAGAGGCAAATCTATTTTGTATTCTCATTGGAGAGTGGAATTACCTATAAGAAAAAAGAAAGGATAACCACCACATGATCACCAGTTATGAATCTTCTGATCCACTTGATCCATGGTAGATCATATAAAGGCAAGAAATTACTTCCTTTTTCTAACAAAATGAGTTGGTATCTGGGACACTTTTGAGTATCTCGACTAACCATTATGAACGTTACCTCCCCACCAAACAAACGAATTCCGAGCCAGTCCGCCATGAGATCCCACTCAAAAAGGCATGAGCAAATCTCCACAGGGGCAGTCCCTCCAATCTGATCACAGTATCACCCCGATTGAAATGGTAAAGAAAGACCACAAAAAAGACAAATAACATTTTCACTGTTGTCTCCTTAACCTGTTGACTGTACAACTATTCGTAATCAATGTAGAAAGAATCAGTATTGCCCGGTTAAAATTGGCAGGCAAAATAAGCAACTAATGGCACTGGACATCTGGGGATGTGAACCGAGTGCGGAAAGAAACTCAAAGAGACGCCGAGACGAGGCGTCTAAACAGTAATCTTCATTTACCATAACTACAAATGGCATATACTAAACAGTTATCTGCCTTTGCCAAGACGAGGTTTCTCCGCCCTTCAAATTGCTGTGCATCATGGAGATTCTCCTAACAAACTACACCCGCAAATCTGGAATCTTCAAGGTTTCTGCATAACCCCGGTCACCTCGTGTTAACAACAACAACAATAATTAACTAAGCCTTGTTCCACTAATGACCTCATTTAAGGATGTCAAAAATATTTACATGGTTAAACCATCTCCGCAAGCGGTTGAATACCATGAGCTTTTCATCATGAATGCAACATGTCAACCTTTGTCAACTTGGAAGTGGGCTGGAAGTAATAATATAAACAAATCAGAGAGAAGCAAAAGTATGGATAAGATCAGGTGTATAAGGAAGCTGTAAGCCCGAACAACTCATTCAGCTACTCCAACAACCAATACAGATCAACATGCAAGTTTTGCACCTACACTGAACAACCGCCGTCAATGGCAAAGACCGTGCTTCTTGGCATTGCAGAACCCGAAGGCTGCAAATGCATCAGGGACTGCTTTATTACATAAGTCCCAGAGCAACAGCAAGTACACTAACTGCACAAAGGCACCACGCAAGAAGAAAGGATAGTAAATCACTAGCTTCTTGACACCATGCTAAAAAAGTTCACCATTTCCACCTCAAGATTGCTAAATCTAACACGATGGGTTTAAAATGCAAGAAAAACCTCATAGGTCACACCAGCAGCAACATCGCAATTTTTTCTTCTTTAAAGATGTTGATAAAGAGGTAGTTATCCCTTCTCTACAAAAAATACAATTTTTTTTCCAAATGACATCATTCAATTGACACACACACATAGATCCTCATAACCTACACTGTAAACATGAGGCCAATTTGGATCCCTCATAGAATAAATTTAAGAAACATAGTATGATCAATCACTCCGAGAGAGAGAGAGAGAGAGAGGGGCAACAGGACCAAGAACGGGAATTCTTAATCAATATACACGTAGACCAATTGGTTACAGTAACGTTGAGTTGAACAACATGATATAATCTGATATTGCATTGTTCAACGATAAAGGCACTCTGACAACAAAAAGTACCTGACATATTCCTCAAAACAAGCCAGAACTTAAGAGTCCAACTGACCTATCTTGCCCAAAACTCTCATCATCAAAATCTTCATTTGTGGAATTTTCTTGACACAGCAATTTATTTTCTTGTGTCGGGTTGAAGTCCAGACTTTCCCATCCAATTGACGAACCGTGATGGATATTTGCTTGCTCGGTAGCATTACATAGATCATCATCATCTACATCCTGTCTCATGTCATCGCACACAGGCTCCACTGCTTTGTCATCCTCGGCAAAAGATGGCTCGGCATTAAGATCTGAACACAAATCAAATCCAGTTTGATCCTCAGGTACATGGTAAGCAACAGTCACTGTTCCTTGGTCAGATTGCTCTGGAGCATCTTTTCTTGGCCTTTTCCATTTCTTAGTAGATGATGTACCATCATCCTCAAAGTCTTCTTCTTCCCTTTCCCTATGTAAGTACTTCCACAGTTTCCTTTCGCCATCAAACTGTACACAAGGATCACGTTCGTAATGCAACCGATCCAGCGCTCCACTAACAACCTGATTAACCTGCGCATCAGAAACATCCTCAACGATAAACTGGGAGTCTCTGATCAAAGTACAAACATCAGCACGGGTGCCAATACTTCCAGGCAATCTGGCAGCAGCATCTCTTACAAGGCACAAAATAGTAACATGCGGAGGACGATCACGTTTCAGCATGAAATGGTCACGGGCTTTTGATGTTGGCTTACCGCCACACCTTCTCAAAGGAGCAACAATAGACTTTTTACCATCAGCAGCTGTGTAAGAGAATGCTCTGTCAGGAATGGAGTACCTCAAGAATTCTTCTTTACGAAAATAAGCTCTCACTTCCTCAGAATTTGCAGTAATAGTATTGAGACTCTTCTGGGCTCTAAGGTCGCGAAACCTATCCTTCTCATCCACACTAAACTGCAGCAAGGCCAAAGGTGGGGGAGGAAGACTACCTATTTGTTGCAAGGTTTCTTGACCACTTTTAAGCCAATTTGCGAACGAATCGACAAGCTTGACAAGCATTTTATGCGGTAGGCCCCAAGCCTCAGGAGAAGTTACTTCCTCAATGGTATCATGATCCGATGGACTAAAGGACACTGGGCCAATCCAGGACCAACTTTTCGTGGATCTCTCATACACTGCTAGGGCCTTCCAGCCCTTAGCCCCTAAAGGTGCTGTTCTCGACGAGAAGATCTTCAAACAACCTCTTACCAAATCCTGAAGTGGCTCCTGTGTCTCAATAATACAAGGATCCCCAGGGTTTGATCTCACACGATTCACAATCTCCTGGATGGTAAGAGAAGGAACATTACCATCCGCAGCATGCTCTGAATTACTGGTAGCCATGCTCTTCTGAGAGAGCGGCTCATTGTCCCCACCTTCATGTTCCCCATTCTGATCTTCCATAGGTTTGCCAACGGCTATGGAGTCTTCCGGAAGCAATGTAATCATCGCCATTCGAACTGCTGAAAGAAGATGTATTATGGAGAATGAGAAGCCGGTATGCACTGTTGGCGTGATCAAAGTAAATGTCTTTTTCTTTGGTTTGCTCTCAAACTCTACATCTGTAACTCCTGTCTCCATGATGGGCATGTCCGAAATTTCATTTTCTGAAGGACCAATATCAGCATCTGGCTTCTTTTTTATTCGTTTCTTTGAAGAACTGATATCATCATTTTGCTGCTGAACGTCAGCTTGCAAGCCACCATTCTCATTGCAATCGTCCCTGTACACGACATCCTCCTTTATTTTCCGCTTCTTATTCATTGAGTTAGACCAGGGAAAAGTTCCCTGTAATCTTTCATGATGATCATTCGAACATGCTTCAGCTTTCTTACCTTTATTCCCAGATCGATACAACTCATTATCTGGTGACAAACGTTGCTCCATTACTACTTCATCTTCTTGTTCAACGATGTAATCGCCATGGCTCACATCAGCTCTCTGCTTTCTCCCTGATGGGTATGCCTTCAATGACGATAAGTCGTGCCTCTCACCAGGTTCGTCCTGCATTTGTCCATTCTTGCTGCGGAATTTTCTCCTATCATCGTCAACAGAACCGTAGAAATATCCGCTATCCATGACTCCAGCAGAATTCTGTACAGAAAGGTTATCTTGCATCTTACCCTTCTGCTTCGCTTTCAAAGTGTAGCTTTCTTCCTCTGGGATATAAATCTGTTCACCCCGATCACCGAAGTTATTATATTTGTGCATGGTGCCCTCAAATGGCCGTGGATATTCTTCTACGTCATTCTTAAAAAGGTTCTCCCTTTTACCATACATCACAGACTTCACCCCAGCAGAATGGGAAACATCCATGAAACCACCTGGATAAGCAAACTCACCTCCCATCAAAGGATCGCTGTCCTCATCATCAGAGAGATCTGATGAGTCTGACTCCGTGACTTCACCATTGACTCCCATGCTATTGCCTCTCAATACTGCCATATCCAGTCCCTTATTCTTTCTAGAATTCCCTCTGCCCTTCCCCTGTGAAAACTTTCCTTTGACACCAGAAGGTAAGAACCGATGGTTCAAACTCGGTGAATAATCTGTAAGAGGTTTCAAACTAATGTCAGGGGATTCCCTCGCTGCACTCCACTTCTTGCTCTTAGCATTACCCTCATCAAACTGCAAATCCGTAGATAAAGCTTCTCCCTTAGCCCTGCGGCCAGAAAACTCCGCTCGATTTCCTTTAGATGGCGGTTGTCGACCACGACCTTTGACAGACTTGTTCCGATCTTCAGCAGCAAAACTCTCAATATTTTCAAGGTAGATGGATTTTTTGGCATAGTCTTGGGAAACTTTCAAATTAAGCGGCTTTACAGCTAATGTCTTCATTACTGGAGATTGATTGATAGGCTTACTCCTCCTATAGATATGCAAATCACCCTTGGAGGACAGAGGCAAACCCACAAAAGTGTCGGTGGTAAAATCGTCACTTTTAAGAAAATCATGCTTCTTTCCAACTTTTACAAATGCAGGCTTGTCTATCAACATACTCCTAGAGATGCTTGGATCTCTTCGAGGACCTGCACCAAATATAGGATCCTCAGCTTCATCATCACCTCTTATCTGGTCTTTTTTTCTGAGAGCAGCCCCTTTATCAAACCCTGCTGCCTTACTCAGACGAGAAGGAACTACTGGACCATAAGGACCAGCCCTATAATCAGGACCATGGTCACTAGAAGGAAAGCCGCCTGCTAGTTCTTTTGCTGAAGGTGTCTTTGAACGTCCCAACTTCAGTGTCCCCTTAGGATTTTTTCTTCGTTGAGGAGCCACCACCTGCTCTTGCAAGGGATATTCAAAAGCTGGAGCTGCCATATATGGAGAATTACGACCCATTTTCTGTGAGATCTTTCGATCCTTGCCCTTCTTACTCCACAGTGCTTCGCCCAAGTCTTCTCTTCCTGACGGATCACTGTTCATGTCTTCTTTCTCAGACATCAAGCTCTTCTGAGTCTTCATTATGTTTAGGACTCGCAACTTCTCTTCGATACTATAACCCCTGCAGTTTTTCCATGCATCCCTTATCTGACATAGATTACTTACCATGCAGTTCTGATGTTTCCTTACGAGATGGTAGTGCTGCCGCTTCTGAAAAGAATGCAATCCTTCCCGATAAAGGGCAACCCTTGGCTCACACAAACCTCCCTTCAACATGTCAAACACCTTTTTTAGAGGGCTACCAAAATGAATGCTGCAGCCGGTGAAGAGTTCTTTCAAGGTAACCATGTACGTCTCTTGGTCCATGTCGGGCAAATACTTTGTAAGGCCTAATCTTTCGTCCTCAGTGAGCAACTCGTTCCACACATCAACAGATAAAATATCCTCCAATCCGGGTAGATCATACAGTTCAAAGGGGAAACTGCAGGTCTGACTCCCGACTTGGCAGAACTCCCCCCCAGTCTCGCCCAATTCCAACAAATCAAAGTCATCGGACCCTGCCCCGGAATCGGCGTCGTCAAATTCATCATCCTCATCGGACTCAGCAGCTGAGCTCCTATGCTGAATCTCATCCTCATCGCTCGACATACTCTCCCTACTGACAGGCGAAAATTCCGAATCCAACCGCGACACCTTGAAACTATTCTTCTCAATTGCCATGGCCCATCACATCCAATAACCGCCCAAACCGAAGATTTACCATCCCCAAGAAAAAGCACTTCAACCCCGCTAATCTGGCGCCGAAACCATCCCCGACTGCGGCAAGAAAAACGCAAGCCAATGCTCAAAATTGCAACTCCAGAGACTAAAAAATTGAACAAATCGAATCCCAAAAGTCGATCAAAGGACACACGAACTGACAATTGCAAACAACATCCGCGAAAAAATTACCGAATTACGACCAGCAACGAAAACCCAAAGAAAAAGGCCAAAACTCGATCGAGAAGTACCTGATTGGAGATGATGCCGGAATCACGGAGATGGATACCGAAGCTTGAAGCTTGAGGCACCGAACGCGGGCAGCGGCGGCGGCGGCGGCGGCGGCGGCGGAGGAGGAGAATGCGAGCAAACCCTAAGAGGCGACAGGTCGATTAGAGACGCGTGGGCTACAGATTAAAGGATACAGAAGACGAGAGACGATGAGGAGGAGGAGGAGGACGACGACGACCAAAGTCTGGTGACAGAGAGATGGAGCAGACGATGGGACGTGGAGAGGCGAGGGCCGTCCGATTGCGGGCCGTGAAAAGACCGAAAAGGGGCAGCCACAGAGGAAGGAAGAGAGAGAGAGAGAGAGAGACGGAGCTCCGTGTTGCTCAGAGGAGGAAGAGGAGGAGGAGGAGGTGGAGAGAGAGAGAGAGAGAGAGTTGGAAAAGGGTTCGGTGAGAGAGAAGGAAGAGTCGACTCACCGAGTTAACTCGGAGGGACGGGTCGAGTCACTCGCCTTTCGCGGTTTGGGGTGATCTCCGCCGTGATGTCCAGAGTAGGCTACGTCGTTTTTGCCGTCCCTTACGCGCTGTCTGTTTAAAAAAGAAAAATCCATTTTCATGAGATTAAAAAGTTACCAGAGCAAAAAAGAAATAATTTGGTATTTGGCAAATTGTGCTCGAGACAATTAGTTTTTCAAAGTTATCCTTGGAAATAAGATTTTTTTTTAAATAAATAGTAAACTGAAAATTCGGTCTATGTTAGAAAAAGGAATCCACTTGAGCTGCGCATGATCGGAAAAATTCTATCTAATTTGAACTTATATTTAGTCCCTTAAAAGATTTTATGAAGATTTTCAAGAGAATTGCCATTCGAGTCGGCTTTTTGTGGAGCACGCTCCGTTTATTTCGCGGGAAATGAATGTGATTTGAACAATATTTTCTTAAAAATAATTATCTGTATTACTTAAAATATTTCATCAATGAAAAATGTTTTCATTACCGACAAAAATATACGTCCAAATATTTTTGTGAACGACGAAAATATGTTATGTCAATTCATACAATAACGACTATTTTTGGAAAATATTTTTCAATTTTTTCATTTTTCCATGAAACAAATGGATCATTAGTATGATGCTTTTCACTATTCATATGTTCTACTTATCTGTTTATAAATATATGAGAAAACTCGTGTATAGAAAAATGAGAAGTTTCAGGAAAAAAATCAGTTAATGCATAATGTAAGTTTATTGACATACATGTTGTTGAATGTGTCCAAACAAAGATATAAACAACACAGAAATTTAATGAGAAACTAACAATTTTATGAATTAAGAAACAAATAGAAGGCGTGAAGTCATCAAATGGCTATCAAACAATTTAAGATGACAAAGCATGAGGTATTCTTACATGTCTTGAAATTGAAAATGAATTTATATTAGATGAACTCTTTCTAGAAAAACGTTGGCAAGACAAATGAATGGAATTTTGAAATATTGCATAATTTAAAAGCGACCATCTTGGAGGGTAGGGGTGAGCAAGTTCCGAGGTGGGCTAGTCCAGCACTTGACCGAGGGACCAGCACCTCGCGCAATGTTGGTCCCTAATTGTTGGGACCAAGGATCAACCCTATTAACCTTGGGAGGACTGGACTGACCTTGTAGGTCCGGTGTGGTTCTAGGGTCAAGCCGACACCAACCACTTCTTTTTTTTTGTTTAGTTTTTTTGTATCAAACGTACTCTTTAAAATTATATATGCATCGATAATGCGATATGAAGCAACCACGGTGGATACCAATACAAATCAAACAGCAATCTAAGATACAACAACATGAATCTCCACTTGCCAAAAGCAACAACCGATAGAAAATAAATGCTAAAATACCTGAATTATAGAACTTCATATCTTGTTCATTCATAAAAAATTGCTTCGAATTCTGAACACTTGAAAACAAAACAAACAATAAAATAGTCAATACCTAACAATATTTTTAAATTGAAATTAATTTTAGTCCAATTGATAGAACATCTCACCACTTATATTCATTCAACTTCAACATGTAAACCCTATTTATCGATGGTAATATCCTTGGTAAAACAATCCATATCTAAAACAAATTTTGTTCATTAAATTTACAAAGGAATTAACAAGTAAAAAATATATGCATAATTTACACTTACCCAATTCAAACTTTGGCCTTTCTCAATGTACTCTTCAACATTAATAGATTAATCTAATTCAAACCACCAACTTGTCTTCAACATTAATAGACTCGATGAACAACTCGAACTCGTAGTTGCCTCATTGTCCACAACCCTCGAATTCACCGAACTCAGAAGAGAAAATCACTAGAACTTTAAGTCTAACTTATCCAAAACCCAGAGAGACATCTCCGTCGCCAATCACAACCAGTGAAACACTCCATTCTAACAAAACTAAGCCCATCGTCCACAACACGGATGAATCGACCAAAAAGAAACAGATATGAAGCAGCCAAATGGACACACCTGTAATAGTGAAGTTATGGCCGATTCAGTCTCGAGAGGCAAAAGGGCGAAAGGGTGGGGGGGGAAAGGGAGGGGAAGAGAATCGATTGCTAACTTCAATACAATAAAGACGAAGAGATTGCTACCGAAGAGATGGAAATGGAAAATTTCGGCTGAGAGAGAGTGAAACTGTAGAGAGGAAAATGGTGGAAGAAGAGGAGGGGCACATATAATTATATACCTAGAGTTTGGGAAAAAAAAAGAGATAATTACAGTGTTGGCCTGGGTTGGACCAACCCTATAACTCTAGGACCAGGCAACAACTCGCACAATATAGGTTCTAGCGGTCTCAGGACTAGGGACTGGCCTAGTACCCCTAGGAACTGGACCAGGACCAGTCGGGTTAGGCCAGTAGACAATGGATCGATGCTCACCCCTACTTGGAGGGGAGGACATAAACTCTATTCCAGTCTCTAAGCCCAGTAGTCTTTTGTATACAATTTACCAATCCCCATATTGTAATTTCCAACCATGACAACATTTATTTGTCAATGAGCCCATACGCGAGCCCATGAAACCAAATATAGAGTTCTTTTATCGTTTTGCTACCAATAAAAAGAAGGGAAAGCACCACTACAAATCCTAAAAACACCCATTGTGACGGAGTTTAGGATTTGTTGTGGTAAACGAAGGGTAATTTTTGTCATAATGGTACAAGTTTGAGCAAGAAAGAGAGTAAAAGAGTAAGGAAAACGGGTGTGTGCTCATAGGTGGAGACAGAGTGGAAAAGGGTTCGTTGAGAGTGAAGGAAGAACCGTCTCAACACGTTAACTCGGCAAAATAGTTTAGTCACATTTCACCGGCAGTGATCTCTGCTTTGCAGTCAAGAGTAGCCTACATAGTTCTGTCATCGTTATGCGCCATCTATATAAAAAGAAAACTGTATTTTCATGGGATAAGCAAATAAAATAGGAAAAAAAATAGTTTGGCATTTAGCACACTGTTTTCAAGAGGTTGCTTTTTAAAATTATCTTTGAAAATAAGTTTTTTTAATGAATATTCAACTGAAACTTCAATCTTTGTTAGAAAAAAATACTAACTTTTGTGCATGATCGGAAAAATTCTATCTAATTGGAGCTGTTATTTAGTACCCTCCTTAATAACTTGGGATTATATTACATCTAAATAGTAAATGAAAAGATTTTACGAAAGATTTCAGGAGAATTGGAAGAAATTTCCATTTGAGTTGGCTTTCTATGCAGCAAAAATTCTTATTATGGTGTTTTTATTTTTTATTTTTCCTATGATCTTACCCATCTGTTTACAAATACATGGGAAAACTCGTGTACATAAAAGACAAGAAGATTATAAGGAAAAGAATCAGTTAATGCATAATGTATGTTTAATTACATACATTTAATTGAATATATCCGAACAAAGATATGAACAATCAAGAATTTAATGAGAAACTGCCAATTTTGATGAATTAAGAAACAGATAGAAGAGATGAAGCCATCGAATGGTTATCAAACAAATTTGAAGATTGCCTATTTCTTTATGTTTAAATAACAGAGATTGAGGCATCTTAAAATTGAAAATGAAATTATATTAAGTAAATTGTCACTAGAAAACGTTGGCAAGGAAGTGAATCGAATTTCAAAATATTATATCGTTTCATGGAAGGGAGGACACTCAATGGAACTCAACATAAACTCCATTTCAAGTCTCTAACCTCAGTAGTCTTTTCTTTTTTTTTTACAATTTACTAATCTCGAGATTGTAATTTCCAATCACAAAAACATTTTTTTTGTCAATGAGCCCAAACACAAGCCCATGAAACTAAACATAATTTTTTTTTTGCTATTAATAAAAGGAAGGGAAAATACCACTAAAAATGCTAAACTTTACTTATTCTGACGAAGTTTAGGAATGTTTCGTGGTAAACTAAGGGTAATCTTTGTCACAATGGTACAAATTTGGGAAAGAGAGAGCAGGGAAAAGAAAAGGCATGTGCTCAGAGGTGGAAAGAAAGTGGAAAATATGGAAGAGATGACTCATCAAGTTAACTCGGCAAGACAATCTAGAGTAGCCTACATTGATTTGCTGTCGTTGTGCGCTATCTAAATAAAAAAGAAAACTCTATTTTCATGGGATAGTAAGACAAAAAAGAAAATAAAAATAGATTGACATATGGCAAACTATTTTCAAGATGTTTTTTAAAATTATCTTTAGGAATAAGCTTCTTTAATTACTACTCAATTGAAAATTCAGTCTATGTTAGCAAAAAAAAAAAACTTAAATTGTGCATGATTGAAAAAATTCTATCTAATTTAAGTTGTCACTTAGTCTCTTTCTCAAAATTTGGGGTAATGGTGTCACAATAGACATAGCTAATGGATTTTTATGACAATACAAATTCTGAACAATGATGTTACATTGGACATATTTTAGAGTTTTTGGTGTAATTTGCATCATCAATTGGGTGGTTTAAAAAGAAACCTCGAGTTTTAAAATAAAACAATTAGTTTGGCATGTGGTAAAGACTTGTTTTTGAAAAATATCCTTCAAAATAGGCTTCTTTAATAAATACAACTAAAAATTAACTCTATGTTGGAAAAAATTAACTTAAATTGTGCATGATAAGGAAAATTCTTATTAATTTGAATTGCCATTCACCTTCTTCTTTAATCACGTGGGACTATATTTCATGTACATAGTACACAAAAGGATTTTAAGAATTTCTGTATGAAACTCCGAGGGTAAAATTTTCATTCAAGTTGGCTTTTTGTGGAGTACAAAGATCTTATTATAATGTTTTTTACTTTTCCTATGATTTTACTTATTTGTTTACAAATATACGAGAAAACCTGTGCATAGAAAAGACGTGAAAATTTTAAGGAAAAAAATCCGTTAATTCATGGTATAAGTTTATTTACATAGGTTTTGTTGAATGTTTCAAAGCAAATATATGAACAATCATGAATTTAATAAGAAACTATGAGTTTTGATGAATTAAGAAGCAGATAGAAGGAATGAAGACATCAAATGGCTATCAAACAAATTTAAGACTATCTATTCTTATGTCTAAATAATTTTTAAGATGATGAAAGATGGGTATCTTTACATGTCTTAAAATTGATAATGAAATTACATTGGTTAATTATCACTAAAAAAATGTTGGCAAGGCAAGTGAATGGAATTTCTAAATATTGCGTCGTTAGACCTCGTGCAGGGGAAAGCGGATGGAATTCAACCCAAACTCTACTCCCAATATCTAAGCCAAATAGTCTTTTGTATACATCAACCCCAAGATAGTAATTTCTGACCACCAAAATATTTTTTTTGTTTATGAGCCCGAACAGAGACCCATTAACCCAAACATAGATTATTATTTTTCGTTTCTACCAATAAAAGAAGGAAAAATACCACTGAAAATCTTAAATTTTACCCATTGTGACTCCAGTAAGCATAGTTTAGGATTTTGGTGGTAAATCAAAAGAAATTTTGTCACTAGTACATATTTACACACGAAATTTGGATATTTGTCACAGTAGGCATAATTATTATTATTTTTACACAAAATTTTTTTTGAGTAATAATGTTACAGTGGACATATTTTAGAATTTTTAGCGTAAATGTGCAGTACCTATCAAGGCGGGTTAAAAAGAAACTTGAATTTTTAAAATAAAAAAAATTAGTTTGGCATTTGGAAAACTGTTTTGGAGACGTTGTTTTTGAAAATTATTCTTCAAAATAGGCTTCTTTAAGAAATACTAAATTGAAAATTCACTTGAGTGTCATAACTTTTTTTCGCTTACTTAAGTGTCACAAATTAAAAAAATTAATCACTTAAGTGTCATTGGCGATTTGCCTCATCGGAAAATTCGACGTTGACACTGATTGTCCTATGTGGTACCTCCGATGCTAACGAGGATAATTTTTGTAATTTGTTTCGCTCACTTAAGTGCCATGGCCTTGCCCAGGGCCATGGTGGCGTCGTTGGCCATGAGCAAGGCCTTTACGGCCGACAGACAAAAAAAACAAAGAAAAAAAGGAAAATTGAAAATAACAAATAAATTATAAATAATAATAATAAATAAATTTTAAAAAAAATACAAAAAACCCACGTATAATGGTTTGTTGGAAGTGGCACCAAAATGATCGATTTTACTCCGATATAGCACTTAAGTGAAAAAAAAAAAAAAAGCTATGGCACTCGTGCTCTTATTATCCCCTTAAATTGTGCATGATAAGGAAAATTCTAATTAATTTGATCTGTCTTTTAGTCCCTTCTTTAATCATGCAGGACTATATTTCATGTAAATAGTACACAAAATATTTTTATGAAATTTTTTAGGGGAATGAAAAGTGAAATTTCCATTCAACTTGGTTTTTGTGGAGCACAAATATCATATTATGATGTTATTTACTTTTCTTGTGATCTTACTCATTTGTTTACAAATATATGAAAAAACTCGTGTGCATAAAAGATGAGAAAATTTTAGTGAAAAAATCAGTTAATTCATAAATCATGCATGATAAGGAAAATCTTAATTAATTTGAACTATCATTCAGCCTCTTCTTTAATCAAGTGGAACTATATTCATGTAAATAGTACATAAAACATTTTTATGAAATGTTTTAGGAGAATCGAAAGGTGAAATTTCCGCTCAACTTGGCTTTTTGTGGAGCACAAAGATCTTATTAAGATGTTATTTACTATTTCTATGATCTTACTCATCTGTTTACAAATATATGAGAAAATTAGTGCGCAAACAAGATGAGAGGATTTTTATGAAAATATCAATTAATTCATAATGTAAGTTTATTTACATACGTTCTGTTTAATGTTTCAAAGCAAAAATATGAAATCAAGAATTTAATGAGAAACTACGAATTTTGATTAATTAAGAAGCGGATAGAAGGAATGAAGACATAATGGAATTTGAAGATTATATATTTCTTTATATCTAAATAATTTTTAAGATGACAAAGGATAAGGAATGTTTGCATGTCTTAAAATTGATAATGAAATTATATTAGGTTAACAATCACTAGAAAAACGTTAGCAAGGCAAGTGAATAGAATTTCGAAATATTGCATCATTTAGAAATAACTTCATTCCAAGTCTCTAATCCTAGTAATCTTTAGCATATATTTGACCGACCCAAGGTGGTAATTTTCGACCACCAAAGCATTTTTTTTGTCAATGAGCCAGAGCACAAGTTCACGAACCCAAACATCATTTTTTTTTTGGGAAAATTTCAATTAAGGACCCCACTTGGGGTCCTTTTCTCAAAAGAGGATCCAAAGTGAACAATGTGTCAAATAAGTGCCTAAAGTACCAAATCAGTCCCAAATAGGGGCCCAAAGTGCCCAAAAAATTTCAAATAAGGGCCTGGGTCGCCGGCCGGCGAGAAAATTACTATTCCGGCCCTGAACAATAATTTTTTAAATTTTTTATTATTTTTTCCTTTCTATTTTTTTTTCTTTTCCTTTTCTTTTTTTTCCTTCTCTTCCTCCGCTGGCCATAATTGGGGCCGCGCGGAGGTCGCCGACGAGGTCGAGCTCTCGCCAGATCTTGCGAGGCTCAACCTCACTGGAGTCGGGCGAGGCCGGCCTTACTGTTACAGGCGAGGCCGGCCTCGCCAGATCTAGCGAGGGCTCGACCTCGCCGTTGCTGGGCAAGGCCGAGCCCTCGCCAGATCTGGTGAGGGCTTGACCTCGCCAGCGTCGGGCGAGGCCAGCCTTGCCGTTGCAGGCGAGACCAGCCTCGCCCGATGCCGGCGAGGTCGAGCCTCGCTCGTGGCCGGCGGGGCCAAGCCCTCGCCAGATCTGGTGAGGCTCGACCTTGCCGGCAACTGGCGAGGCCGACCTCGCCCAGCCCAGGCAAAGGCGGCCCTTGCCCGACGCCGACGAGGGCGGCCTCATCTGAGGCCAGCGGAGGGAAGAGAAGGAAAAAAAACAAAAAAAGGAAAAAAAAAAACAGAGATGAAATGTACTGTTCCGGTCGCTGGAACAGTAACTGTGTTCGGTGAGATTTGGCCGACCGGCGAACCCAGGCCCTTGCCTGAGACGAATTGAGCACTTTGGGCCCCTATTTGGGACTGATTGGGCACTTTAGGTCCTTATTTGACACCTTGTTCACTTTGGGTCCTCTTTTGAGAAAAGGACCCCACTAATTGAAATTTTCCCTTTTTTTTCCTGAGGGGAAAATACCACTAAAAATCTTAAACTTTACCTATTGTGACATCAATAGATAGAGTTTTTGGTGATAGGCGTAGGGTAATTTTTGTCACACTAGTACAAGTTTGAGTTTTTTGGTGATATAAACTTTGGGGTATTGTTGTCACAGTAGACATAATTTAAGTTTTTTTTATAACACAACAAAAGATTCTGAGTAGTGACGATGTTGCAATGGGCATACTTTAAAGTTTTTAATGTAAATGTGCAATATTTATTTGGGATGGTTAAAGAGAAGCCTCTATTTTTTTTTAAAAAAAAAGATAAGTGCAATGGAAGTCCTAAAACTTGTCAAAAAATTGCAATCGAATCTTAAAACTTTTAAAAAATGCAATCGAATCCTAAAACTTGTCATGAAAATATAATTGAGTCCTAAAATTTTCAAAAAGTTCAATCAAGTCCTAAAACTTATCACATAAGTGCAATCGAATCCTAAAACTTATCAAGGAAGTGCAATCGAGTTTTTAAAATTTCAAAAAGTGCAATCAATAAAAGGGCTTAATTAAACCAATTTGATAAGTTTTAGGACTTGATTGCATTTTTTGAAAATTTTATAACTCGATTACACTTTCATAATAAGTTTTAGGACTTAATTCCACTGTTTGAAAGTTTTATGACTCAATTGCTTTTTGATGGCAAGTTTTAGGACTCCCAATGCATTTATCCCATAAAAAAAAGTAGTTTAGCATTTGATAAATTGTTTTTGAAATACTTTTAAAAAGGGATAAGTGTATCAAAAGTTCCAAAACTCATTGTGAGAGTACAATTGAATCCTAAAATTTTAAAAAAGTGCATTAAAGTCCTAAACTTATCGAATTAGTGCAATCAAGTCTTTCATTTAACTTCATCAATTTGGCTAACGGAAAATATTAACATGGGATTTTTAATGATGTGAACTGTCATTCACCCCATTCTTTAATCACGTGGGACTGTATTTCATTTAAATAGCACATAAAAGATTTTTATGAAATTTTTTAGGAGAATCGGAAGGTGAATCTTCCATTTTTTTTGGTCGATTAATCTTCCATTCAAGTTGGCTTTTTGTGGAGCACGATGATCTTATTACAATGTTATTTACTTTTCTATGATCTTACTCTTCCGTTTACAAATATGAGAAAACTTGACATATAAAAGATGAGAAGGTTTTAAGGAAAAAAGTGAGTTAATGCATAATGTAATGCTTTCATATATTTTTTGTAATGTTTCAAAGCAAATATATGACAATCAAGAATTTAATAAGAAACTAAGAGTTTTGATGAATTACGAAACATATATATATATATATATATATATATATATATATGGAATAAAGACATTAAATGGCTATTGAACAAATTTTAAGTTTATCTATTTCTCTCTTTCTCCAGATGATAGAATATTATGGTCCCATTTGGTTTAGTATTCCCACAGTGCTTCAGCTTCGAAAGCCCCTTGGGGAAATGTTAGGGTGTTTGGCAGGTATTCCCAATGGGCTTTTGATCGAAAGCCAGCATTGGGAATGCTTAAAGCTCAAAGCTCAAAGCTCAAAGCTGGTCTGGATGAGTTTTGGGCTTTCAAAATTGACCAAATGTTGAAACTAATTTTTTCTTCCCAAACTACTTTCGCTAATTCTTTAATATTTCGATTTTGCCCCTTGTCATTACTATTCATCTTCTTCGCGAAAGGGCAACTGGTGAGGGCGACCGACAACATCGGATCAGGACAGCGAAGGGCCGACAAGGTCGCTCGACCCAAGTGTTGGCCGCCTGAGGTTGTGCGACTGCCCAGGCAGCGTTGGCATGGGTCATGCGACCCCCCAGGAGGCCGCGGCTTGGGTTGTGCGACCCCAGGTGACGGCCGCTTGGGTCTTGGGTCAAGTTACCCTCGCTGGGGGTTACCCGACCTTGGGTGACAGCCGCTGGCGCCAGATCTGGCTCGCTGGCAGCCATAGTCCTTCGTTGGCTCCAGCAAAGGGTAACATTTTTTTTAATAAAAAAGAAAATTCCAAAGCCCTTTGCAAAAAAATAATAGCCAAACATTACTTGGGCCAAAGTAGCTTCACAAAGAATTTTTTACCAAATGTCATTTGTATTTTCCTAAGGGGCTTTAACCTAAAGGTATTTGTATTCCTCCAAGATTCATTTGCAAAGTTGAACTAAACGGGTCCTATATTAGCTTGACTTGTCGCTAAACAAACATTGACAAGACAAGTGAATGGAATTTCGAAATATAGCATCGTTTAGAATGATCATTGCAGAGTGGAAGGAACTCGATCCAACTCCATTCCAAGTCTCTAAGCCCAATGTTCTTTCGGTTGACCGACTTTAAGGTTGTTATTCTGACCAACAAAACATTTTTTTGTCAATGAGCCCGAACACAGGCCCATGAACCCATAAATAGATTTTTTTTTTCGTTTTCCTACCAATAAAAAGAAGGGAAAATACCACTAAAAATCGTAAACGTTGCCCGTTGTAACACCGGTAAGTATAGGATTTTTTGTGGTAGATTGAGAGTAACTTTTGTTACAACGGTATAAGTTTGGAGGTTTTGGTGGCACAAAATTTGAGTTATCTCAGTCATAAATGGCATAGTTTATGGTTTTAAAAAAATTTTAGAGTATTGATGTTGCAATGAGCATACTTTAGAATTTTTGTGATACTAACCCGGACTAGAATTTGATATTTAAATCACCCATCTTTAATCGTACATTTACACCCGCATTTCAAATTTGGCCATGTTATCCTCGTATGCAATCCTTAACAACCCTTTTATAAACGTTGAATATTCACAATAGGTGGAAAGACCATCTAGGAATTAATTTGATTGGTCTTAGGACCATCTGAGGTGATCTTTTGAGACCACCTATATGCTAAACTCACCATTTACATCTCTTTGACAATCATCATCTAGATAGAGCGCCACTCAAGGAAAAATTGAGTATCGCCTTCATCTATACTTATCAACAGGTAAGCAACCAACTGGTGCATGATCAGAAAAATGCTAGAGTTACTAAGATCAATTTACAAAATCGATTTATTAGATGATGTATCGGGCTATGTCATTGATTTTATAACATGGTCCACTTGTTTAAAGGGCCATTCACGTTCTAATACATCACTCAATAAATCCCTTTTGTAAAACTAATTTACTAAGTCTAGCATTGCTCACTCGATCAGCGCGCACTTGTCACTGAAATGGAGAGAGAGATGCACGTTGAGATCGTTATTTCTCATCGCCTGATCCCATTATTGATTTTTCTTGGGACAAAAATGTTGTAGTGATATATGATATCTTTCTCATCCGATGATAATCACTTCTTAGGGCCCATGGTCACGTAGATGTTACATCTGCATAAACGAAATTTGTTCTGGGGTATTGATTCATCGATTCCTTCTCTGAAGACTTTTCCCCAAGTTATTTCATCGACTAGTCAATAGACCACACCGCAAAATACGATCTTTATATATTTAAACGTCAAACGTATGCATGAATCACCATGTGTAGTCCTCGAGCACTACAATAGTACCGAGTCTTCTACTTTTGACAGCAGCTTTTAACGAGTGGATGGTGACAAAACCTTTTATGATCGATACAAAGAAGCAGAGCATGCATGCAGGGGTAAAACTAAGACAGAAATAGAGGAGTGAGTGAGTGATTGGGTGGTGGTTAAGCAGTAGGACAGAAAAAGACACTGCACTACTCATTCATTACTCACTAGACAATTGAGATGTTTCTCATTCTAGAGTTCACAGAATACATCGCAGAAACCAAGACAAAAACCAACAGAAAAGTCACATTACAGATGGAAACCCTACCATATTATTAATCTAGCGAGAGAGCGAGAGAGACACGGAGAGAGAGAGAGAGAGAGAGAGAGAGAGAGAGTGAGAGAGAGAGAGAGAGAGAGGGAGGTACAGCTAATTTTTGAGAGATTTTTTTTTTTTGTATAGAATGGCCCGACCGATCATGCTCCTGATCACAGTTGTTAAATTCATTCAGATTCAACGATTACGATGGTCGATGCCGATCGTTTTTTGAATGAGAATTTCGGTTGGAATTAGATGCTCAGCTTGAGGTTGTTCCACTCTTCTTTGAGATTGGTGGCCGTGGTTGGGAAGAGGTCTAGAGTTTTGAGGGCTGGTCTGGGGAGACTGATGGGAAGGGTCGAACCCACTTCTGCCGCTGTCGTCGTCAGTTTGTGGTAGCCGTCCATCTCGACAGTCGTCTTCTCCGACATTTCTGTCGTCCATTTGTTAGCATTAATCACCTGCGGTGTTGCACCTCCAAATCCTCCCTAAAAACAAGAAAAATGTTTTACCGTTTTGGCTTGTGGATCCCAAAAGCCGACAAAACTACAAGATAACCCTATATGTGTGAAAAAAAGAGGCACATCAATGCCCAGGCACAAATTGAACAATTAAATCACATCACAAACTTGTGCCTAAAAACATCAAACATGTTTCAGCATGAGCTTTCGATGCAGAAAATTGAAACCCCAGCTAGCAAGGAGTATCACTTAGTAGGTAGAAAGCATCTCTCTCTCTCTCTCTCTCTGCGCTTTTTCTATGTTATAAGAGACCCTTCTTTCATCTTTGCTTAATGTGCAAGAAACAATTAGTTCGCCAGAAACACTAGAAGATAAAATCCACATAGTAAGTTTTTGAGCAATTGAACTGTAGAAACCAAGAGGGTATTTACCTGGGGAATCAAGCTAGAAGTAGGGTTATAATAAGCAAGTTGCAGGTTTGTAGAAGCAGCTGGAGGAGGAGGGGACTGATGATGCAGTGAGCTCAGAAAGTGATAATTGTGGTGGTTATTCATCATCATGTGTTGGTGATCATAGTGAGGATGATGGTGATGATTATAAAGAAGACTGTTGTTAAGTTGATAGTGGTGGTAGTGGAGTTGCTTGGAGAGCTTCCTCCTGAGCTTCTGTCTGTCCCTGGCCTTGTGGTTCTGGAACCAGTAGAACACATTCTTGCCCTCTATCTTGCCATACATGGAGAGGTGGGCTGTGATCTGCTGTATTTGAGTTGCATTTGGTGTCCTCACCCCGCTTCGGTACATCTCCTCCAAGATCATCAGCTGCTCTGGTGTTGGGCACCACCTTGTTGAAGCTGAAGGAGACATGTTATTGTTTGCAAAATTCTAGGTTTTTCGGGTTTTGGGTATTTGAGAGAGGAATTATTGTGGTGATTCAGGAGGGGAACACGGAGGATTGAAGAGAGAGGGGGGCTCAAAAGTAGAGGTTATAAAGAGAGCATTATAAGTTTGTCTTCTCAGAGCGGCCTTCACTGTGGAGATTCAATATCCATGCAGAGAGAGAGAGAGAGAGAGAGAGAGAGAGAGAGAGAGAGAGAGAGAGAGAGAGAGAGAGAGAGATGTGTAATTGAATGATGATAGTATCATCATAACCCTATCATTAACTTTCTCAACAGAATGAAGCAGACAGAGTAAGTTGGGGATCAGAAGCTTGTATCAAATTAAATGAAAAGGAAAGCAAAAAGTAGAGTTTGCTATTATGCTTTGTACAAAGTGTCCCCCTCTCTCTCTCCTGCCAATTCTCGTTCTCTATCTGTCTTTTCCTTTTTCTTCCCCCTTCCCCCACTCTTTTAATAGACTATCAACTCCTACATGACAAATTCTGTTATCAAGTTGAATCATGTGAACTCGACGCATTTGAGCATATCGATTTTATGGATCTCGCGTGAGCCCGTCAAATCAAGCAGCTCACGCACACCAAGCTTACATGCGCCGAGTGCACACAACTATTCTTCCTCTCGTGCCGATGCATTTGACAAAGATGAAACATGTTGTAGATGACATCCGCGAATACCGAATTTGAAACCAATTAAGCTAGCTCATGACACTAGATTCATATCAGCTTCTTGTACATGTATTTGATCTTCACTCACAGGACAAGCCTATTCAAGATCAATCCATATATTACCAAACGTTAAGAATAAATAACTATCAAAACTTGAACCGACAATAATGATAATCTGTTGTATAAAAACTTAAATGAGGTGAATATGTTTTGAGTATTGGTGTCTTGAGTTGAGAGGGAGTCCTATTAGTGTATTCACGAGCCTCACAGCATTATCTTTCGTTAAATTAACTTAAATGCAAACCCAAAACCTGTTGGGGGGATAAGAAAAGGCTGTGTATACATTCAAGGTAAAAGATTTTTTTACGTAGTATGAAGTTACAGTGTAAGTGGACGATCCCTCATTCTCTGTCTCCACACCTACAAGTGAACAACTGTTGCTTGGGAATGATCAAATTTTGAATGTCATGCATATAAAGACAAAATTAGGCAAAAGAAAAGCCATCTATTTATGATTGAGATTTGAATTGATCTCATTCCCTGTTTTCATTACGGCTTCCAAACTGTTTAACCGGTCCATTTTTCCCTTTACTCTCTCTCTCTCTCTCTCTCTCTGAGACATGTATGGGTCCAAGTTTTGACTACTGTATTATGTAGTCCTGACGTTAACAATTCAAGGTCTCTCTGACCATTACCAGATTCACCGCTGCAAGGAGGTCCCGCCCATGCACGCGTTGATGGTGGGCCGCTAAATTCTCTCTCTCTCTCTCTCTCTCTCTCTCTCTCTCTCTCTCTACATTGCATGTTGAACTTCTTGAAGGATTATTAGCTGTTGCAATTTAAATATCACGCCAAGCATATACAAAGTAGTTAATCTCTACAGCTACATCATAACTCAGCAGCATATATAATCAAATTAAGATGAACATAAGTTTCTCCTTTGGTTTCATGCAAACAAATACACGAGAGGTGGATAGTGGATGTTATGCAGCATATCAAGAACCCTTAAATTATCATAGCATGTCTTCTTTTCCTCATGAAGCGTGTGGTCAACTTTAAGCAAGCGACCGAGTGGTAAAATAATTGAAACTCTGTGCTACAAGATGTTCTGAAATGTCTATTTGGTTTCCACAGCTCAAAACAAGCGCATCCATCTTAACACAATCCCCTGCAAGTACTTTAGTATGGCCATGAACCGGATGATTGCTTCTACTAGATCGAGGAGGGTGAACTAATTTTGGTATAACATGTAGAGATTATCTTAGGACTTGAGATTGACAAAGGACAGGAAGTGCGTCTTATGCATCAATTGCCTATCATATATGTTGGCTGTTCAGAGACCTAGTGCTTGCTCATCCAACAACTAGAATTCTACCTTATTTATAACGATCTACTTAAGGGGTTCTTCGAACACATGACGCATACCCAAAATCCTCTCTCTTCCCTTTGAATTTGTACTTTACTTCTATATGTTATTTCTGGACCATTGAAAAGAAGAACGATTACACCCAATAATATATATCGTTATATGACACACTAACATTATTTGTTCATTTATATATTTTAAGTATAGAAAGAAAAAGAAGAAAACCCGATCCTAAAGTTATGTGGATAAAAAAAAAGTCATACAAAATATGGACAGAGACATAATATTCTATGTATTTTTATCCCAAGTTTCGATAGGCGTCAACATGCATAACGTACTCATAATTTTTAAAAAATAATCACATTCTTACCAACATATAAGAGCCAAGGATTGAGATAATTGAGATACTATAGGAAAGCAGGTGATAGAAGATAAGAAATCTAATACGGATAAGAGCACACGAGAGAATTTCTAATTGCCATTTTCTTGATATGGTGTACAGCTTCGACTGTTTGCTAAACTGTCTAGTCGCACTTCATCATTAATTGCCATTTTGGAAGAGAGCAGCAGCACGGGGAAAAATAGAGAGAAAAATGAACAGTAACAGAACCCCAAAAATGATTGGAGAGTCTTATCAGGAATAGATCTTTCTCTGTTTCTTTGCTAATTTAATTTTATTATAATCTTCTCCAAGTCATCTGTTTTCCCATCAACGTGATGGATAAGGAGTGGTCTAATCTAAATCATATCTCGCTGTCGGTGTAGCATCAAATCATCATTTGGCCCCCTCTCTGGTTCTCTCTCTCTCTTCTTCTGTGTAATTAATAACTATGCATCTCGGTCATACTTGTGCCTACCCCGAGGATGACGTCATTTCGCTAGCATATAAAAGGCTTCGCGTGTTATTACCTCCTAACATCCTTCTTCCACGAAAATACTTTGGAATGGATAGGCGCTGCTTTCAAGGTTTCGAAGAAGCAAAAGTAAGAAGTCCAGGAGCAGGTCAAAGATCATGCATGCAGGTGTACGAAGCGAGGGGAGCAAGCAAGATGAGATACGTTAACCAGTGGTTATGCGAGAGTGATTTGACTGGAGAGAGAAGCAAAGTCAAGCGGGAACAGTCGTGACTAGCCTTTGGTTTATGCTACCCTAAATCTAGGAAGGAAGATGGTTCCACTCGTGACAAATTTTAGTTCCCAACGTAATGACAACGAGAAGTGAGCCGAAAATATTCGAGGGTTTTTGTTTTATGATTTCAAGAGATTCCTCGGAACAATTGACAACAATTCTCACGGTTCAGGAAACCAGAATAAGAAAACGAAGGAATAGAGCATTCCCGTTCAACAGATATAATTTGACTTGACTTAGCAGATCAAATCCTGTGTCTGTTCCTACAATATTGGAGGGATTATGAAAGATATATACTTAGATTACGAATCGCTAGTATTCCCGTGTCACTGAGAGAGTATAACCGTCAGATGAATAGGAAAATTATACATGGTTATCGTGTTTTTTTTGTTATGTCTGACAACTATCCGGTGCTCGTCTTGGCAATCTAGAAAATAGCCCTCCTGAATCCTTACTCAATTTCAATGTACACAAGGCAAGTAAACGCAACCTGAGCGCACATACTTTTTAAGGTTCATTGCTCGGCCTGACTTTGCTTGATCAAGAGTAACACCGCTACAACGACTGGAGTTGATATCATGCCTAGAGCTTCCATGATGTTGGGTCTCGTGATCTCGGGGAAAAGGATGCTCCCATACTTTATTAAAGCAGCACCAGCAATAGAACCGGCTCCTAATTTCCAGAGATAGTTCAAATCCTCCTGCTAAAACCGCAAAAATAATATCATTAGAATCAAATGCTACTTAACTGATGAAGAGTCGAATATCATCAGATGCACATCTGAACTCTCAAATTTGTCTCTTGTTTGCTATCTTTCCTATAATTAACGATATCCGCACAGACTCGGATTTCACCTACCACATTTAATGGAAAACTAGTTCAAACTTTATTTTAAGATGACTCCATCTCAAATGTAGGAGCTGAGCCACCTTACCAACAAAAACAAAATGATTCTCTGGTTTTCTATATGCTCGACCTTGAATGGAACAGCACAAAGAACTTCACTACTTTCCAAGTCCTTCCCTTCAGAGAAAGCCCGAGCGGCCTATGTTATCAAGCGGTGTCGAGCTTTGGGAAAACAGTACGCAGAGGCTGGCAACAGACTATGCAGAGCCTCAGACAAACCTGTAACTGACCATGCTCAGTTACTCCTTAGCTAACACTAGAGAAGGCTATGAGAAGGCGGTAATGCAACAACAGTTTTGTGTACACATAGAGTGAATGTCTAACTACTCCTAACACAAATACGCGAAGGTAAAAAATTGGTTACTGAATGTTCATGTACAACAGGAACTCTCATCTCTAATCCTACTTTTCTCCTATGAAAAAAATTCCTTCACCATTACCGCCCCTTTCTCCTCCACATAATCGGTCTATGGTACTACCCCTTTGTATAGTAGCATCACACACACAGAGACGCACGCGCGCGCACACATATATGTATGTATATATCTTCAGATATTAGAATAAAACCAACAGTAACCAAACTTGTCTAGATAATTCAAACAAATGCGGTAATGTGTTCTGTCTGATCCGTACCTACATGCAAGGGTCATCAAGTCGCGGAGTTAGGGTGAAAGGGCTGCATTTGGAATCACCAAATGGCCATGAAAATTCTTTGAGGGCTTTAGACTGCAAGCATAGAAATTCCAACCTGGGTTTCGCAATAACAATGCTATAACAAAGAGGATGTCACCAAGATGGCCTTTTTCTCACCCTAAAGGTAGCGACAGAAGTTCAAAAATTCCTGCCTCTTTCTCTTTGGACACTGAACCATAAAAACTGTAGCTACTTTTCAATCAAGATCATGTTTTTTTCCTGCTCTCTCTCTCTCTCTCTCTCAGTTCCAGCTAACAAAACAAACTCCCACCTCACAAAACTGCAATTCCAAAATTAGAAATTAGAACCTTCAATTCAAGTCACTAGAATTCCCAATTGGCCTCATATTTCCTATACTGAGACAAGATAAATTCTAGAGTTTTCAGAAACTATGCGCAATTGCAAAGTCCGGTAGCAAATATAGTTCAGAGGAAAGGAGAGAGGGTAACCTGGGAGGTGTAAGAGTCCCCAAAGCTCGAACCTTTGTCGTCAATTTTGGGATTATTGGCAGCGAGAACACGACAAGACCTCCTTATCCTCGTCGCCGGAACGATGGAGTTTTGTCCGAAACCCTTGGCCGTACTCGCGGGTGGTTGGCGGTGGTTGACGACGGAATAACGCCGGGGGCATCCGCCGAAATTGGTGGAGACCGCAACTTCCATCGCCATTACCTTCTCTCCGCAACGCCACCGCTCCGACAGTGCTTAGAGCCCAGCGAAGTGGATGACGAAGGCCCAGTATGGTGACTTGTCCGGTCGGACCGGAAGAACCGGTTTTTCGTTCCAATCCGGTGTTCATATAAGTTTCTTTTCAGGAGCTCATCTATTTTCTTTTTGCGTAAATAAACTTTTTTTACACAATAAACATGTAGTAAAGCTTACAGAAATTTTTAAAAACTAAATAAACCTTTTTCTATAGTTTCGCATGTCGATTCTTATTACTCCATTTTTAGTTTTAAAGATATATCAAACAGTTTATTTGTCCAAAAATGTTAAATAACTGATTTTTATCATCATGGAATTAGATTTCGGAATAACACCCGTGGAATCAATTAAAATCGTATCGAATCATGTGAACTCGTGTAATTGAGTTGTTACATCAAAGTCGAGCTCATTGATATTTCTGCTAAAATTTCAAGTCTAATATGCATATTCACATTGGTTCTTTATGCCATTATGTGTCTCGATAAAAATATTTTGATGCGATAATAAATTAACTTTCACGTGCCTACAAAAATGGATAAACTTGTCAACCCGTTTTCAGTTTCAAGTAATATAGCGTTTGAGCTCGATTTTCTCCCAATAAATTTGTATAATGTTAAGAATCATGTTCTCATATTGTGTCATGTCGTGAATCGTCGTCTCCAACAAAAAATGGAAATACTAGCTAATCCAGGTATGGAAACTAGAGAAAAGTAAATCTGGCAAGATCCGGTCTTCAAATATCTAACCTATAAATGTGTATTGTAATTAATCATCTTGTAGCGATCTAGTCCAACAAGAGTGGGTAGTGGTCTTCGGGGCTAAAGGGTCTGGACAATTAGCAACTCCTAGCAAGCTTTTAAGATAGCAAAGGGAGTAGGAATGAACCAAACTATGCATCGAACAGGCGAAAAACAATTATGAGATATATACGTGAAAACTAGAATTAGCTCCCAGAAGAACATTTTGACGTAAAAGCAAAGTTTTGCTTTTAAATTTCAAATGCTAGTGTGCTCAAGTGGGAGCACTTCCGGGTTAGATGACTCTTGGGAAGGTGCCCATGTGTATGTCAAAAAAACAAAACTGCCAACGAGAGGCTTGATATGGAACAGTTCAAAGCAGATAATATCCCAACGAGTTAATTCAGGAATATCACATATTATGTATAGGACTCTCCCTCTTTCTACTATACAGCTCAAGATTAAATGGACAGAAACGGACCGTATAATACTGCGGGAGGGCACAAAGAATCTGCGGAGCCCGAGACGAGGACACTAATGGTGATGGAACAGATCGAAGTCATGAGCATTCACGTGCTCCGACATGCACGTGAATCCATCTTTCGCAGTTTCCTGATTTACGTATAAACCGCCCAACAGTGTACCGAGAATGAATGCATCCGGACGGACGCAGACAGTTCCTTCTGAAGTCAGACATGTGTCTTCTACTCGGGACCCTCTCGGCTGATGGACTTCAGTAACACTGTCCCATATACAAAAGTGGTTTCACACATTACTTGAACGAGCTGGAAAGATGAGGTGATCTTTTATACTCCGATGGCACCAACACCAGAAGAGGTGATCTTTACTTTATTCACGGAAGCAACCGCGTATGTTTTGAGTACTTTGGTAGTTCGATCTTTCCGTATAAATGATCTTACCTAGTATATGAAGTTAGCCGAGCATTTCGTGATTTTGGACTTCACTTTTTGTAGTGAGTTTTCCAGTCCTAAAGAAAAGTATTTATAATTCGGATCCGAATCTGTGAGTTTTTCCTTGGAAGGATCTAGAATGATATCACGAGCTTACATTACCCGGAGATTTTGGACATCAACGAATGATCTTTATTTATTCATGGAAGCAACCGCTTATATTTTAAGTACTATGGTAGTTCGATCTTTCCATAGAAATGATCTTACTACCTAGTCCATGTAGCTAGCCGAGTATTTCATGATTTCGGAATGTGCTTTTTGGAGAGAGCTTTCTTGTCCTAAAGAAAAAATTTCATAATTCGGTCTTGGATCCATAAGTTTTTCCTTGAAGGATCCAAAAGGCTATTGCGGACTTACATTAACCAATGACTTTGGACATCAACGAATGAGACAGGGGCTAGGCTTCATAAGTAATCGTCAGTTTTTCATTCATGGAAATTGGACAAGATCCAAATAGGTTGATACATTAATGCATGAGATTTGTTATAAGCACAATTTTTTGGTGGTGAACAAACTTTGGTAGTGTTATTTATTCAACTAAAGCTTGCTATGTTAAATATAATAATTTTATTGTTGCTCTAACAAGCTGAAAAAAAATAAAAAGAAGCTGCACATAATTTACAAGCAAGAAGTATCCAATGGGTATACAATTCCTTTCTTTCAAACGACAAATCTCTTCGTTGCAAAGACCTTCCTCTTGCTCTTAATCCCAAAAGGAGTGACCTCCTTCTCGCAGGAATCAGAACCGTGCCAAACTCGTCGCGGCAAGTATCGACGGAAGTAGAAATACTCGGAGCTCAAATGGGGCCCCTCCAGGACTTGGACCTTCGCAAATCCCGGCCGCCAGTCGTCGCTCCCGGCGAGCTTCAGGTAGAGGTAACAAACGGGCGACTCGACGCACTGGCCGGCGACGCGGAACTCGTCCACCGCGCAGGCTCGGAACGGCTTCCGCGGCACGTCGTCCAGGGGGTCGGCGGGCTGCAGGGGATCGAGGGTGCGGAAGCGCTTGGCGTCGAGGCGGCGGACGACGATGTCGGTGGGGCCCGTATCCCCGAACCGGACGGCCACGTGGTCGGAGGTCTCGGCCCCGTCGGCGCACGTCGTTTCGATGGTTATGGCGTAGGTGCAGTTGTTCTGCAATCAAGAATATGGTGAAGCGACGTCAAAACTATTCGGATTCACATGCTGCAGCGGGGTTTTCACATTTGGACGTCACGTACAGTGAACTAATTTACCTTGTTTTGGGGGGCGCTGGTTTCGTTTCCTGCAGCTAAAGCGAACAGGAAGAGGACGCAGCTCGTGAAGAACCATGATCTGCAGAACCTTGATCGTTCCATGGCCATGTTCACGAGTTCAGGACACGAACACACCCGACAGCGACATTGCACTTGCACGTTCGACCTATGTATAATAGCCTTGAAGGAGAAACACCCAGATTCTTTCCTTCTCGAACTTACAAAGGTGTAATGTTCCCTTGGGCACTTTAGATCTTTAGAACTAGCTATTTCCTTCGCCATCACTTATGCTCGTTAGCCTTCTTTTTTTTCTGGTTTAATTCTCCCCTGATCAGTGATTAAAGTATCTTTGGCTATTTTTTAATCACATCCATCGGATCGTCTTAAAGTTTAAGACTAATTTTTTTTAAAATAGAAAAATCACTTTTTCTCATGAAAAAAATTTATCGAAATCATCTTGGGAAACCTATCGATTCTGGTTTCCCAAGAACTCGATATGTTCCAAGTCGTGTAACTAGCGAAGGCTTCGTGAACAAATCAGTTGGGCAAACTCCATTCCTGGTCAGATTGAATTTTGAAAGCTTTAAACCACAATCGACATGTATAGCAACATCACTTTTCTTGAACGAACTCTGGGTTGAATCAAAGGAAGTCGTGGTAATAGTGCTATGTTCGCAATTGGTACCCATGACAAGAAATAGCTCAACTTTTTTTCCTGCCAAAGCAAACAATTGAAATACTTTGTAAATCATAATTTGAGGGGAAATTATCCAATCAGTCTTGAACTTATTATATTTTTGTTAATTTAATCCTAAATTTTTTAATTTTGCCAAAATTTTTTTTGGTCAAATAATTTTGCCAATTTAGTCCTAAACCTTTGCGTTAAATTCTAGTGTATTCCTTCCGGCTAATTTTCGTTGGAAATTATTGACATTGTAATGTGCCACGTAGAATGATTGGCAATGATTGAACCGTTACATCAGATATTTCGGGCGAAAATTGACAAAAAAGACAAACATTAGAATTTCGCTTAAAGGTTTATGACTAAATTGACAAAATTTAAAAGTTTATAACTGAATTGACAGTTTAAGAATGATTGGGTAATTTTCCCCACAATCTGACAATCCTTGTGCTAATTGACAGCTCATTCGTAAATCGACTCCCTAACTTGCTAATTTTTTTATCCATGAGTTGATCGTGCTTACAGCTAATCCTCCTGTGAGAGTATCCAATGGAGTTCTCCAACAAGACATCTCTATGCAAACCAAACTCTGGGAAACTACTACGACAAATTCACGTTACAACGAAGAAGTTATGGATCTCTGCATCAATCGGGACATTTTACCGTGCGATATCGTATTTTAATATTGGGAGCATGCCATGATACACGACAGAAGAGCCCTGGATTTGGTGAGAGGGAGATCCCTCCAGGCCCATGAAAATGAGATTGGATCAGAAGGGGTAGTAGGTCATAGGGTTTAAATAATTGTAAGTAACAGGGAGAGTAGTAGTCGGTCAAATCAGACCGTAAGTTTCATATATATCGTGGGGATCCATGAAAGCAAAGTGAGACCTCCCCCTTCTACATGCCAAGCCAATACTTTTTCTGCAGATTTCTGAATGCAATGCGTGAATACGTGATATGGTATATATGATATTCTTGGCATGTAAGCTACAGTAGTTAGCTCGCTTGCTTGAACTAAAATTGCGTCCCTTTAGGTTGTCCCACTGTTCATCCATGACCTGTTACCCTATGGCAACGAAAATAGACTGTCCACAAAACCCCCATCTAACTATAACAATGACAGCTTTGATGGTTACCGTCTATTATTTCTTTATGACTAAGCTAAGCCCCTCTTGAACAGAAAAAAGAGTTGTTAGTACTTGTCCCAATCCAATGACCTGCCATGCATGCTTCAATCTTGATCCGACAATCTAACCATAACTATGCCAATGTAAGGTCAATTCCTGCCTCTCATGCACAGGTTATGTTCGTTCTCGGCATTCGATTTGTGCGGCTATGTCAAATTCTTTCTTGATGTTGATCTTCACCATCATCCCCCCCTAAGTTTTTTTGTCTTTGTGAAACATAGCAAGTTCCTTTGCTCTCAAGAAATAGCTAATTGGTAAACATTGTATAATACTATATATGTAACTAGGAAAACGTTTTCAAAATCAACTTTCGGATTTTCCACCAAGAAAGAAACTTCTGGCTACTGACTTCTGATTGATCAACTAAAGGTATTCTCTCGAGGGTGAGAGCTTTCTACTGCCAAATATGGCCTTTGGAAGGAGAGACAACAACAATGAGAACCTTCTACAGAAAACAGAGCACCAACCTCAAATTTTCTAGTGTGATTCAATTGGGTGCATGATAGTATTTGGTCACTGGTTCTTGCTAAACAGGAGACTGAATTAATTTGATTGTTTTCACCAGATAAATGACCGTACCCATTCTATACGACTGATCAAGCTAACAAACAATTAAATAAAAAAAATAGAATTAGAAAATAATTAAAAAGATGGAATGCTCTTATTCCTCGTGATCTTCAACTGAATTCTGCCCTTCAATTTATTTACCGGGAGTCAGCGCCATGGCTGCTTTCCTCTACTTTTTATTACTGTGACAATTTAACTGAGTAACATTACTTGGCCCAACATGAGAAGTTTGACTTGAAGGGGAAGGAGGTCAAATTGGATTGTCTTTGACATCACTCTAAGGTTGTTCTAACAACCGATGATATGGAGCTGTTGCAGCTTCTCTATGTAATAAACTATGCATTTTCACTACCCGATCAGCTAGGAACACTTGCATATATATACTTCAGGAGATTGGTAATGTTGCATCCACAAGCAGTTTGAACTATAACGACAAGTTTTCTTAGTCATTACACTCATCAGTCCCTTCTCTGTTCTGCTAAAAGAAAAATTGAGGCTGAGAAGAGATAAAATGGGTGCTTCTTTCCTTCAATCATGTCCACTTGCCGGTTTCTTTCTCGTAGCATTTTTTGCGTCATGCTTCTGTCCTGAGACTGCTCTGGTCGCTGGTGAAGGCGTGACCAGGCATTACAAGTTCAATGTATGTATACGTCGCATCTTTGAAACTTTTTCAAATGAGATTGTATTCTAGACACGAACCATGTATACAATATGTACATGGACTTATGTGTTGACAATTCCTGTTGCGATTGTTTCTTTCTAACCATGTGAAATTGTGCTCCGCAGGTTGTGTTGCACAATGCGACGCGTCTGTGCCACACCAAAAGCATGGTCACTGTAAATGGGAAATGGCCGGGCCCTCGAGTCACTGCCAGGGAAGGCGATCGACTTCTAATTGAAGTGGTTAATCGGGTCCCGAACAACATCTCAATTCACTGGTATGACAAATTACGCTGAGTTGATAGCCTACAAGCCATTGTCATGTAGTCAATATAAAGAGGCACTTTCATAGCCTAGTCCTATGTTCTCCTTTTCTTTTTTTCGGCCTAATTCCCAAAACCCCAACTTTAGGTTAAGTCCCAAATTTGCTTCGAACCTTTTTTTGTCTAAAAAAAGCCCCAAACTTTAGGTCCAGTTCTAAATATGCCATGAACCTTTTTTTTTCTTAGAAAAAACCCCAAACTTTAGGTTCAGTCCTAAATATGCCATAAACATTTTTTTGTCTTAGAAAAAACCCCAAACTTTAAGTCTATTCTCAAATCTGCCACAAATTTTGTTTTGTATAAAAACATCATCAAAATTTAATTTATTTTCAAAAATATACCCCCGTGATCAAGTTTCAACTTGACGTGACACTTCCACGTCGATAACAAATTCACATTAACAAAGTAATGAGGCTTTTTTTTGGACAAAGAAAAGTTCGGGACAAATTTGGACTCAACCTAAAAATTGGATTTTTTTAATATTAAAAAGGTTTTTTGGGATGGATCTATTATTGTCCCTCACTTTTATATCCTATATCAGTCAACAATTTTTATTGAATTGGATTTGTTATCAAATTGGAAATGCGACGTCAGCCTGTACCTATCGCTCCATTACTTTGCTGATCTTGATTTGTTATAGACGTCGAAGTGCCACGTCAAGTTGGGACTGGGTAACGGGAGTATATTTTTGAAAATAAATAAGAGACTGAAGTTAAAGTTTGGGATTTTTTCTGAGATAAAAAAAAGTTCGGGGCAGATTTGAGACTAGACTTAAAGTTCAGGTAGATTTGGGATTTGACCTAAAGTTGGGTCTTTTTTTTTAATTCACCCTTTTTTTTTCTTGTTAGGAGGTTTCTTTGGCAATAGGTTACTCCGACCAGGAGATGTCACAGGGTCAAGCCAAGCCCTTACCCTTGATGGAGTCAATAGAGAGTTGCTTTCATAGTCTAGTCCTAGGCTGTCGTAGAGGATTAATTTCCTTCTTATTTTCTACACAAAACAGGCATGGAGTTCGACAACTTCGATCAGGATGGGCAGATGGTCCTGCATATGTGACTCAATGCCCCATACAAACTGGCCAGAGTTACGTGTACAACTACACCATTGTAGGCCAAAGAGGCACTCTTTGGTGGCATGCGCATATATCGTGGCTGCGGTCAACTCTCTACGGTCCTCTGATCATCCTCCCTAAGCATAATGCTTCTTACCCATTCGCCAGGCCTCACAAAGAAGTCCCCGTCGTCTTTGGTAATGCATTAGAGATTAGACTGATCCGAGCTCAACATTGCTTTCACATTTAGTTTTCTGATTATCAAAAACTTAACAGAGTACAAACTTTCAGGTGAGTGGTTTAATTCAGATCCAGAGGCAATCATCAGGCAGGCCCTGCAAACCGGTGGAGGACCTAATGTTTCCGATGCCTATACCATCAATGGACTTCCAGGACCATTGTATAACTGCTCTGCCAAAGGTACCGCATCTTGCTTTATGGATTATATTTCCTGAAATTCTTATTTCTATGGAAACTCTGGAGGCATACGATTGATAACTGATGGACTAAATATTTTAATGAATGAATTCCTGCAGATACATACAGGCTCAAAGTGAAGCCAGGAAAGACTTACCTTCTTCGCTTAATCAATGCTGCACTTAATGACGAGCTCTTCTTTAGCATTGCAAACCACACACTCACCGTTGTCGAAGCCGATGCTGTTTATTTGAAACCTTTTGAGACCGAGACACTCCTAATCGCCCCTGGACAGACCACAAATGTCCTCCTTAAGACAAAACCCCACTACCCAAAAGCCATTTTCCTCATGACTGCAAGGCCTTATGTAACTGGTCTTGGTACATTCGACAACTCTACTGTCGCTGGCATTTTAGAATATAAACCACCCCTTAACGACCCTCATCGGTCTTCTTCAATTAAGCAACTTCCGCTCTTTAAACCAACTCTCCCGGCTTTGAACGACACTGCCTTTGCGACAAATTTCACGAATAAGCTCCGGAGTCTAGCAACCGCACAATTTCCCGCCAATGTACCTCAAAAGGTAGACCAGAGGTTCTTCTTCACAGTCGGTCTCGGAACTATTCCATGTCAAGGCAACCAAACTTGCCAAGGACCAAATGGGACGATGTTTACTGCTGCTGTTAACAATGTATCTTTCACAATGCCGACCACTGCCCTCCTTCAAGCCCACTACACTGGTCAATCGAACGGAGTCTACAGCCCAGACTTCCCGAGCTACCCGAAATCCATATTCAACTTTACTGGGACCCCACCCAACAACACAAATGTGGGCAATGGAACAAAGCTGGTGGTCTTGCCTTTTAACACCAGTGTAGAGCTTATTATGCAGGACACTAGCATTCTTGGTGCTGAGAGCCATCCCCTTCACTTGCATGGGTTCAACTTCTTTGTTGTGGGACAAGGATTTGGCAATTTTGACCCAAATAAGGATCCTGCAAAATTCAATCTTGTTGACCCAGTTGAGAGGAACACTCTGGGTGTGCCTTCTGGGGGTTGGGTTGCCATAAGGTTTTTAGCTGATAACCCAGGTGAGAGAATCATCTTAAGAAAAACATACATAATGCAATTGCAATTGCTCTTTCATTTTTATGTTTCTGAAGAACATGGTAGAATCATATGGGGTCTGTTATTATGTCTAACTTTGCATATTCTTTTTTAATGATGAACGCTAACGAAAGTGATCATCATATAGGGGTGTGGTTTATGCACTGCCACTTGGAAGTTCACACCACTTGGGGCTTGAAGATGGCATGGCTTGTCTTAGATGGGAAGCTACCCAATCAGAAGTTGCTTCCTCCACCTGCAGATCTTCCCAAGTGTTGATTGACGTCTCATTCTCACTTTGGATTGACTTTAACTGAATGCTTTTCCTACTTATTTTTCGGTTTTGCTGATTCTCTTTTGTGATATTTCTCTGGCCTTCTTAACTGGCTAGGTAATTGGGATAGGTCAATCCTTCAATAACTTTGGGTTTTCTTAGTGTGGTCTGGGCTAAGCAAAGAGATGAGCGGCCGGGGGGGGGGGTGTATTTTTTGCAATCACTGCATGTTGAAGTTGCATTGCAAAGAGGCTCCATAATATTTTCAGACTATGAAAGATTCCTGTTCTCTTATTCACGATGAATTTCAACTATATAATGGCCCATAGGGTCAGAAAATCAAAGCCAGTTTGAATAATAATTTCAGAATTAACACTAAACCGCAGTATCCTTTAAATCATGGAAGGCCAATCAATACATGAAACCAGCACATGATAGAGCTTCATCCAAAATGGAACGGTGTTTTCCTCGAACCTCAGTTTAAAATTTCCATTCACAGCGGATGAAATTTATTCCAAGTTTTTATAAAATATTTGTAGCTCATTTTTCAGAATTTTTTGCTCAATGATGTCCATTCAATCCATCGTTTAGTTCTCCTCCCCATCTTTTCACTGATACCTCCTTAAAATGCTCCATCTTGAACTCAGATGTGTGAGAGTTTAACACTTTCGAAGCGAGTGAAGCACTCGTAGACCGTATCTTCTAGCTTATGATCAATTTACCTGACAAACATCGATGCATCATCAGATTTTCGACGCGTGTTACAGGACAATCTTTTGCTGCTTCCTTTTGAAGGGTCCTAGACTTGGAAAAATATTTCTTGTCGCATTAGGTGGGCGGTGTTGTTGACTCCCAAGGATTACACAATCCTGTCCCTTTTTGAATCGGCCGAAATAATTGGCATTTTGTTTGTTGAAAGTACCTACTTTCCAAAAGCTGGCCTGCAGATTCTTGGAACAACAAAGCAAGACAAAATCTTGAACTACATAGATCTTCGGGAAATAATTAAAGCCCCCTAAAGAAAACTTTGAATTATGCATTAATATTGCAGGAAAAAAAGAGAATCGTTTCAAAACTGTCAACAACAGATTGCATACTTCATTTGAATAAAATGACTTGATGCACCTTTCCCTAGAATTGGGCAGTCATGGAAACAGTAGACAGGGCTAGAGAAACAAAAGAAGGCCTTTACATCTTTTAGCAGAATCAAGCGAACAAGATATATTATCCATGGTTATACCAAAAGATCTAGCAGACTAGCCACGGACCTACATCAGCAAGCCACAAATAATAATTGTAAAAAAGGCATCATTATCCTTATGTTCAATCCATCTTTGCCGGCCATTATGCCAAAAGGCACTAGGTTTGCATCACATACATGTTTGCTTGCCGTCCTATAACAAGGCCCAGCGCAACACTCTATGACTTTGTTGTTTCTTCTTCTTTCACAAATATAAAATAAAATGCAATTTCTATAAAAACAAGCGTACCTCCGAAACCGAGCCGACCTCATGATTTTGGAAACAAGTGGTCAAGTTTGGCACCTCTAAAAAACAAGGGGTCCAATACAAAATGCCGTAGAGGAGATAAAACAGCGACGCGTTACAGATATGCATTTCTCATCGCAATCAAACATATGGAAGAAACTCGAACAGCAAGGAACAATTCCCTATGCCCGAAATCAACGTTAGAGGACACTGGTCAACTACTGCATAAGAATCTCGCTGTCAAAGGGAATCCTGAATCTAGTGATCGTATAGGCATCAAAAGACAAAAGAGTGAAGACAAATCCTCCACGCCATTTTGATCGGATCAATATTCAAGCACGTCAGACAATGTTGAATGCATTGACAGCCAAAATTGGATTCTTGAGAAAACAATGTAACACCACAACAAAGCCAAGAATCCATTGCCAACAGATAATTATTCTAACCTTGCTTGTTTCTCTATATATATGCCCATCAGAAAACTGAACGACACCATCTGACATCCATGGAAATGAAAAAAATCCTTCTTCTACCTCTCATTTCTCAAGTTTTTCTCTTTGCAGTCCCAATAATCCATGCTGCCCCAGGAAACTCAAAGCTCTTCAGGGAGTACATAGGAGCGGAAGGAAATAATGTTAAGTTTTCCGAGGTACCAATTAATCACGACGTCGAATTCCACTTCATTCTCTCTTTTGCCATAGATTACTCAACCTCACTGTCTCCGACAAATGGCGACTTCAATGTCTACTGGGACATGCAAAATCTTGGCCCGTCTGCTGTTGCCTCAATCAAGGCTCACAAACCAAATGTGAAGGTAGCTATGAGTCTCGGAGGGGACACCATAGGCAACAACAAACCAGTTCACTTTGCTCCGAAGTCAATCAATTCATGGGTCAGCAATGCCGTCGCTTCACTCACAAGAATCTCAAAAGAGTATGAACTGGATGGCATTGATATTGACTACGAACACTTCAGTTCAGATCCAGACACATTTGCAGAGTGTATCGGTCAACTTTTAACCCGCCTAAAACAGAACAAGATAGTGTCATTCGCCTCAATAGCACCTTATGACAATGGCACTGTTCAGTCAAACTATTTGGCTCTGTGGAAGAAGTATGGACATCTCATAGACTATGTCAATTTTCAATTCTATGCGTATGACAAAGGAACCACAGTTTCTCAGTTTATGAAGTATTTCGAGGATCAGAGCTCCAACTACAGAGATGCAAAGGTGTTGGTGAGCTTCGGTACTGATGGAAGTGGGGGTCTATCCCCAGCAAATGGTTTCTTTGAGGCTTGTGGCCGACTTAAACGCCTCCGGAAACTCCATGGAATTTTTATATGGTCTGCAGATGACTCCAAGAAGGCCGGTTTCCGTCTTGAAGAACAATCGCAGAACTTTTTGGCCAGGATGCAGTGAGATGGAGGAAAAAGCAAAGGGGAAAAAAATGCTTTCTAGCTAGTAGGAAATTTAATTTGTGGAAATGTAGGCTTGTATTCAATGGGGAAGCTATAATGACAGGCTATGATGTAACACGAATGTGAAGGATAATCCTTTGTTTCTCACCCTTTTTTTCATTTTTGCCAGAAGGATGCGTCTCATGAGATGAATAAGAAATAGAAATCAGATCCAGGAGCACGAACACAGCATATTTGTAATGAATTTATGGCTATGGGGTCGCAAAATTTGAATCAGATGATCAATGCCCCTCTTAGTCTTGAACAACTACGTCAATTTGACAGTTCACCAAGCAGCTTGGTGAACTTGATTAAGAGTGTCAAGAAGTGCCCTCAGAGAACGATGACAACAATTTAAGGACTAACGGCAAGAATTCGGACAGGTGGACTAGATGAACGTTGTTCGAGAACTTCAAAGTTCAAGGTTGCTGCTAACCCCGATTGAGAATTATGGAACTTCTGATAAACCTGACATGCCCCCTTATCCGCTATGGAGTATGCCAAAGGTAATAAAGCACTGTCCTTGCTTCTAAAAGATGCCTGCCAATTCAACTTCCGATGTAGTAATAATGTAAAATTATCCTCAGCATCATACGTATCTCAACTCAAATAACAGGCAAAACAGACATGGACTGAAAAATTGCATGTACAATTGATTCTCTGTGGCTTTATTCAGTTTGGGTATTCACATACAGTTATTTGCAAATGAGAATTATTCAGTTCGGGCCCATGCTGCCTTATGAAAGCTCTTCTCCACCAAATCTCAAATGCCTTCTGAATATCGGGACAATCGTCTCCCTTGTTTAAGTATCTATCAAACCAATTGAGAAAAATAGCTTGCTGTTGTGGCAAGGGAAGGGTCAGAATCGTTTGTCCAAGGCCATCTTCAAGTAGCTTCTTATCCAATGATCTTGAAGCCCTCCTCATCCATCCAAAATCTTCATAGAGGGCTTCAAGCCATGTAGAGAGCAAAGAAAGACGAGTGTCTTTTGGCACCAAGATAAGTCCTTTCCCCATTGCAACGCAAAGCTGTGCAGTTATTCGGCTAATTTCATGTCGATAAACGATAGGTATTTTTGAATGAAGAATGGCAAGTTCCTTCTGATCTGCCCATAACTTCACAAACTCATCTCCCATATTTTTGTCAATTAGAATTTCCACAATCCAATGCATATTGTCCGCCTCCCGGGCTATCTCTGCCATCATAGTCCCTCTATCTCGCCTGTTTTCATCGGGCCCTGCAGCTTCAGATAGGCATAGAATAAGAGAACTAAGACATCGATGGCAAAGATGATAAAGACTGCCTCGAGAGACATCAAGACTACTGCTGCAATCAGATGCTTCTTCCCTCAGCAACCGTGAAATTAAGCTCTTCATTTCTCGGCGAGCTTTATCATCCTTAGCCTGCAAAACCCCATTCAACAGTCTTAAGAAGATATCATCAGCTCTTGAAGATGTGGATGGCTCAGCTGACACTCTGTGCAGAACTTCAGCCGCTGAGTCGTGAAGCTGAAGTTCCCTAAGATGAGATATAACTTTCTCTTCTTCATCATTGGACCATGGAACAGCTTCCAAATACTCCAAGCACGCAGTTATCCCACTGTCAAACATAATAGCAGAAGATACCTGCAAGAGAGCAGAATATCAGAAGCAGGTTATAAGAAGAAAGAAAGAAAGAAAGAAAGAAGTGGTTCGTGCTCTGCTTTAAGCTTTCTTAAACTGACTGTGCTGTTGAATTTACTCTCACGTGTTTTCATTTCTTAAGACAAGCCTTTTGCAACGATTTTCTTCCGATAAATTTCTTTATATGAACAACTGCCAACTCAAGTCTGGTTAGGATTGCATCAATCAAATATCAGATCTTGGGATGCCCCCCACAATATTATAGTTGTACATAACATAGGTATTCTTCTTCAACCACCACACTGAACAGAATAGTGACAGATGTTGTCTTGCAATACAGAAACCCGGGGATAGTCAGAACAGTCATGGAAGAGGTAATTAAAACAACTTATGGAACTTCTTGCATTTGAAGATGATCTCAAGGATGCCTTCTTCAGTACAAACAAAATAATACCACGCAAGCAACGGAAAACAAAGAGCATGATACAAGAAAATAGGAAAAAAGAAATAAATTCTTAGAAGCTGCCATGGCAAGGAGACACCAAAGAACAGAGAGGCATCGTAACTAGAGAATAATAAGAGCAAAAACAAATAGTGTGATTCTAGAATAACGATTAGATGAATAGAATAGTTGAGTCTATATAACTAGGCACCGCGTCTGGCAACTACACATGAAAGCACAATCATGCTCTGACCTCGCAGAAGCTTCAAAGTGGTAAATAACCCAACAGGCACTCCACTGAGCCTAACACAACTAAGTGGGTCGCACCATCTCAATGAAAATCAAACGCAAGAAGCCTAATCCAAAACCACTTCACCACATAAAAATATTCTCAAACTAGTCTGCACTAAACCAACATCCAAGATATTGCTGAGTGACGAGTATGAAGGGTCTCACCTTGAGCAAACCCAAAACTTTATCAACACCCTCTCCAATCAATCTCTTCTTCAAATCCTCCGAGTACATCAGAACCACTGTCTCCACATACACCTCAAGATCATCACATTCACTAATCTCAATGTCCACGGAATGCGAAACCCCTCCGTCCCGCCTCAACTTCTCGGCGAAGTATCGGCTCTTCTCCGACAAAACCCGCCTGTGCACGTCCATGGAAACCCTGAACCCGTCCCGCGAGATCACCGTGAGCCTCACATCGCCCGATCCAAACCCCAGATCACCATTCCAATCGACACCGTTCGCCACGACGTTATTGACGAACGGCGCATTGGACAGGATCTTCGATAGTCTGGACTTGAGGGCATTGGAGGACTCCAGGCGGTGCTGTTCTTGGGACATCATCTCGAAGAGGGTCGGGCGAGTAAGGACCTGCTGAGCCGACTCGGGGGCGGCGGCGGCGGAGGAGGAGGAGGAGGAGGCGAAGAAGTGGGGTGGCGAAGGGGACGAGAGGATCTTGGAAGGAGAAGAGGAGGGAGAGCCAAGAGCCCCTCTTGCCAGAGAAGGAGCATTGGCCGTGGCTCTTGAAGGAGAGAAGGAGAGAGCCTGGCTGGGGATGAAACCTTGCTTTATCATTGCAGAGACCTCTCTTGATCTCAGCCCATCCTCCCCCGCCATCGAAAACGCGACAGAGAGAGAGAGAGGTGGGGGTGTCGAGACACCCTCTTGGAGAGAGAAGAAGGAAAGGTGAAAGAACCAGCAGGACCGATCCAAACAAGAATGTACCCAGCGGAGCGGAGGGGGAAGGGACTCAGGAAAGTGGAGGCATTGTTTCGCAAAAGGCAAGAAACTGGGTGGTGATGGGCGCGGACAGATCACTTCAGTTGCTGTTCACCTTTTCTTTTGTGTGCAGTGGAGAGAGAGGGAGAGAGTAGCGGTGCTGAAGTTGGAATGCCCTCCGAACAATGGCGCGGGGAAGAGAGAGATGGCGATGGAGATGGTAGAATCCAAGAAAGAAAAGAGAGAAAGAAAGAAACAAGGGTTCTTGGTTGGATCTGAAATGAAGCAAGCAGACGCGAGCGTGATGGGATGGTGCCTGTGAGAGAGTGATGAGATGGCGATCATCTTTTTCTGTTATTGGTTTAAAGGGGAGACGGAGACCGCCAGATGACGATGATAATTGCCTCGCCACCTTTAAAAATCGTTTCTTTTTTTTTTTTCCTTATTATTTCCTTGGTGTGGAAAGGAGGGAGCGATGATTGCTGTCACGTGCGCTGCTCGTGGGTTTCCGACCTCGGAGATGGTGCGAGACAAAAAACGAAAGTGGGGTTAGAATAATGAAGCTGAATTTAACGGGACCGTTGTTCACGATTCAACGCCAAACTATATCACATCGCATGTTATTATGACTTCATTATTTTTGACACTTGGAGGTTGAGCCGTGTAAACATTGTGATATTTGAGAATTGATCACGTTAAAAGAATCAGGCTGCGCTCCCCCTCTTCTTGAAAATCCATTCCGTTCGCGAAGAGTAAAATTTTCCATTCATCACGCCAAATAATCTTGTTATTCATAAAGCTTCGGCTATTGCGATTTGGTTTGATTCCCTTAACTTTGTCCCTACTAAAGAAAACGGTTCTCGACAACATTACAAACACGAGCCTCTACTTTTGATCCTGAAACGTGAGAGAAGATAATCTGTTCATGTAAAGTAAACGATGGTTGAATGTGACTTTGTCCTCCTAATGCCTGGGAAAGAGAAACGGGTTTTTCAATTCAAGTGGAATTTGTGATGACATGAAGCAAATCTATGGACAAAAACAACCCTAGCTTTCCTATTGGTGTAAAAGGTTCGGGGCCCGGTCATGGGATAGAAAAGAGATAATGACGTAAATGGTCAACGAATTTTGGTCAAATGTGTAATGTCGTCTCTTAACTTTTCATACAATCTAGGGAATAAATTGAACATGTAGCAAAATCCATGAACCATATTGAATAAATTTAAAGTTCAAGAACTACATTGGACAAATATTCAAAGGCCATTTATGTCATTTACCCAGCTGGAAACGCCGAGCTTTCGGGCCTCCCGATCAAGGATCAGATCTATTCGGTGCATAACCATTTCATGCGGACTTCATTTCCAAAACCCAAATGGGTCATTCTGCAGAGGCTTTAGGCCCAAGTCAAACCTACCTCCTCTCTCTCTCTCTCTCTCTCTCTCTCTGATCCGAACAATTCTCTGACTCAGTCCAACCTCTATTCCCGCCAGCTTCTCTCTTTCCACCACCACCGAAACCATGGCAAGCGAACAACGACATCTTCATCCGATAGGCTTTCCTCATGAACAGATGAATGCCAGAGATTGAAGCTTTTAGTCATGAACAAATGAATACCGACGCCGCCCGACAACAGCATGAGACCTCTAATGGGCTTCAAGACCCTCCTCACCTCCTCCTTCCTCATGATCTCCATGCTCTACATCCTCTACTCCTCCAATCTCCTCCTCACCAACGACCACCATGGATGCTCCCTCTCCCTCGACCTCTCCTCTGAAGACAATCTCGCTGCTGTCAGCAATTTCTCTTCCACCCTTCGCCTGAACGAAGACGACAAAGGAGGAGAAGGAGATGAAGAATCCTTGAAAACCATTGTTAGTCTCCCCGAGAGGTCACAACGGTTCGACACTGAGCTCAAACACATCGTCTTCGGTATCGCCGCATCGTCGAACCTGTGGGAGAAGAGGAAAGAATACATAAAGCTATGGTGGAGGCCCAAGGAGACCAGGGGTGTGGTTTGGCTGGACAAGCAGGTCAGGACTAGGAGGAATGAGCCACTTCCCGAGATTAGGATCTCTGGGGACACGTCTAAATTTAAGTACACAAACCGGCAGGGGCAGAGAGCGGCACTGAGGATCTCGAGGGTGGTTTCAGAGACGCTGAGGCTCGGGATGAAGGACGTGAGGTGGTTCGTGATGGGGGACGACGACACGGTTTTTATAGTGGACAATGTGGTGAGGATACTTTCAAAGTATGATCACAGGCAGTTTTATTATGTCGGGAGCTCGTCAGAGAGTCATGTTCAGAACATATATTTCTCCTATGCGATGGCCTATGGAGGGGGCGGTTTCGCAATAAGCTATCCGCTGGCAGAGGAATTGGCCAAGATGCAGGACAAGTGCATTCAGCGGTATCCCGGGTTGTATGGTAGTGATGATAGAATGCAGGCTTGTATGGCCGAGTTAGGAGTGCCGCTCACCAAAGAACCCGGATTTCATCAGGTACTTTAATTTTATTGTAATTCCATTTTATATAGACAAGTATCAATATGCCTAGTGATTGGATCCAGGGGCCTTAAGAACCGTCTTCTCTGATGAGCTAGCCATTTAGGAAATGAAATGATGTTTGTACGATGCTGAAATGAACCTCAAGGAAAGAGTGAAAAGTGATATTGTACTATCTCTGCAGAATTGCTATTGCCATTGTCTGTGTAAGATAGACTCAAGAATAAAATGTGCATTTCTAGGAAGAGTGATCTAGGGGTCTGGTAATTTTTTGCAGTATGATGTGTATGGAGATCTTCTAGGCCTTCTGGGAGCACATCCAGTAACGCCGCTTGTGTCAATTCACCACCTCGATGTTGTAGAACCGGTATTCCCACGCATGACCCGAGTCAGAGCTCTTCGGCACCTATTTGAATCTGTCAAGCACGACTCGGCCAGCATAATGCAACAGTCCATTTGCTATGATAAGAGACGATCGTGGTCCATCTCAGTTTCGTGGGGTTATGTAGTTCAGGTAGTAAGGGGAGTAATTTCTCCAAGAGAGCTAGAGATGCCCACAAGGACATTCCTGAACTGGTACCGGAGAGCGGATTACACCGCATATGCTTTCAACACAAGGCCAGTGATGAAGCATCCATGTCAGAAGCCATTCATCTATTACATGAACAGTGTTCGGTACGACAGAGGTAAGAAACAGACTCTTGGGCTTTATTCACGACAAAGGTCTCGGCAACCACGTTGTAGGTGGAAGATGGATTCACCGGAGAATGTCAATTCCATTGTAGTCCTAAAACGGCCAGATAGTAATCGTTGGCAGAAGGTAAGGCAGACTTTTTTTACTGCTATCTAATGAGAAGCATGAACTGTTGCACTTTGCTTATGAACACTTTATCAATGTCAAGTATGTGAGTGTCTATACCTGTATCTCTAGCACTTTTATCATTTGAGTTCATATGCTAATTGAGTTTTGTCTTGTTGTGCAGTCACCTAGGCGGGATTGTTGTAGGATTCTGCCATCACGCAAGAGCTCAGTTTTGTACATATGGGTTGGCAACTGCCGGAATGGCGAGATCAGTGGTACATAGCAGCTATTAGAGAAGAAATTGTAAACTTAATACCTCTGCATTCACTTTCAATCCGTACAATATTTATCGAGGCATTTGGGAATAAGATCACAGAAGACATCCCACGAGAGCAACACCATAGCAATCATTGAATAGTCAACACAGGTGACTGCAATTTCTGTGTTGATCAGAATTCAGAAAGACCGAAAGAGTGACATGAATTCCACAACGCTTGGTCATGTTTTTCCTAGATGCAAAGTGATGACTGCTATTTCCTTTACCGTGAATAAGGACAAAAAAGAGTTGACATTTTTTAGTGTTACAAGCCGGAAGCAAAATGTTTACATTTCTAGATCCTCGGATATTTGATTGCTGAACCAGCTTGAAGAATCACATATTGCAGGTAAATTTTGAGAGAGAGCAGTTTGATGTATTTTCCTTTGGTAGGCACAATAGCTATAGTAAGTACCTTTGGTTGGCCATTGGAGCTTCAGTCTCATTAGTCCTGGTAAAATTCTGAAAATTTGATGCTCTAGGCAAAGCAGCCAATGCCAGTAGCGCAGGATTTACGAGAGTATCGTTGAATCCCCGTGAAATCTCAACTGGACGCGTCAAGCCGCGGCTACTCCATTGTTCATCACCAAATCCACTGTCGATGGGAAACAAATCAGTGGAGAACAGAAAACCCATGAAAAGCAAAGGGATTATAATGCCTCTTGTTTCCCAATGAGTAATCAAGAAAATAATCCTCACCAATGACTATGAGAACAGATTCTGATTGAGCCATATGGTACCTAATTTGACCAAATCGATATAATTAAATAAGTACCTTTGGTAGTTGTTTGGAGCCTCTGTCACATCAGTCCTGGTAAATTTCTGAAAACTCCATGCTCCAGGTGAACTGGCTGATGCGAGTAGTGCAAGATCTATGCGAGTCTCGTTGAATTCCCATGGAATCTCAATTCGATGCATTGCTGCAATGCTCCCATCTTTGATCACCAAATGCACTGTCAATAGGAGACGTATACATAGAGAAAAGGAATATAAGGCCTCTTGTTCCCATCAAGAGAAAAAAGTCAAGCAAATATTCCTGTCATCATGAAAACAAATCAGACTGAGCCATATTGTACCTAATTTTGACAGAATGGACGGAAAGAAAATTGACAAGAACATATTACACAGCTCTGTCTGGCTATTTCATGTCACTACATTGCACATTAAGATTCTTCATATATGGGTATCCTTAACAGAGTTAATTTCAGCTGCTGTTCAGTTGCATATCAAGAGAGGAAGAAGAAACCTGCACCAAAATCTCACAGGAAACTTGGAGAAGAAAATGAAATCGTTTGTGGCAACTCAATTTGGGAAAATTCTGGGAACTAGAATCAAAGGCATGTTCTCTCAGAAAGCGAAACAGAGCAATTGTCTTATCACAAGAAATGTGACATAGCAGCACAAGAAACTGACGAGATCGACACCTAAACAGATCAAGAAAATCTCTGAATATAAAATTTTAAGGTAAAAGAGCCCAACATTATGAACATTCAAAGAGATTAGAACACTGGACGAGTACTTGAAATTCACGCTGAGATCTGAAAGCTTACCGGGGTAACTGAACCACCAGAGAATGAAGAAGCAGAGCAACACAATCAGAGGAATCGCATGGAGCCACTTCTCTGCGTATCGGGATTGGGCGGTCTCTCTCTTGCCGATGTTGCGAGGGTCGTGATCGGAAATGGGAAGCCCGTGCTGGTCCATATCTTCCATTCTTCTTCTCCAAGAAGGCTGCCTTTGCTTCGCTTCCAGTTGCGCCTCAACATCGATGAAGTCGTCGTCCCGATAAGGTCCTCGAGACGACCCCGTGGTTCTCTGCTGCATTTTCTTGAGAGAGAGAGGGAGCGAGAATCTTAATCTGTGGATGTGGAATGTGGACTCTGGTGTTGGCGGGACTCCTTTGAGAACTGTGGTGAGGTAGGTAAGTTGGTTTCAGTTTGTTGCTTTCATAAAGCGTTCCTTTGGCGGGAAAGTTCTTTGAGCGTGCCGTGCACGTGATCTTGAATGGTATTTGAAGCTACTGTTCTTTCTGTTTTCCCTTCATTGGTTGGAATGAGATCATAAACTGATTATATGCAACGGAGTCTAACATTTTCATTGGCTTTTTATTCTGGAATAATTTCAATTGAGTCGGTGAGATCATTAACTGATTAGTTTCAGTAAATTAGATAAAACTCGACATCTAGAGCAAACATTTTATGTTATTTTCCAAAAAAAGATTTAAATTTTCGCGTTTTGGCAATAAATGGAATCACAGAATGCAACTTGAAACATGAAAAACGTTTGCTTGGAAAGCAGCGCAACTCCAAGAGGCGTGCTTGTGAACTCATTAGCTTGAATTAGCTCTGAAGTTATTGTCCACTCCGATTTAACGAGCAGCAATAGTATCGACACTGCTCTAGTTGACCTAATGATATAAGAATTTACTCTCCCCCTGATTATGGTTCGAATCCTCCGGTTGCTTCTCAACTTCAACAACCTTTGATTTGATTAGAGTGTAGGCTTGACCGTGCTATGGCGGAGGATAATTTCGGCTCAACTGTCACCTACACTATAGTGGGCTTACTCAAAATGAGCAATAGTCATGGCTTATATGGATGGCAAATGTGAAACTCTTACGAAAAATTCAGGGATTTGTCAACGTTGATCGTCCCTTCCATCTCTTTTCTTAATAGAAAATGAATAATGTGGCCTGGAATTCTTAAGGATTTGAACCCTTTATATAAAAGAGAAAAAAAGGGAGAGGTCTCACTCTCACATGATTTCATTAGAACTGTAACTCTTAGCTATTCTAACTTCCACAAGCTGTACTGTGTGATTTTTCTGATTCGTTTTAATCTTTTACTTAAAATGATTAATTCGAACTATGGTTTGCCTCACCATTGGCTTTCAATATCTGAAATTCTAATCATATATAATTTTAGTTCATTCTACCGATTAACCTGAATGAGCCAAAGTGGCTTCAACGTTGTGGAGGAGATGTTCTAACTTTATAATGAAAAATAAGGACCGGATGTTCAATGCCTTTAGGTACATTCTACAGCCACAATACTACCAGGAAGTTGCTAATCCCCACAGGATAAAGCATCCCGCATCTGCAATCAGCAAGTTTCCCCTGATCAAATTGCAGAGCAGCCACAGATAACTCAACAGTCAACACATGCCGAGGCAATTGAAAGGCCCCACTGCCTTTAGCAAATCGGAGATGAAGTACCAAAAGGATAGGAGTGAAGTCATAATGAATTAAGATAGGAACCTGTTATTACACTGAGGCATCTTTAGACACAATGAACTCGACTCAATCTACGTTGTATGAGAAGCCGAAGGGAAAAAATCCCCTTGAACCTTAACATTAAACAACTATGATATAGTTACCACCTGTTATCTGCACAACCGAAAATCGATAACCGGGTAGTTTTCTCATATGGACATCGCCAAAGTATATGCAATTCTTTTCTAGCCTTCCACCAACTTCTTCATCCCTCCATGGGCCGTCTGTGAGCTGTGCTTATGTCTGCGCTGCTCTTCGTAATTATTTTTGAAGGAGGAGGATTGTTGCTGGGACGAAAGGTAGCTTAAAGCAGTGACAACATCAGCTATGGCAGGTCGCATATTAGGCTGTTCTTGGACACACATTGCAGCAATAGCCAGGGCTTGGTACAATCCTCTCATGGGATACCCGCCTTCAAGCATTGGGTCAGCCATCAGTGAGAACTTCTTCCTGTTTCTGAACAGGGGGCGTGCCTGCAAAAATTCGCAAACATAGCGAATTAGTATTCTTGCCTTATCCGTCTTCATTGAGCAGACTAATGTAGATGAAAACTGAGGAAAACCATGATTGTTCGATAAGGATGCAGATATCTCCAATAGTACAAGTCTGTTGCCAGCACCATGATACCTTCTTCTCCCAATAAGAATCAGATTTAGTCACTGAAGTTAGAATGAGTGAACTTTAACAAACAACTTCTCTGCTGGATTCTTTTTTACAAATCAAACATACATATAGAAGGCAAAAATATCACTCCACGTTTTCTTATTTTGACTACTGTAATGGTGGCCTGGTGCACATCCAGAGGAAAAAGGGTGACGTGAAGATGAAATTACGGAAATGATGCACGGCTAGCCGATTAATGAGAACAAAAGAAGAAATCCGCAGGCACACATATCCAGACTGGGGCTACTAAGAAGCGGGGGCTGTAGTACCTTAAGTTCTTAGAAGATGCTCTGAGTATAGACAAGACGTACTGTGAAAATTCTGGAAGTGTGAAGGTTCAAAGTTGGCTACTGACGGCAAAAGCTTGCCTCTATTTAGACAAGGAAAGTAATTAATAGAAAAGGCACGTTATCGACACGATGAGCATAGTAGATATCCTTGTTCGAGAAGGAAGTCAAGTCATAAGAAGTATGTCATTTGTGCTATTAGGGATGGAAATTAGCTTTCGATATTGCACCAGCAGAAAGCAAAGTTTTCCACGTGGTTTAAGTAAAACATTAAGGACAGTGTTATCTCACCCATGCAACAAGGTTTTGCTCCTTGGGATCTTTAGTTGAATCAAATGCTTTTCTCCCCGTGATGAGCTCCAAAAGAACAACCCCAAAGCTGTAGATATCTGACTTAAATGTCAATTGGCCTGTCATGGCATAGTCCGGTGCACAGTATCCATATGTCCCCATAACCCTTGTCGAAACATGGGTTTTGTCCCCACTCGGACCCACTTTAGCTAAGCCAAAATCCGATAATTTAGGATGAAAGTCCTCGCCCAGTAAGATATTCGAGCATTTTAAATCACGGTATATAACAGGAGTTTTCAACTTGTCATGCAAATACTCAAGACCTCTTGCTGCACTGGCTGCAATTTTCATCCTCGTATTCCAATCAAGTCCCTTTCTATTGGGTGGAAGGCCTGTAAAATATTAATTGAAATTGGAAAAAAAGGTTATTCGTAAAATAATAAAATAGCTTACCCATCATGGAAAATTTATTAAAGCAGACGGGTGATGTGCAAGCTCTTACCATGCAAATGTTTGTCCAACGATCCTAATGGCATGTATTCGTAAACCAATAGCCTCTGATCCCCCTCAGCACAATAGCCGATCAATTTAACAAGATTAGGGTGGTCGACTAGACTTAACATCGCCACTTCCACAATAAATTCCTTGGTGCCTTGGAGTCCATTTCGGTCAAGTTGTTTGATTGCTACAGTCTGCATCAACAGATTAAGTTAACCAAATTCTCATTTTGCAGAATACATCCATTAGTCAAAGGGGTATTACACTTTCAAAATCTTTGTCAAACAACATACTGCAAGTGATGCTTGATAAGCATAAGATCAGTGACCCCATCAAATGTGACAAAAAAGCGGCATGGACATCATCCGTTGTCCAGCTATAAATCATGATAAAATCTCAGAACCGACCTGATTAATTTTCTCCAAATGCCCTTTGTATACTTTGCCAAAGCCTCCTTCCCCAATAAAGCAGTCCGACATAAAATTGCCAGTTGCAGCAGCGAGCTCATTGAAAGTAAACGTTTGAGCCTGTGTGCCGCTGGTTTTCCCATCCTTGCTGATATCACTCCAATCCAATCCATCTGTCTCTGAATTTAACTGTTGGCTCTCATAGACGTTCTCATTCTGGACATCCAAAACCTTTCTGCTTCCATGAGGACTGCTTTTGGTTTTTCCTGCCAACCCAATAGACAAGCATAGATCAGAGAGAGAGAGAGAGAGAGAGAGAGAGAGGGATGGAGGGAAGCGAGAAGATATAACCAAAAAGAAGACAGAGAAGCAAACTACAGAGCACTAGACGAAAAACTCATGGACTGTTTCTCAGCAAAACTCATGCTGGAGATATTCAAGTACTGAGGTACGGTGAGCGATTAAACGACAAAATGCAGCACGATAAAAGATCAATTACAATTTCTACAATTCCCAAAAGAAGGAGATCGCTACGAGATTGCTTTGTCAGCACAACAAGCAGTAAGCACTTAGCGAAGAAACTGGGAAATGGAGATTCCAACGAATAAAATTCAGCCAAATTCGGGTGTGAATGTAGCATCCGACGACCTCAGGTCTAGCAGGACGATCGACCGCTATCCGGACCCGGAAAAGGCCATTTCTTGATCTATTGACAACAACACAGCTCGACAACAATCAAAAACGAAACACCGAATCACTGATCAAAAACAATGCCGAGCCCACGAAGGGGAAGTTCGTAATGGGAGAAAAATCGAAACGGAAAACTCGAAAAAACTCGGACAGCGGTCGACGCAGAGCAGAAGGATCGCCGAAACACGTCAACGCTGGCGGAAAACAAAATGAGATCGTCGCCGGAAACGAGATAACGATACCTGAACGAGCTCGATCGTTCGCCCTTTTGAGATTGTCGTCGGCATTTTCCTCTAGAACCGATGTCCCGTTGCAGCGAAAACAAGCCATCAGCGAAATCGGAACAGAACAAACAAAAACCAGGCATGAACGGAGAGACAGAGACAGAAAGAGCTTGAAGAAGATTTCGGGCTGGCCCCGTGGTTTCTGTGTTCGTTCGCACGTTGCTGATTCGCTTATAATGGGGTTTTCTCGGGGTGTTGCGCGGAAACAGGATTACCTCGTCCAGGGGCCACTGAGGCCGAGCCACGTCATGCCCGCGTCCCCCATCAGCGACCCTCGGTGACGTGGCGCCCGGTGATTGCCCCGTCAATGTCCTCCCGCGAGATAGTCGGCACCGGATCTTTGTCCCCGCGAGGGGCTTACGGTCTCCCTGCTTTGCTCCCCCACGCCCCCCGCCAGTGACGGAACGCGCTGGAGATCAATCGCCCGCCGTTCGATTTTGAAAACAAAGGCTCATCGCTGTCGCCCGCTAAACGACCCGCGTTTCGGTTAACAAATTTGAGCAAAGCACGGCATCAACGAAGGGCGAGGGGATGGTTGGCCAGCCGCTGGATGGACTTGCGAAGCAGGTGATCGGGTCCCGGGAAAGTTGCCGTTTCGTTTTATTTTTTTTTTGTTTCTCCTGATTATTTTGCCGCTCGATTCTTTGACCGAACTTCGACCGTTAAAAAGAGAAAATTTCTTTTGACCGAACGCGCTTGCGGGGGGGAAGTTTTGAGTTTTAACAACCGAGCTAGACTCGCGGTGAACTCTTTCGGGTGGTTACCTCCGAAACGGCTTTGATCGTGTTGACAACGGAAAATCTGAAGCAAAGCAAATATCTGACTTTAATCTGAAAAAAACGATTCAAAGCTGAATATTGTTGCTTTTCGTGATGTCTTGGAGGTTGACCGGTTCCGTGTTCAACACTAATCTTTCAATCCGGACATTGCAAGAACGATAAATAGCAGGAAAAGTATCCAAAAAACGTCTTAAACTTATTGCATTAATACCGATTCAGTCCTAAACTTTTGAATTGAACCAGTTTAATCCTAAATTTTTTCATATTTGTACTAATTCAGTCCATCGGACCAATTTAAGCTAGAAACGCTATCGTGGATTTTTTTTTTTTTATAATTTTTTTGATTTTTTTTTTAAATTTTTCCTCTTTTTTTCATTTCCTCTTTCACCCCCGCGAGACGAGGGTTATGAGTTGATCAGCTAAACCTCCTCCAAATCCTCCAATTACGGTTAAGATTTTCTTGCTTCGTTTATGTTAACCCACCTTTGTGGCGAGGAAATACAGTTGTATTGTTATGTTGAGCCTGTGGTGTTCTCTTTCGTGAGTGTCCATTTCTTTTTTATATCTTCACGGCTAACACCAGCGAAAGCAGAGAGAAAGAGCCCCCAACGGACAAGCCACCTGTGCGGAGACCTTCATTTTCAGAGCTGGCACAGTGAAGGCAACCAGCCAAGCAAAATCCAGTTTAAAGAACTCTCTCCAGAACGCAACTAGTTCTCATTGGGAGACCAAGAATGCTTCAAGAATTTCCTCAAGCGATGATTGAGACCGATCCGCCATAAGAAAGCGAAAGCGGGGGTTTGGCAAGTTAGGAAAGACAGAGCCGAAGGAGATGTTTCCAAGAAAAGCTTTCCATCTTTAGTGGAATTATTAACGGAGAAGATAAAAAAGGAGGTCGCACTTGGCAAAGAAATCTACGAGGAGATGCCAAGAAACTAGTAGCAATTACTTCACCAAGAAGCAGGATATGTACCGATTATAACAGTCCGACTCAAACCATCGCGTATGAGCAACTCACTTCAGGTAAATATTGCGAGATGTTAACCATGCAAACACATAAAAGATCACCCATTCTAGATCCTATGCAGAGCCACCGTCCACCACCACTAGTAACCACCACCTATTGCCATCGGCCACTATGATCGACATCACTGCCTGATATTGCTCTCTCTCTCTCTCTCTCTCTCTCTCTCTCTCTCTCTCTCTAGAGTTCCGTCAGCTCGATCATGCTCGTGTCGCCATCACAACGACAACAATTGTAAATCCATCTCTTTCCTTGACGGCCTCAAAATTTAGAGTATACTAAGGATCTCTCTCTCTCTCTCTCTCTCTCTCTCTCTCTCTCTCTCTCTCTCTCTCTCTCTCTCTCTCTCTCTCTCTCTCTCTCTCTCTCTCTCTCTCTCTCTCATACCAATGTGTTTTTCTCTGCAACTACCAAATCTTTGTACTTACACAACAACCTCTAACCCCATGACCTTGGATATTTCTGGGGACTCATATCATGTCCAGAGAGGAGATGCCAATCAAACCTCGAAATCCAGAGTCTAACAAGGAGATGACAGTCATATTGCAACTTTAGTTAATGGCAGGTTCTTTCTTCAAACATACATATCATCTTACAATAATAATCGTCCGAAGTATTCTTAGACCGTTCAAAGACCTAATGAAAGCCCATATGAATGGGCATTTCATTAATACATTATACATCCGCGTCTTCTTTTCTTTTCCTTTAATACATTATCATTAGACGCAAGAACTAGAATTCTTATTCCATTCCTCTCTACTTTCTGTTTTTTTCCCCTCCATTCATTTCCACCTCATTTCTTTCACACCGACTTACTTTGTTATGACATAGTAGTCCATAAGTATTGCAACGGTTGAACACGACCAAAATAAAATTCACTGGAGAACGACCATCTCAAAGCTGTGCAAGAACATTAGCACTCATGCATTCACGCGCTTTACACATAGCCTCCAATGGTTGTCTCTTGGGCATTGTGAGTCCCGTCCCCTCCGACAAGTCCACTGGCTCTTCGCCAACTCGTTCCCACTCGAAGCATTGAATAAGCGCCGCTAGAGCCAAACCCACCACTCTATTGGCAAGGCCAGCACCGGGACAACTCCTCCTCCCCATGCCAAACGGCAACAACCGGTACGCATGATCCCCTTCCAATCCCTCATATCTTTCTGGTTTAAAACTTGTTGGATCGTCCCACACTTTTGGGTCTCTCTGAATTGTCCACGCATTTACTAGGATCATGGTGCCTTTGGGCACGTCGAACCCTCTAATCATGCAATCCTCAGAGGACTCATGAGCCACTAGGAGTGGTGCCGGCGGAAACAATCGGAGCGCTTCGTTGATGATGTTTTGAAGGCAAGGCAGCTTGTAGATATCTGCTTCGTAAGCTAGATGGTCTTGGCCGACGATGTCGTCTAGTTATGCTTGAGCTTTTTTCAGGACGTCCGGATGGTTGAGTAGGAGGGACATGGCCCTTTCTATTGTCACCGAGGATGTGTCCGTGCCCGCAGCTAACATCGTCTGCCGCAGATTGTGGTTAAGTAATTTGCTAAGTATGCTCATTGGTTTCAAAGAGAGATGAAACTTTTTTTCGAAATTGAAGAACAATTGGGTTCAGACGTAAAGAGTAAAATGCAAAGGAAAAGCTTCAGTTTAAGTCAATATCAATAATTGGCCACTCTTATGGTCTTGTTCATGTATAAGTGCATAATTTATCTGTTTCATGCATGGTTCGGATGGGTACTCAGCTCAAACAGATCGGAGTTGAAAAACATGAGTAAATTCAAGAAAGAAAAATAGAACTTGACCTAAATCATATACCACACGCATGACAGAAGATTGATCAACTTGTGTAATTTCATTTTATCCTCTCTCTTCTTTCTCCATTTTAATATACAACAATCTAAAAGAAAGGCCACTATGGAAGAAAGTTATGGCATGATCTCAGTGCATGTAAGTCCTTGGATGTGAGCCCAATTCATATGAATCAGTGGATGAAAAGGGCTCCACATGAGACCATATAATCCAATGGTGCATATACATTGCGCTCACATACACCAAAATCACGCTCACATGCACCAAAATCATTCAATAATGACTAAGAAAAATAAGACCAAATACTTATAGTAGAAAAGAAAATTTAGATCTTTTACAAGATATACCATAAACAGTTTTAAATTAATATAGATCATTAGATTTGTAATATCCTAAAAAGAGATGCTGTTTTTAACAGTCTAGATCCATTTAGGTAAATGTATTAGGAGATTCTAAACCATCATTCAAACCTAAGGGTCATAGAAAATGCTTTGTTCGGGAAGAAGTAGGTCATAATTTTGTCCACTTGCTCCCTCATCTCTCGTTTCCCTTCTTTACAGAAAGAAGCCCGATATGTTCTTACCACTGTATTTTCACAGTAAATTAAGGACAGCCACATTAGCATTTTTCTTTTGTGGGCCTCTAAAGACTAGTCTCACAAACTCAGAAACATGCATAGGTCAAGTGAACAGAAAATGACATATACACATACCAGGATTTGGCCTTTGATGATGTCGTCCGAATAGCCCTCCGACAGCATGGAATCGATCATCGTCTTGCTCTCCGCTTCTCTGCCACTCTCGCTTCTCTTCCTTCTCGACCTAACCTCGTCTATCATGCCCTGCAAGATCCTATCGGACCTCTCAACGACGTCCAGCATCCTCCGTTCTCTCCCCTTGAAGTCCACCACCTTCCTTAGCCCCGGCAAGAAATCGCCCGGGTCTGTCCCGCTCAGCTCGAATACCTCCCTTATCACCTTCCTGAACTACCTGGCCACCTCGGTGTCGCCCGCTTTGACGGCGGCCCCAAAGTAGCGCTTCCCAGAGATCATCCTCATGATGATGTTGAAGGATAGCTCCTGCAGCCTCGACCTCATCTCCACCCTTGCGAAACTGCCACCCCCTGCCACCTCCATAGCCATCTCATAGAGGTTCTTCACGAGGAGCCTCACTTCCTCCAGCCGGATGGCGAGAGAGCCCGTAAGGCGGTGCGGGGAAAGGATTTTAAGGTACGTGAGGCGACGGAGGTTGCGCCAGTGGGGGCCGTGGGGGTGCTGCCGATGGTGGTGTTACCGTAGGCCATAATCTCGCTGGAGAGTGTGCGGGGGCGATTGGCGAGGACGATGTCATTCCTGGTAAAGCACTCCTTGGCCGTGGACGGGGAGGATACGACAACCACAGAGCGGGAGCCGAAAGAGAGGGAAAGGACAGGGCCGTAGCAATTTGAGAGAGACTGGAGGGTCCGGTGGACTGGCTCTTTTATAAGGAGGAGGTGGCCGATGATAGGGAGTGAAGGTGGGCTCGGTGGGAGATTCCTTTTGTTGCTTTTCTGCAATTTGAACAAGCAGAGAAGGAAGAGGAAGGAGGATGCTGAGATGATGTACACCCACACGTCTTCCATGAACATGTGATGGAGAGAGAGAGAGAGAGAGAGAGAGAGAGAGAGAGAGAGAGAGAGAGAGAGAGAGTGAGGAGAGATGCAATAGGTTGGAGATTTTATAAGGTAAGTTGGATCTAATCTTTATACCATTTCTCAAGAGAGAGAGAGAGAGAGAGAGAGAGAGAGAGAGAGAGAGAGAGAGAGAGAGAGAGAGAGTGTGTGTGTGTGTGTGTGGGGAGAGATGCCACCAGTTGGAGGTTTTATAAGGTCAGTTGGATCTATTCTTTATACCATTTCTTAATATAGAATAACACATACCAAAATTATACATCAAAATTGGGATACAAAACTTTATGTTGTTGCCTATATCATTTGTTACTTTTACATTCATGACTTATAACTACAATAACTTATTATTTGCCAGGAATTTTTTCTTTATATCAATATATAAATACTTTTTTGAAAATTATTCTCTTCAAATTGTCAACTACACAGTAAAAATTATCACATTTCGATTGATCAGCATCCTAATCAAACATCGCAATCCTTGTGCTTCCAATTGATGAATGATTGTGTACTAAAAAAGGGACAAAGAACTTGATGATTGGGTTCTAAAACTAATAAAAATGAATTCATTGACGGTAACACAAATTTTTCATAAAGAAGAAGAACAAGTGTTTGATAAACAAAATGAAATAAACAACTCGAATGACTAAAAATAAACTATTGGAAAATGGCTCGAAATAAATTCTGAGTAAAGTGCATTGAGTGAAGTAAATCTTGTTCTTTGAATGCATCCTTTTATTCTTAGGATGTGCTCCTTTAATAGTCTATATATGGTTGCCCCGTAGTTATAATTGTGCCCCCTCATTGAAATCAAATTTCGACTATATATTTGATTGTATAATTGTTCTCGCCTCAGAAAACTCGATCGTAATAACTAGTTGACTCAACTGCAATAACCGTATGACTACAACTTTCAAACAATGCCTTTGGTTATTGCACTCGCCTAAGACTTCGACTATAATTAGCTATTCCCCCTATTTTTATCCTTATAGTCAATTTGATTTCAGCCAAACTTCGTGAATCGACGTCAATGCTGCTCGCCATGAATGACATTGACTTAAATGTCGTCGACTCATATATCGATCAATGGATGAAGACAGTTCCCCCATTGTTGACCTAATTCTATTGGCTTTTCATAATCAATGTTGGTGTTTGACTGTCGATTCTTTACATAGTCTATATCAAATCACTTGTGTTGGTCAATATATTGTTTACCCCTTCCTTATTGATTCCCATCATCTTCTATTAATTAGTCAATATTCATAATCGGACTTACCCTTATTTAGTTGATGACTCTTCTTTATCACTATGATCCGACTTGAGATATTCCTCTTTGTCACAATGGTCTTAACACTTTCTCATTAAATTGACCCGAGTTAATATCATATTCTAAGCCACAATTAACGTATGGTGAATGGCATCAATTCTTATTATCTTCAACTCTTTGACATCAAAGTTGACCCATTTTTTAGGAGTCAACAGGTAAAGGTGTCAATAGTTCAGTTTGGTTCAAATTTTTAAAAAAATCCAAACCAAATTGAACCGCTTGGATGTATGCTTGCTTCGAACCGCAAGGTGACACAAATCGGATATGATTTGAACTGAAAACGCAATTCAGTTTGGTTGGGATCGGTCCGGTTTTTGATTTTCCTCTTTTTTTTCCTTTTTTGCGCTTCTTCTCTTCGCACCTTACCCTTCCAGAACCAGCCCCGTGACATGGCCACATCGTCGCCCCCCGCCGCAACTGCGAGCTTCCCCGAGTACAAGGAGGCGGCGGTGGCCTAGAAGTCCAATGCAGCTTGCCATGTAAGAATTTCCTAATGTGGGCTTCATTAATTGAAATTCACTGAATTAGTTTGGTCTAATAAAGGTAAGATATATGGGTTCTTAATAAGTCTAATATGGGGCTCGCTGGTGTGGGCCGAGTACGGCCCGGCCCGTAATGAGAGGGCCCGTGGTCGAAGACTCTATAAATAGCGCCCAAGTCCCTCCCCTAACCTGATAATGCACATTTTGACTCACATACGGATTTAGAAAGAACTTTCTTCTCGTGAGTGGCAATCTCATTAGGCCAGTGTTCTAACGAAGGGATAGGGGAGAAGAACTTGAGTTCGTGTTCGGAAAACCGTCGCTAATTCCGCGTCAAGTTCGATGGATTCCAAACCAGGTACGCGAATCAACAATTTCTCCATCATCGTGTTTCGATTTCTAATTATGGTGATCCTGGGTGTGCCATTTTCGTGGCCCTACATTTGGTATCAGAGCCTGCCATAGATTAGAATCGAAACATGCGGATTAGAATCGTTTTTCGTTTTGTCCGAGAGGTTTTTGCCCAGTTTCGAAATTTTTTTATTCGATGAAAGTTAAATTTTATTACATATTTGGAATCTACTCGTCGAGACGAGAAAAATGGTGGACGGCACGTCGCCGGAGGAGGCCGGACGCGCCGTTACGCGCCTGCACGCTCCCTAGGCGCGGCGGCGCGTGACGGCCACGCGTGGCCGTGTCCAACCGGCGCGTTTGTTCGCCCGGTAACCGTATGCTGACGTCAGCATGACGTCAGCGGGCGCGGATCCGGTTGACCCGGATCCTGACCCGACCCGACCCGGTCGTTGACTTGACCCGGATCCTGACCCAACCCGGATCCTGACCCGACTCGGTCGTTGACCCGATCCGGATCCTGACCCGACACGGTCATTGACCCGACCCGGATTTTCGACCCGACCCGACCATTGACCCGACCGGTCAACCGGTCGGACCGGTCCGTTGACCGTTGACCGGTTGGACCGGTCAACTGGTCGGACCGGCTGTTCGGATCGGTTTGACCGGCTGAACGCGCGCGCACGCGCCGCGCCTTCTGGCGGCGCGTGAGGGCGCGTCCGACGTCCGTTTTGGACGATCTTGGTATCGACGCGCTCATATCGAGATGCTCTACATTGTGGTGTATTTATTTTACATGTTTGAAGCTTTTAAAGATGTGAAAATACGTATAGAACCCTATGTATGCGTATTTTTAGGGTATTTTTGCGTATTTTCGTGTATTTCTCTATGGTTTCGGAAATACGTATGGTAGCTCACATGTATATCACCACATAAGGACTGTGTAGAGTGTTATTCATTGTCTATCAATGAATGGAACAGTATAATTAGCATGACATGTAATTTCAGAGACATACGCCCCTGTCTTTACGTCTAGCATTACATGTATATAGTAAATGTGATACATAAAGTTTATATCCCTGGTATGAGAGATTTTCAAGGATTCAGTTGAGTTGTGACCGCCAAAGTGGCACACTTGACTGGGTTTGAGAGATATCAGTCTCATATTGTGGTGGGATGTCTCCTGGTCTATTATGTGATTATACTCCAAAAGGAGGTGATCTTGTATTAGTTCATGGAGGGGTACATGTATAGCATGTGCTTGAGAAATGACTGATCTTAGTGGTTCATACACCCAAAGGTGGTGATTTCGCGAAAGATTAGAATATGTTCTCATGGCCGCTGTCATGTGGAGAATGTACAACTGCATGTCATATTTTCTGCCCAAAGGTGATTATGTGATGATGTATGTAATTCTCTATATAAGTATTCACATGATGCTGATTGTATTGTTTGTTTGTTTTCCAGTCACCTTTTCTGTAAACGGCAATTCCATTTCAATTGAGGTCCTTACTGGGTTGAACTTTAAGAAATGGAAAGAGGATTTTCTATGGAGCTGACAGATGTTCACATTGCTCTTACAAAGGATAAGCCGGCAGATATCATGGCCACCAGTACTGAAGCTGAGAAAACGGACTATGCTGCCTGGGAAAAGAGCAATCGGATTTGTTTATTGACAATGAAGAAATCCATTCAAGAACACTTGAAAAGTGGTTTGCCAGCTGACTGTACTGCTAAGGAAATGATGGCAGCCTTAGAGGCCAGAAACCGTATTTCATCTAATGCTGAGGTTGGTACACTTCTTCAAAGGCTCTTCAATATGAAGTATGAAGGTATTGCTGGGGTTAGAGATTATGTCCTTAGGATGGTAGACCTAAAGACGAAGCTTCAAGCTCTTAATGTTTCCATTCCCGATGCTTGTATTGTGCATCAAGCCTTGAACATTCTTCCACCTGATTTTGGGATTATAAAGACAAATTATAATTCCCAAGATGAGACTTGGTCAGTTAATGACTTGATAGCAAGAGTGGTGGCAGAGGAAGAGAAACTTAAGAAGGAAAAAGGGCATCTAGCCTTATATGTTTCCAATTCCCACAAAAGGAAGGATAAGAAGTCCAGAAATCGTACTCATAAAGGTACTCATGACACTACCGGTCAATCTGATAATATGGGTCCAAAGGAGACATCCTTCAAAAGGGATGGTGGCCACTGCTTCTTTTGTAAGAAGAAAGGTCACATAAAGAAGGATTGTGCAAAGTTTAAAGCTTGGTTGTCCAAACGTGAGCCTACAGGTAATGATTCTTTGGCACTTGTTTGTGAATCCAACCTATCAGAAGCACCATCCAGTTCTTGGTGGCTCGATAGCGGTGCAACTAATCATGTTGCGTTTATCATACAGGGATTCATAAACCGGATGAAGCCAAATCAGGATGAGTCAAGACTCACTGTGGGAAACAACGAGAAAGCTGATGTTGTGTTTGTGGGAGATGTAATCTTGATTCTAGACTCTGGTTTTAGATTAATGTTGAAAGACACTTTCTATGTACCTTCATTTAGACGGAACTTAGTTTCCGTATCGTGTTTGGACATGAATGGCTACTCATTTGAAATCAAGAACAATGTTATTTCTTTGTTTCTTAATTCAAATAAGGTTGGGTGCTGTTATATGTCCAACGGATTGTACAGATTGTGTTTGTCTCCCAATGACATATACGTCGCTTATACGGCTGAAAAGGTTGTTTCTAAGAGACCATTACCTAAGGAATAGTCTTATACATTGTGGCATAAACGGCTTGACCATATCTCTAAGGATAGAGTAGAAAGGCTGATAAAGACTAACATCCTGTTTGCTCTTAAAAATGACTTAGAGACATGCGTAGACTGTTGTAGAGGTAAAATGACCAAGATAAGGAAGAAAACTGCCGTCCGAAGTTCTAACTTGTTGGAGGTCATTCACACCGATATAAGTGGACCCTATACGACAACCTTGTGTAGAAATTTTTATTTCATCATATTTATTGATGACTATTCTCGATATGACTATCTGTACTTGATTAAAGAAAAGTCCGAGTCTCTTGATAAGTTCAAGATTTTTCGGACTGAAGTCGAGAAACAGTTGGGAAAGGTCATAAAGGTTGTTAGATCTGACCGAGGTGGAGAGTATTATGGCAAGCATGGCGATGCCGGACAGCTTAAGGGGCCATTTGCCAAATACTTAGAGGATTCTGGGATAGTGGCTCAGTTTACTATGCCTGGGAGTCCTGAGCAAAATGGTGTGGCCGAAAGGCGTAATCGCACCCTTATGGAAATGGTGAGGAGTATGATTAGTAGGACTAATTTATCTGGTTTTCTGTGGGGTGAAGCTTTGAAAACAGCTTTGTACATTCTAAATCGTGTACCTACTAAAGCTGTTCCATTGACTCCTTTTGAGTTATGGACCGGACGTAAGCCTAGCTTAAACCATCTTAAGGTTTGGGGATGTCTTGCAGAAGTGAAGTTGTATAATCCAACATTAAGTAAGTTGGACTCCAGAATCACTCGGTGTTACTTCGTATCTTACCCGGATCATTCGAAGGGATATCGGTTCTATAATCCCAATGGAGGCACAAGAATTGTGGAATCACAGACAGCCAAGTTTTTGGAGTTTGATGTGGACGAAGAAAGTAGCTGTTCACAGACTATTGAGAATAATAGTACGGTGGGTAATATTGTATCTTTATCTCCTCCCATACAGATAATTGTGGAAACTCCCACACCACAGACTGAACCTGTTGAGGCTCGAGATCCTGTTGTCGAGACAGCTCCTAATGAAGTTCCTCAAGGCTCTCAGGTCCAGGATGAGGCTGTTGTTGTTCCAGTAAGGAGATCCATTAGGGAGAGATGATTAGCTATACCACCGGACTATTTAGTCTATATAGGAGAGCAAGACTACGATATCGGTTCTGTGGCTGATCCAATGACTTATGCGGAAGCTGTTTCTTGTCCTCAGTCAGAACTGTGGTTGGATGCAATGAGAGATGAAATGCAGTCTATGAAGCATAATGAAGTTTGGGAACTTGTTGAATTACCTGAAGGTCATAGACCTATTGGCTGCAAATGGGTGTATAAGACTAAAAGGGACCCTAAAGGAAAGATTGAGAAGTTTAAAGCCAGACTGGTAGCCAAGGGTTTCACTCAGAGAGAAGGAGTAGACTATGAAGCAACTTTTTCTCCAATCTCTTCTAAAAATTCTTTCAGAGTGATCATGGCATTAGTAGCTCATTTCGATAAGGAGTTACACCAGATGGATGTTAAGACTGCCTTTCTCAATGGAGACCTTAATGAAGAAGTCTATATGATGCAACCCGAAGGTTTTGCAGCAGATGATTCAGGTACGCTTGTATGTAGACTGAAAAAGTCTATTTATGGTCTCAAGCAAGCTTCTAGACAATGGTACTTGAAGTTTCATAGTGTTGTCGCTTCATTTAGTTTTGTTGAGAACAAAGTAGATCAATGTATATACTGCAAGGTCAGTGGGAGGAAATTCATTTTCCTTATACTCTATGTAGATGATATCCTACTTGCGAGCAGTGACCTTGGTTTACTGCATGAGACAAAGCGGATGTTGTCAAAGAACTTTGATATGAAGGACCTTGGTGAGGCGTCTTTTGTCCTTGGCATTGAGATTCATAGGAATTGTTCTCGCCGACTATTGGGTTTATCTCAGAGGGCATATGTTGATCGTATTTTAGAAAGATTCAACATGCAGCAATGTAAGCCAGGAATTGCTCCTGTCTGTAAAGGTGATAAGTTGAGTCTGTCACAATGTCCTCATTCAGATTTTGAGAAAGCCCAAATGAAGAATGTACCTTATGCACTTGGGAGTATTATGTATGCTCAAGTATGTACTAGACCAGATATTGCTTTTGCAACAGGACTTCTAGGCAGATATCAGTCAAATCTAGGACACGATCATTGGGTTGCTGCCAAGAAGGTTTTAAGGTACTTAAAGAGGACAAAAGACTATATGCTGATTTACAAACATGTTCAGGACCTACAGCTAGTTGGGTATTCGGATTCAGACTTTACTGGCTGTCAGGATGAAAAGAAGTCGACAACAGGTTACATCTTTAAGTTAGCAGGAGGTGCAGTATCATGGAAAAGTGAGAAACAGAAATCAATGACATCCTCTACCATGCAAGCGGAGTTTGTAGCATGCTTTTCGGCCGCTACTCAGGCAATCTGGCTCCGAAACCTCATTAAGGAGTTGACCGTATTTGATTTTGTGGATAGGCCCATACAGTTGTATTGTGACAATAACTCTGCAGTGTTGTTTGTTAACAACAACAGAGGTCTCAAGGCGTCTAAGCATATGGAGGTCAAGTACCTGACTATAAAAGAAAAAGTTCAGGATGGTGACATTGCAGTAGAGCACATTTCAACAGATGATATGATTGTAGATCCGCTAACTAAAGGCCTTCGCCCTTGTGTATTTGATCGACATGTCATTAACATGGGCTTAGGAGTATCATGGGATACTGTCAATTAGTGAGAGCTGTTTAGTTTTATATTGCTCTTATGAAGTTTGTATATGATTTTGTTACATTTTTGTAATAATTGAATATGTATCAACTCTTTTGCATTCAATGAGGTATTTGTGAATGTAGATTTATCAAGTTGAGTACATATATTTGATGAAAATCTCGAGGCGTTGTGTAAACCTTGAGTACAGGCTATGGGGCATTCTTGGTATTAGCCTTAACAATATGTCTTGTTACACATAAAGTACAGTTAACTATCAAGCTAAGACATATGAAGGTTCGTTGGAACCATGAAGGATATTCTCTAGTGACACACTAGGTTTTGTGACACTTAAGGAGAGAGAATTTGGACTAACAAAATGGATAACACATGAAGTATCACTCATTATGAGGTATTGTCCATTTGACACACTACCATATTGAATCCATATCAGTAAAGTTGAAAGCACTCGTGACCATGAAAGGCTCTGCGTGAGTACATGCAGTTACCGCCATGATTCGGTGTTCGAGACTTTATGGGATCGGATTGACTATTAAGAATAATCTCTAGACCAATATAAGGGTGCGCACACAGTTCTCTTTCAATTAATATCGCCCAAGTGGGAGAATGTAAGAATTTCCTAATGTGGGCTTCATTAATTGAAATTGACTGAATTAGTTTGGTCTAATAAAGGTAAGATATATGGGTTCTTAATAAGTCTAATATGGGGCTGGCTGGTGTGGGCCGAGTACGGCCCGGCCCGTAATGAGAGGGCCCGTGGTCGAAGACTCTATAAATAGCGCTCAAGTCCCTCCCCTAACCTGATGATGCACATTTTGACTCACATACGGATTTAGAAAGAACTTTCTTCTCGTGAGTGGCAATCTCATTAGGCCAGTGTTCTAACGAAGGGATAGGGGAGAAGAACTTGAGTTCGTGTTCGGAAAACCGTCGCTAATTCCGCGTCAAGTTCGATGGATTCCAAACCAGGTACGCGAATCAACAATTTCTCCATCATCGCGTTTCGATTTCTAATTATGGTGATCCTGGGTGTGCCATTTTCGTGGCCCTACATGCCAACGCTGCTGCCACCGCTCCTCTTCTTCTTCTTCTTCATCGCAGCTTTGGCTCTCCGCAAGAAGCTCCTGCATTTCCTTTTCCCTCGCTTGCGCAACCACTCGTTGAAGCTCCCAACCAACCCAAGCATCCTTCTTCTTCTTCAAGTTAAAGGGTTTGAGGAGAGAAATTGCAAAGACATGGGGGGAAGAAAAAGGAGGGATCATGTGAAGCGATGGAGGCGAAACCAAGAAAGCTGCTGCTGCAGCAGAAGAGAGCGAAAAAAGCTAAGCTTTTTGCAGGTTTAGAGAGAGAGGGAGTGCACAGTCCCACCCAGCCGAGCACAGGAGGCGTAGAGAGAGAAACAGTCCCTTTTGTTCTTTCTCTCTCCTTGGATGCTGAATGTTCGCAGAGGGAGAGAGAGATTGTGGCGTCGCTATCAGAAGGAGGTGCAGAGAGAGAGATAGAGAAGTGAGTCAGAGGAGAGTTGCGAAGAAGGAAGAGAGAGAGAAGGGGGAGAGTTGTGGTTCAGAAGAGCGAGGAGAGAGAGTGTGAAGAAAAAACAAAAAGAAATCGAGATCCAATCCTATTTGAACCAAACCGAATTATCAACTAACCGAATTTTCTTGCTTATTGTCCGAACATAAATTCAAACCTAACAGAAAATGCACGAATTTTCGGCTCAGATTCAGTTCGATTTTAGTTTTCGATTGGGTTTTAACACCCTTATCAAAAAGCTTAGAGTTTGAGTTTTACTCAAGACGAACCTTGTATGAGTATGCAAACAATTTTCTAAACTAATTTCCTTTAAAATATAGCGCAAAGTAGTCGGGTAATATTTTCGATTCATTCTTGCAATGTCTTCTCTTCATTGTTACATCAAGGGAAGAAAGTGAAAAAAAAAAGGAATTAGTTGTGCGTCACAACAAGATTTGATTTCATTGATTTCAATCGCATCATCCAACGAGAGAAGTCGATGCATGGAAGTTGTTGTAAAATTTTTTTGTGTACATTCTATGTTTTCAGATGATTTTACAGTATTTGAATTTAGATTCCAAAATCGATTTTCATATATCTAAATCGAAAGGAAAAAAGTTGGGATATGACGTTTAGCTTATGGGGGGTGAACTCGTTACAATTGTGGCCATTAGTTTTTTGCCACAGCTCATGATCTTGTCACAATCTGTACACTTGAAGGTTTCGATATCTTTTTTTTTTGTCAAACATTTCGATACTTCGAGAGTCACGATTAGTTATTTTTTTTTATATATGCGACTATTCTAATGACAAATCAAATCATGGTACGACTGTCCCAGCAGTTTCCTCAATATCGTTTTTTACTTTCAAATTTCGGTAGTTGATTGCACTATGATTGACACGTGGTGTCTATTGTCATCGTTGGCTTTTCGGCCTCGCCAACCGTAGGAAGTGGGCGATCGATTTTGCTCTGCACAGGGGATGTTCCAGTTCGCGTCTGTCTGTCGGATCAATTGTGGGCCGGGCCTGGTTCACGGGCCGAAAGGAGGCCTTGGGCTCCCCCGAGAATGCTGACTCGGGCGGTCGTTGACTTTGTTTTATTTATTTACATTTTTCCATCTGACAACATATGATAAAAATATCGGTAAAATTGGGGAGTGGGCAGGTAATTGGTAGTTGGTTTGCTGAGCTGGGTATAATAAATGTGTGTTTGGTAATCATTCTGTTCCCAAAAATAATTTCTGATCAGAATTGATTTTTTTATTCTGTTCCCGAAAATAATTTCTAAGCATTTGAAGGAATTTGGTAACGGTCCAAAATTTTCATTCCTGGAATAGAAAAAGAACATAAATGTGTTTGGTAATTACACAAAACTTCTTGTTATTAATAATATTTTTAATTTTTTAATATTTATTTCTTTTTTCTTTTCTTTTTTTCTTTTTCTCCTTCTTGGCAGTGGCCGAGTCGCTGGCCATAGCCGATCGGCTGGTGACCAACCACAAGCCAAGGCCGGCAAGGGCGTTGGGGCCCTCGCCTATGGCCCGCGAGGGTCGCAACGCCCTCACCAACCTTGACCTGTGGCCAGTCACTAGCCATGAAAGAAGAAGAACCGGCCACAACTAGGAAGGAAAGAAGTAAAAGAAAAAAAAATTTCTCTTCTATTTCTAATTCTTTTTTTTTGCTTCTTAATTCTATTCCAAAATTGATTTTAAGAACAAATTTGTACCTAGAAACAAAAAAATTACCAAATGGATTTCTGTTCTTTTTTTTGTTTTTAGGAACAAAAGAGTAAAATCAGTCGCCATTTTGCAAATTACCAAACGCACACTAAAAGGATTTGCTCGTCCAGTCTCATTGGACTTTCGTAAAATATGTAACCAAAGGAGATCGTGAACATGTAACCGTCTTAATTCCCTAAAATATTCTCAATTTTAGGTATAGTCTCAAATCCATCTCAAACTTTTTTTTATCTGAAAAAAAAAACGCAAACTTTAGGTACAGTCCTCAAATCTATCTCGAATTTTGTTTATTTAAAATAAATCACCTACTTTCAATCTATTTTCAAATATACCCTCTGGTCCAATCACAACTTAACATGGCATTTCCATATCAATAACAATCCACATCGACAATGTAACATGGAAAAATTATCTAAAAAATGAAACCGTTCTAGGATATGAAAATTAGGGATAACTAATGGCGATTTTTGGACAGAGGGCAATTGAGAGCATATTTGGAATTAGAGTAAAAATTGGTGATTTTTCTCTGAGATAAAAAAAAAGTTTGCTAGAAATTTGGGATTGGACTTATAGTTGGATTTTTTTTTAGAAAAAAACAAGTTTGGGGTAAATTTGGGACTGGACTTGAAGTTTGGAGATTTTTCTGAGACAAAAAAAGTTCGGAGCAAAATTAAGATTAGACCTAAAAATAGGGGTTTTTTTAGGGAATTAACCCAGCATGTAACTTAAGGACTTGATTATTTTCTACAAAAAAAAGGACTCAATTGTCAAAAAATTTAAAAAAAATCAAAAGATTAAATTGAATCGATTTGGAAAATTTTGGAAAATATGTATGCATTTGTCCTAAACATTGAGCGATCACCATGAGCAAGTTAAGTTATCTCGAGGGAATGACGAAAAAGAACTCTAGGAGATTGAAAAGTAGCTTATTTTTAGAATAGTATATGATATCAAAGCTGAAAGATCTCAAATTTGAATTTTTTCAGATATCATTTGTCTCTCTAAATTAAATAAAAAATTACACATTTATTTAATAACTTAAATTTGTAGCAATGTACCTAAATAAACATGAACCATCAAATTCGATGAGATTCGCATGAGATTCTATTGCAAATGCTATGTTTGAATATCTAAATTCAGCTTAATGAGAATTTCCACCGAATCCTCACGCCAGATGGACCGTTCTAGAATTTGATAAGGATGTTATAACTTCATAATTTTATATCCTCCTCCGTTCTCTGTTTGAAAAAGCTCGTCGATGGTGCGCGAACTGGTACAGACAGCGAGCGAGCTAATCTGTCATAGCGAGCACAGAGAGAGAGAGAGAGAGAGAGAGGGAGGTAGTTGATCGGCGATAGCGAGCAGGAGAGCGATGGCGTTACCGAGAGCGACGGCGTCTTCGAGGACACTGGCGAAATCCCTGCCCCTGCTCGGTCGCCTTCCGAAGCTCTCCGGCGCTCCGCCTCGTTCGGCCCGAGCCCTAGGCCTCGTCAGGGCCTTCTCCGCCCTCGTGTCGCCGCCGTCCAAGGCGGTGGTGTACGAGCAGCAAGGCCCCCCGGACGCCGTCACCAGGTCCGACAGCAGCTCAGCCGATCACCGATTGAGCGCGCGTGATTCCGATTGCGTGCGCTCGTGCATTGTGCTCTTGCCGTTACTGAGGAGCTTCGTTTTTCCTTTTGGTTTTTTTGATGTTTCTGTTGCAGAGTGGTCGAGGTTCCGCCCGTTTTGGTGAAGGAGAACGACGTGTGCGTCCGAATGCTCGCCGCGCCTATCAATCCTTCCGACATTAACAGCATCGAAGGTTAGCGTCCTGTCCTTGAGCTTCTAATTGACTGTTGACTGAACATATTACGGAGGAGTTCCGTGTTTCGGAGACTTCTAGGCTACTGACGAATCTGTGATGGCTTCTGCGTCTTAAATTTGAATTTTGCTCTTCCGCTTCACCCTTAGAGAGTAACCTGAATTCGCGATAGAAACTAAAATGATTTGCGATTAGTGTCATATCCATGCCTCACGTGTGATCCGTGCCTTTTTACTCCTTATTCACCCATAGACTCGATCTACGAGTGGATTATATGACAGGTGAGGTGGACTTTCTTGAGTTTCTCTTTGGCTGCTGACACATTGGAAGAAAATTAAAGTCTATCGGCCAGTTTCCGAGGTGGCTAATGCATCTTTTATGGCTTCACTGTTTGACTTTGACAATTGTTGCTCCAGTTTCCAAGGAATAGCAATATGTAGTCACAAAGTTAGATCATAATTCTTCCATGTATTATTTATTGCTTTGTATGAGGTTTATTTGGTAATTCATGCATAAAGTTTGATCTAGGTGTGTATCCGGTGAGGCCACAAGTGCCTGCTGTTGGAGGACGCGAAGGAGTTGGCGAAGTGCACTTAGTTGGCTCTGCAGTGAAGGATCTTTCTCCTGGTGATTGGGTCATTCCATCTCCACTCTCTTTTGGTAAAACATTCTTTCAGTATTACCTAAGTCTTCAAATGATATCATATTAATAGAGCACCAGCCATGCTCATCTAGTTTATTAGTTCTGAACAGTTTCTTATCCAGCCAAAAGATAATCTTCTATATTTGCTGCGGTATGTTTAACATTTTTCAACCTAGCAACAATTTGATTAGATGCAGAAGAGAAACGAGTGAAATATCGACCAAAAGAAAATTGAAACTATTATACCCATCTTAGTGTTCGTCATCTTAAATTAAAGATACTTTTGTGTTCCATAAGTACTAACTTGTACTGTTATGCTGAACATCTGTGTCTAGCACGGTAGTAGCCCATTCTTAATTTGAGTGTGTTGAAAGGTGAAGTAGTTTTTGTGCTTAGGGACATGGCAGACTTACATCGTGAAGGATCAGAGCGCGTGGCAAAAAATTGATAAGGATTCTCCTATTGAATATGCCTCAACAATTTCAATTAATCCTCCAACTGCTTTGAGAATGCTTGAAGACTTCACCTCTTTGGAACCAGGTATATAGACAGTATTGAGTCTCTTAGCTGCCCCCCAACTTTCACCATAAGCAATTTATTCTAAGTTATCCTAATAGGCTCTGATCATTAGGGGATTCTATTGTGCAAAATGGGGCTACAAGTATGGTGGGTCGGTGTGTCATCCAAATTGCGAAATCCTGCAGCATCCATAGCATCAACATAATCAGGGACAGGTGCTCTTTGAAAGCTTTCAGTGACCTTGACTCCATATAACTTTTGTCAAGCTATTGTTGTTTAAAACTTTTGTGTCGACTTTCGATGTGGATAGCAGGGTATGTGTGGGTCCGCTTTTATTTCTCTTTTCAGGGATCTGCCTTAACCATTGCTAGCAAGCATTTTCTTTTTCTTTTTTCTGGAAGAGCTCTTGTCTTTGTTTTTTTTTGGGCGGACATGAGCTCTTGTCTACTTAGCCTCTAAAGTAGCTTTTGATGGTTACACAGCCCGAATTATATCTGAAATTCAAGCTCTGTGATGACAAGTTGGAACTCTTTGGGGACTGATTTACTTGTGGCAACTGTGTCTTTTCCTGTTCTAATTATGAACGTTGCTGATGGACTAAAAATTATGAACAATTGACAGAAACGTGAATATGTTGATTATGTTTGGTTGTGGCAGTGGTATATCCTTTTACAAATTGAAAATGTGCCAAAATATTTAGCATTCTGGTATCTCCGGTTTGTTTTTTGGAAGGTGGTGTGATTGATTGAGAATTCTTGCATTGCATAACAAGGAGAAGTGGATCTTGAGCATGTGTTGCTGTGGCTGACCTTTTTAAGCTTAAAGTAACTCAGAGTGTGATTGCTGATTCCAGGAAATTATGATCTTTGGCTTGGTGCTACGATGGGCAGGAATTTATGTGGCTGACTGAGTACATGCATTGGCATGCAAGAATAGTTCCGCTACGAGAGCATTTTATGAAACCGTTTATGTTGAAATATCAAAGAAATAAGACAGCATTTTAGGTTGGTTTAGGTACATCAACTAACATGCTTCAATCTCCCAATATAAAGATGAAGTTTTGTGATGAGGTAACATGTATAGGAAAGGACTAGAAGAACTTGTTTTTTGAATCTATTGAAGGCAAAGGAAGTTAATTGTAGTAATGAAGTGAAAAGATATGTTTCTGCATTGCTTATCAGAAGTGACTTGTTACTGTTGATGCTGCTTCTACTATTTTTACAGTCATCATGTGTTTTAGATGTTGATCGCATGTACAATTAGATCATCATTCTGCTGGGGCATTGATTGTTCATCTTTATTGTTTGCTGGTGGAAACTCCCTTTTAGTATATCTAAGATCTCTCTCTGCTTTGTGACTTCCTTTGGAGTGAAATTTTCCTCCGACTTTTAATTCTTTGATGAGACACAAACATGGTTAGAAAATACTGTGGTGCTTGACACATTAATTTAATAAGGCTCTCATCAGCAGCTCATTAGTTTCTGCTATGACATCTGAGGACGAATTTGGTAGAATTCCTAATTTCTTTTCTGACTTAGTAGTTAGCACTGCTTATCAGTGACTAAATTTTGGTTTTACTGTGCCTTGATGACCGTCTTTCTCCTGTGACAGAGTTGGCTCTGATGAAGCAAAAGAGACGTTGAAGAAACTTGGTGCCGACGAAGTATTCACTGAGAGCCAATTAGAAGTAAAGAATGTCAAGAGTCTACTGGTATCATCCATCCATTAACCCATTCTACCATGTCCTCATGCATGGACACACATCCATGTTTGGCCATCGGCACTTGAGTTCTTAATTTACATCTTATTGACTTGCTACTAGGGTGATCTAAAAGAACCTGCCCTTGGATTAAACTGCATTGGTGGCAATGCTGCTTCCTTGGTGATGAAATTTTTGAGGTGCAACAAATGTTAAATTTGTGTTGAGGTGCTTCCCTTATCTTTCTGAGGAGAGCTGATTTTGTTTTGTTCTCAGGCAGGGAGGAACCATGGTGACATATGGTGGGATGTCTAAGAAACCAATTACAGTGTCAACTTCATCTTTTATCTTCAAGGTAAAATAAGAAGTGGTGAACTATAATTTCTGCCTATGGTTATGAGGTTATCTCAGTCAAGCCTTACAATTTGACTTGTCTATGTTTCGGTCTCAGTCTTGGTCAACCCCCTATATTATTGTTTTATTGTCTAAATTTGGCCCAAAATCCCAATTTCAGTTACCAAATTTGAAGTGTATGACCAACCACAAGAACCGGGGGGAAAATGTAATTCCCTGTTAAGAAAAATTATCTGTACTCCTTTTTGTAGTTCATTTGCCAGAGATGAAGCAAACTATGGATCAGTGAGAAAATCATGCGTGTGTAATCAAGAGATCATCCACATGAATTTTTTAGGGCCAAAGAATCAATGTCACTTGATCCCTTAATCGAAAGTAGTAATTGTGGCATGGCTCGGCATCTTTGAGCATGTGGTAGGTGCTGAACATTGAAAGAGAAATTTGTACCTGTAGGAGGCGTTTTAGTAAATGATCAAGAGCAAAGACGAAGGCATAGAAACAATGGTTCTACTATTGTCTCCTTCTCGATTTCACTGTGATGTCTCATGCTACGGTTCAATTGTACAGCCAGCACTGCCGACTTCCAGAATTACTTCCTAAATCATGGTACACGGCTGGAGCGCGTGATAATGGTTATTATGGTTCGCAGGATCTTTCTTTGAGGGGATTTTGGCTGCATAAATGGTTGAGTTCAAATGATATAACAGAGTGCAGAAGAATGACAGATCACTTGCTGGAACTAGTGCGTGATGGGAAGTTAAAATATGAGTATGTCTTCGGTCACCACTATTCAAATTGCTGTATTTAGGTCTCCATATCTTTTAAGTAATTTTCAATAGTATTTATCTTCAAGATAGTGTGTTTGGATTGTGGATGCATATGAATTTACCCAAAACTGCAGGACGGAGCTGGTTTCTTTTAGTGATTTCCACCTTGCACTGGATAAATCACTCGGGAAACTCGGAAGCCATCCTAAGCAAGTCCTAAAGTTCTAAGGCTACTGAATATTTAGGGCGGTGAAAAGATGGAAAATTTCTGCGTCATATCCTCCGTACGATCAGTCTGTTATGAAGTTCCGATGCGCTGGTTCAACCATACACAATGACTGTATCTTTTCCATTATTATTATTTTCTCTTTTGATAAGTTACGCATCTTTTCTGTCAAGGTCCCTTTTGTTACTGCTTATTTTCGGCGATTTCCATTCTGAAATTGTTTTGCATCATGCCTTCCAATATAAAACTTATCTCTGGCTCTGCCAAAACATGAGGTCCGTCTACTGTCGCTGAATTTGGAGATCCAAACGTCGGTCCCGTTTGATATCGGAAGGGTCCAGAAAGTTTGCAGATTTGCCAAAAGTATGTCATCAAGATCGCATGTGTTGAGAAAAGAGCAAGAAGAACCATATATTGTTCATTTGATTCTACCTTACTTCAAGTGGGATGCTGATCGCCTTTAGCGAACGTCATACATGAAAAATGATAAGCAAAATTAATAGAAGACTAGCAAATAGTAGTTACTTTTTGAGATAAGGAAAACACAGAACGGAAAGATCTTGTCAGCTTCTAAAGAATTGATAAGGCGAAGGCAATTTTGTCTAGACAATGTCAAGAACTGCATTCCTTTCTCAAGATGAAGCCCTCAACAGTATCCACGATCTGCATAGGTAAACATGAAAGAGTTAAATTAGGATGAGCGATTTTCGAATTCATTTTTAACCTCGGAAATTTTAGAGAGAAGACAAATTCCCAACAAAAGTGGTTTTCGATCATGCATAGTTTAGAAATACTGATATTTTGCTAGGCTGAAGAGGGAAAGGGTTCATTTAGTCCTGTTTCATCCAACCAAAGTTAGAATTCACAAATAACCCGGGGCATAGCAAATCAAGGTATATGAATATGGGAGGATTATCCACGCTGACTCCTCAAACACTTGAGGCCATGTTTGGCTCATGGCTATGGAATCATGAAAAGGAATCCCAATCTAAGCAATCAAATTCCTAGGAGTGGGGCTTTTTCGTTCTTCATATTACAATATCAAATACAATCAATTAGAATCAATATAGGAAGATAATAATATCTCTAGAAGATAACAAATCAATTTAGGAGGATAATAATATCTCTAGAAGATAACAATATCTCTAACATCCCCCCTTAAACTCAAGGCAACATAAAAGAGGTCAAATGGAGTTTGGAGAAAAGATCTTGAAAACGTCTAGGTGAATGTGCCTTAGTGAAAACATCAGCTGTTTGATCAATTGATGAAGTGGGAACAAGACGAACAGTACCACGCACAATGTGAGAGCGTATGAAATGACAATCTATTTCAATATGCTTAGTACGCTCATGGAAAATATCATTATATGCTATTTGGATAGTACTCTGGTTATCACAATAAATGACCATTCTACCATCTTGACGGACTCCCATGTCTTCTAATAACCACCGCAACCACAATAATTCTTAAGTTGTATTAGCAAGAGCACGGTATTCTGCTTCCGTACTAGATCGAGTGATAGTAGTCTGTTTCTTGCTCTGCCAGGAAATAAGGGAGTTTCCTAAGAAGAAACAGTAGCCTGTAGTAGAGCGACGATCACAAGAGTCACCAGCCCAGTCAGTAGTAGAATAAGCCACCAACTCGAATGTTGAGTTAGCAGAAAAGTGAAGACCATGAAATAAGATACCCTTGATGTATTGAAAAATTCGAAGAGCAATAGCAAAGTGAGTCATTTGCGGTGCTTGCATAAATTGGCTTACAATGTGAACAGCACAAGCGATGTTAGGACGGGTAACAATAAGGTAAACAAGACTGCGAACTAGTTATCGATAAAGTGTAGGATTTGGAAGAGGAGTCCCATCTTTGTCATCAAATTTGGCATTAGTTTCAATGGGAGTTGTAGCAACCTTATTATCAGTAAGTCTGACTCAGGAAAGGATATCCATGGCATATTTTGCTTGAGAAAGATAATAGCCAGAGGAATCTGAGCAATGTCTAAGCCGAGAAAATAACTGAGTCTTTTGAGATTTTTCATTTCAAATTGTTTGCTCAAATACTATTGTAGTTTCATAATAACAATATGATCGTCTCAGTAATAACCATGTCATCTACATATAAGAGTAGAAGAATATACCCATGAGATTTTCGTTGAACAAAGAGAGCATTGTCATAGGGACTAGATGAAAATCCAAGACATTCCATGGTGGAACTAAACTTGCAATACCATGCACGAGGAGCCTGCTTTTGTCCATATAATGCTCGGCGTAAGCGACACACTTAATTAGGAGTCTGAGTATATCCAGAAGGAAGCTCCATATAAATTTCTTCAGTGAGATCCCCATTAAGAAATGCATTTTTGACATCCATGGTAAACAGAGGCCATCGCTTAATAGCAGCAAAGCAAGGAGACTGCGAACAGTAGTAAGATGTGCAACTGGAGTAAATGTTTTATCATAATCAATGCCATACTCCTGAGTGAAGCCTTTTGCTACAAGCCTAGCTTTGTAGAGTTCCACTGTACCATTTGCTTTCGTTTTGATCTTGTATGCTCATTTACAACCTATAGCCGACTTTTCAGGAGGCAAATCAACCAAATCCCAAGTATGAGTTTTTTCTAATGCTTGCAATTCATCTGTCATTGCTTGCTGCCAAAGAGGATTGGTACAAGCTTCTCTATATGTGCGAGGTTCGTGAAAGGAAGCAATAGTAGAATAGCAATGAAAATCCCGAAGCCGAACATAAGGTTGACTTACATGGGTGGAACGACAAACATGAGATGAAGGTTCATCCAAGGGTGAAGAATCCGCGGATGGTGCAGACGTATCAGGAGCTGCCGAAATGGGATTGCCAGAGATACCTGTATCAATATTAGGAGGGGACAATTCCAAAGAAGAAGATTCACATGTGTCATCTTATGCAAATAGATCGACAGAAGGATCAGTGAAGAAGTGAACAGTTGGAGAGGATTCAAAAGGACGGAGAGACGAGAATGTTTTATGTTCCCAGAAGGTAACATGACGAGATACGCGAAGTCGATTAGAGACAGGATCCCAACATCTATACCCTTTATGCTCGAAACAAGGACACAATAAGTGCCAAAATTTATGTGTGACGCTCACTTTAATACCAAAAGTTTCCGTCGGATTACTTATGTGTCAAACTTTTTGAAAAACTATCACTTAAGTGTCAACTCCGGTCAGTTTGGCCGAAAATCCGACGTGGCATTTTTTTATTAATTTCTGAAGCCGATGTAGCTCGCTAGAGGTTTACTCAGCATATATAGTCAACATATTTTAATTTTAAATATTTTTATTTTTTCCTTTCTTTTATTTTTTTCCTTTTTTGATCTACCAGCCGGTGGCCGGCCTTAGCCACCGTCGAAGCCCGGGAAGGGTTGGGAGAGGGCCTCACCGGTGATAAGCAAGGCTGGCCCTCGTTGGCCATGGGCGAGGCGACCCTCGCCGGCAACAGGCGAGGCCGCTTCTCACAAGCAACAGGTGAGGCTGCCCCTCACCGGTGACTGGCGAGGCCGGCCTCGCCCATGGCCGGCTAGAGGTGACCTTGTCGACAACTCTCGCCCATGGTCGGCGAGGGACGACCTCGCCTGTTGCCGGCGAGGCCCTTGCCCAGCCTTTCTTGGGCTTCGCCGGTAGATAAATAAAGGAAAAAAAGAAAAGAAAGAAAAAAAGAAAGAAAATAAAATTATTTAAAATAAAAAATGCTAACTAAACCTTCGGTGAGTCACGTTGGCTTCAGAAATTAATAAAAAAATGCCACATCGGATTTCCAGCCAAACTAACTGGAGTTGGCACTTAAGTGATCGTTTTTCAAAAAGTTTGGCACTTAAGTGATCCGGCGGAAACTTTTTGTACTAAAGTGAGCGCCGTACACAAATTTTGACATTTGTAGTGTCATTGTTTCCTTTATGCTTAATAACAATATCCAAGGAAACAACATAGATGAGCATGAGGATCTAACTTTGTGCATTTGTTTGGAAGAAGATGCACAAAACATGCACTACCAAAGACTCGAAGTAGACTGTAATTAGGAACACTGTCATATAAGCGCTCATAAGGAGAAATGTTACCCATAGTAGGTGACAAAATACGGTTAATAGTATATAAAGAAGTATGACAGGCCTCTCCCCAAAACTGTTCTAGACAAGATGCTGAGATTAGAAGAGTGCGTACAATATCTAAGATATGCCCGTGTCTACGTTCTGCTCCACCATTTTGTTGGGCAGTTCCTGGACAAGAACGGTGAATGATGGTACCATTCCGAGAAAGAATTCTAAGGAACTCTCTGTCTCTATATTCCATGACATTATTAGTGCAAGAAATCTTGATATCTCGAGAAAATTGTGTTTTAATCATGGCAACAAAATTACAATAGATTTGAGTAATTTCAAATCTATTCTTCATAAGGTAAAGCCATGTATATCGGGAATGATCATCCACAAAAATCACAAAATAAAGAGATGCTCCCATAGTGGGAGTAGGAAATGGTCCCCAAATATCAGAATGAATTAGATCGAAAGGAGCAAGAGAGAAAGATTCATTAATATTGAATGGTAAAACATGATGTTTTCCCAATTTACAAGGCAAGCAATCAAAATTTTTATTATTAACAGAACCTAAATGACCACTTAGAATCAGAGGACCTAATCTAGAGAAAGAAGGATGACCTAAACGAGAATGCCAAGTTTTAGATGATACTGTGGCAACACAACTAGTGAAGGAGATGGGAAGCTTTAGTGAAACAAAATCAAACAAGCATCCCACTTTACGGCATGTCCCTATTGTCTATCCTGTCCTTGGATCTTGTACACGACAACCATTAGAAGAAAAATGAATGTCATAACCAAGTTCACATAACTGTCCCACAGATATCAAGTTTCGTGAGAGTTTGGGAACCACAAATGTATCAGGTAAGGATAATTTGGAATTCAAAATGTTCCCTGTATGACTAACTATCATCCGAGAGTTATCAGCTGTATGAATAATATGGGCTTGTGAAGTGTATGATTTTGACTTGAATAAATTGGAATTGGAGGTCATGTGATTACAGCAGGTAGAATCAAAGAACCACGAATTAGAAGTACCTAGATTAACTCATAGAGTAGAGGAGTTAGGTATAGAGGAGCTAGAAGTACCAGATTCTTGAATAATGGAGTGGATTGTGAATAAAAAATCATCTAATGATAGAGTAACTGATGAACGGTTGGAAGAATCCTCAATGGTAGCAGCAATAGTGGATGAGCACACATGTGGACCTTTGAACCGAGATCGGTTGTTTGTCCCCATAGGTTGGTTAGGTCATAAATGATAACAATTGGATACACGATGACCAAGTCGACGACAGTGCATACAGTAAGGCTTGCACCATGAGGAAGAACCAGAAGTGGCAAATACTGCATCTGTAGGAGTGGAGACTGATAGAGTAGCACGTTATGCTTTTAAAGTAGCTAGTCAAGTCACTTCGGTCAATAGTTCTGAGACAACTGCCTCAAGACGAGGTAAAGGATCTCGATGCAGAAGTGAAGCTTGCACAGGTTCAAACTCATCATTAAGTGCCATAAAAAAATTGCATAACACGCATTTAATCGTGATATTCAGTAAACATGCAATTGACTCCCATTTAGGCTTAGATAAGGCTAGCTGATCCCATATAGCATGCATTGAAGATAAAAATTCGTTAATAGACTGACCTGTCTCCTGATGCATGCGATGTAAATTCCCCAATAGTTGATATTGATGAGCAAAGTCTGATGTGGAATAATGATTGCCAAGATGATCCCAAGCTTCCTTTGCTATGTCTAGTCAACCAAACAGAAGTTTGATAGATGGAATCGAAGTGTTTCGAATCCATATGAGTATCTGATGAGTCCTGCTATCCCACTCCTCCAAACGTTCAGCAAATTTATCATCAACCTCACTAGTAGCCTGAATAGGCTCGTGAATATCTCTAGTGATATAACGCCAAAGCTTACGTCCTTTTAGAAAACTTGCCATTTCTTGAGCCCATAAAATATAGTTTGATCCATTCAAGATGGTCTGAATGGGTACTAAGACTTTTAATTTTTCCATGATATGTAATAAACTAGTATATACCCAATATAATGAATTCTGAAAAAAAGAAGAAGATATTTCCAAGGCTAACATTGAAAAAATAAGGCCAAAAATGGATTCAAGATGTCGAAATACCTTAGGAACCGGTTTGAAAATGCCAAGAACCGATCCAAAAGAGATCGAACCAGTCAGAAAATAGATAAATCAGTCTGGTCAAAGTCTGGTCAATGTAGGTCAATGCCGGTCAACAGTCAAAAGGCAAGGACACATGGCAGCACGTGGCGCTGGCATAGAGGACGACGTCAGATGATGACGTGGCAGACATGTGGTGATGACGTCACCTCCTCGGCGGATGTGGCGATGCTGGTGCGTGGATCTCACATGCAGACACTTTGGGTGGCGCATGAGGGCGCGTGAGGAATTTTCCGGCGATGTGGTTTGCTTGGTTGGACTCGCCGGCGGATGAGGAACCTGTTTGTGGTGGCGGTTGTCGACAATAGCCAACTAATGACTTCGAATAGGGCACTTACAAACGACGGCGTTGGTGGGTTCATGGTGTGGCGGCGCGTGGTGGCGTGTGCGGTGGCTACCGGAGGCTGTTGGTGACAAATTTTCAGGGTCCAACTTGTCTGAGTGTAGTGAGTCTGATGATGGTGTTCATTTTTTGAAATAAGCAACAATATTAGTTGAACGGCAATCAAGGGCGGCGGTTTGGTGATGAATGGATACCCGCGCAGCTGTGGCAACGTTGCTATAACAACATATAACTCAATCACCGCTTCCTTAGACAGCACCATATAACTCAATCACTGCTTCCTCAGACAGCAGCGGCTCTGATATCAAGTTAAGAAAAAGTAGAAAAGAGAATTGGAGAATTTCTGTATATTTCTCCGTACATATTATTGATGATACATGAGCCTATTTATAGGCTATTCTAGATGACTATCTAAAGTAATAAAATATTACAATATCAAATACAATCAATTAGAATCAATCTAGGAAGATAATAATATCTCTAGAAGATAACAAATCAATTTAGGAGGATAATAATATCTCTAGCAGTTTAGTTTCAAATTTTACCAACGAAGAGAGAAAAGTCCAATGTGAGTTGCATAATGAGGTTAAAACATGTAAGAAATGGAAAACGTCTTCAATCAACATACACAAAGCGGACAGCAAAAATCTAGGGACAAGAAACAAAATGAAGAACCACATAAGATCCCTCAACAATTTTCCGATTATTGTCCTCTAAATGATTTTACAGTTCACAACAAACCCATTGTAGACAACTCATCAAAATCTCATGAGTCAAGCATTTCACGCAAAATCCGCAGCGATGAAGATGATGCCGTTCCCATGTAACTTCAAACTACTTCACAACAGTTACCTCAAGCTAGTGTGGTATTCTTATCCTCATTGTGTTTTGAGTCAAAGACCCAATCACGAGAACAAATGGAGTGACGGCAACTCAGTCGAGTTTGTAAATGGAACTTTATGTCCTCGCCCAAGCCGACATGATGCTCGGAGTTGACGTCTCCTTAAAGAATCCAAACAAGTTTCACAATGGCACGAGAGAGAAATGATTTCAACTAGTACTAGTAGAGGAATGGGAGGGCCATGGAATCAAGAGGCGGGCAAAACTCACTTGGGAACGATTTGAAGATGATTGTGAGATTTTGTGGAACCACTGCTAATTATTCTAAAAGCTTAACCTGTTAGATAATCGCGTGGTTTAAGATTTAATTATTCTAACACTCCCCCTTATGCTTAGTCTGGTCTTTTTACCTAGTACTAAGCGTGGATATATTTAATTGGGGAGGTAAATAGGAACCCGAAAAGATTTGAACTCAGGAGGCTCTGATACCATGTGAGATTTTGTGAAATCACTATCAACTGTTATAAAAGTTTAAACTGTTAGATAATCGCATGGTTTAATATTTAATTATTCTAATAATGATGAACGGAGAGAGAGAGAGAGAGAGAGAGAGAGAGAGAGAGAGAGAGAGAGAGAGAGAGAGAGAGAGAGAGTTCTGAGATTGTAAGATTTGAAGATGATGAAGCTTACACAAATGGTGGGTTGGGTTCACGAATGTTTTTCTTTTCTAGGAATCCCAATACCACCTCTACCTAAGCAATCCCATGCAGCATTTTTAGGGAGAATCCGTTCCCCGGGCACTTTGATTCTACGATCATAAATCCATCTGAAGATGAGTTGTAATGGGATTCCATTTCTTTTTTCGTTCTTTCCTCTGCCTTTACTCACCAATCCATGAGAATCCCCGTCCAACCTTGGCTTGAGTCCCTCTTTCATTCGGCAATCAATAGTTCGATGAATATATTCCTAGAAAGGATCGTTTATATTGCTCGAAATAATTAGTCAATAAAAAATATTTTTATTATTTACAACAATTTATGTCTATTTATTTTTCGTAGACTGTGAAAATATTTTTAGTTCATTAGTTTTTATAAGCGACATAAGCGATCATTTTTAGGAAAAATATTTTTTAAATCATTCATTTTTCGCGAAACAAATGGATCCTTAATCAAAGATACACACCCTTTCAATTTGTGCTATAGTCCCACCTTCATTCTCGATCATGTTAATTAATCATCCGGGCCAAAAAGTAATGCAAAATCTCTTGTGCTCTAAATAGGCATAATTACTCTAACAGTTCCTTCTTTTTTTTTTAAAATTCTAACAGCTTTTCATCAGCCAACATTTAGTTTTCTCATAGACCAATATCATCTGTTTTTATGGCCTTCGTAGTCAAAAAGCTAAATTGGAAATTGGAACACTTTTTGAACGCTGGAGATTATGAAAAGTCAAAAAGAAGCAAAGATGAATTGACTTATTTTCTTAGCCATCACATAAACAAACAAACGGAGAAAATTATGCAGATGCAATTCCAATTTTTTTTTTGGATCTGCCAAACTCTAACTCTGAACTCATTCTCAGATGTTCCCACCTCTAACCCTTCTTGAGAACGTGGGGAATCGAACTCCCCGCATCCCCTTTCCCAAGTAAGAAGAGATGTCCTTTTATGCAATCCTAATTTGATGATAGCTTAATGGTGTACTAAGCGTCGGCCAACGGAAGTACGTGATTATCATCTTTATCATCTTCTAACGAGACAATCTTGTAGAGATTCATCCAACATAAGATAGCTTAACCTGGCCATCATGGTCATCAATTGCAAATTCTTAAATGAGTTAATACCATGAAAAATCTCAAATTAATACACATGCGACAAATTTACCAAAAACTAAATTTTTTATCATGGAAAATCCTAAACCAGTACACCTATGATAAATTTACGCATAACTAATTTTTTGACCACCAAAAACTCAAAACTGGTATACTTGTGATAAATTTATCATGTATTAAATTGAATTAATACTACAAAAAATCACAAACTGGTACATTTGTGACAAAACGGAGGATAAAATCTCAAACTGATATACTCATCAACTGTTATGTGTGATCCAACTAAAAAATTTGATGATAAAATTTAACGGAAACTAATGGGGAATAAATTTGTTACAGATGTACCAGTTTGAGGTTTTTTGTGATCAAAAAATTAATTTGGGGTAAATTTATCTTAAACGTATCAGTTTGGAGTTTTTTTTGATATTAATTCTTCTTCAATATCCTTGTTAATGAAATGGAAGTGACAAGCGGTGCTTCAACTACGGCATGCACGATTGGAAAAGGACGTATTCCTGTTATATTCTTTTGTACGTTGGCCTCCTATTATAAGGCGCAAGGAAGAGCAGTCAATTCCAAAAAGGCTATTGACTTATCTCTCCGTTGGGTGCTTAAATCAGGAAAACAAAAAAAAAAAAACAGTGTCATTTCACCATGTCACGTTGCCGTCGTTACACTTAGACATTCAAATATGATTAGAGCGTTAGTTTAGATAAATCTGACGAGACTTAGCTGAAATGATTTGATTGCATTTTCTCTCATAAGTTGAAGATTACATCGGTTCAATTAAAAAGTTTATACATCGATTGCTTTAAGTTTCGATACAACAACTTTAGGACAGATTGTGAAATTATCCTAGAAATTCAGTTTTCTCAACCCATGCTTGCGCTGAACTCAATACAGTATACATGCTCGCATTAAACTCGATTCAACTCAAACATTAAAAACTAAAGGGAAAATTCCAAATAAGGATTTGAAATGAGGTCATTTTCTCAAAAAATGACCCAAAGTAGATGTTGTTTTAAATAAGAACTTGAAATGACAAGTTAGTCTTAAATTAAAGTCTAAGCTCGCTCGCTGACCAAAATTTGAACACTTAATTTGTCCGGCAACTAGAATAGGGCAATTTTGTCCAAAACAAAATTTGGATAAAAATTAAAAAGAAGAATTTGACATCGCGTTGATGTGCTGCCACATTAGTAAAAGTTTAAAAAAATTAATTTATCATAAGTTACTGTTTATCCTCTTTGAAGTTACTGTTTAAGTATTTATCGTCTTCAACCTCACAATTGCTCAGTGAAACTCCTCTAACGCACATTCGTCGCTGCCGCCTGGACATCCGAGAGCATCCGCCGTAGCTACTAGCCATGGCGGCCGCAAGCTTCAAGGTCGGATCTGGCTCCGAAGCTTGCGAGGTTGCATTACCGGAATATATTGATGGTTGTTGCCAAGCTTAAGCCGATCTTTGGTCTTTTTAGCTTTTGGGAAGAAATTGATTTGGATGGGGTTAGTTCTCGATGAATTGTCGCCTAATTCTCCCCTAACTATTTTCCATTAATGTTGGAAATCCATCAAATAAGGGAAATTTTCCACACTCTTCTTTGACAGACCCTGCTACACTTTGTCCCGAAAGCTTGTGTCCGCCACATCTTTGGTTTTTTGGCACATCGACTAATAGCATTTGATTTTATGGTCTTGGTCGAAAATGTGATTTCCTATGACTACTCCATTATTGCCTCAGAACGTGTTGATGCGGCCGCATTCTAGGACTTTTAGCCATTTCATAAGGGATGATTCCAGCCAGAAATGTTGTCTAGCAAAATCCTAATTCTCCTCATTCTCTTAAGTTATTGATTTTATGTTCAAATGGAAACCCTAATTAGCTACTCTTGGTCAAATACTTGCTAATTCTCTCTCCTCTTTCGATAGTCTGATTCGAGTCAATAGCAATGGAGAGAAGAGGGGTTGCCTCTGTTGGGAAAAATGTTTACGTGAAACGGAACGGAAAGAAAATGAAATCAGACTTTGAGACGTGATAACACTCTCTTTAAAGAATTATTTGGCTCATAACATTGTTAATAGTTACCGGCAAAAATCTTCCAAGATACAACAAAGTCTCGAATGAGAATACCAGATAGCAATTCTGGTATTTCTCTAGGGTCTTTCAAGGGAAACAATTAGAAACGATGGCTATATTGTTTTAAGAAAGTAGTATCAAAAGTAAGTGAAAATAGATTGAAAAATATAAATATATATTGCACTATTTTTGAACAGAATGCAACCTTTCGGGAGAAGTTGCATCATCAAAAGATGCCTTCTCAAAAGACATAATAAAATTCGAATTAAAATACTCATAAAAAAATTAATTATTATTATTTTTTATTATTCGAAATTTTATAAATTCTAAAAAAAAGATCTTTGAACAAATACAACCTTTCGAAGATGGAGTTATGTCCAAAAAGATATAATCTTCCAAAGGTGAAATAGTTATGTCCGAAGGTACACAATTCTTCTAAAGGTTGTAAGAACGCCTAATAACCATTAGGCAAAATAATAAATTTCAAAATTAATTAATAAAAAAATAACCGCAACTCTATTGCAAATAGTCACACTATTTTTTTGGTCGAAAAATAGTGACACTATTTCAATAGGATAAAATCGTTATTTTATAATAATAAATTCGAAATTTAATAAATAAAAACAATAATAAAAGAGGATTAGTGCTAAGTATCATCTGCGAGTGCGCAAAAGTGCTAAGTGCGCCAAAACTGCGCACCTGCACGCGAGTATTGTGCGATCTAGCCAGAGCCTATCATCTTCAATTGAACAAGTTAGAAGACATCTACACTAATATATAGGCCCACGCAATCAAAATTTTCCTATGAAGGAAAAGCACTATTTTATTTATTTTACAAACAAACAACCAATATCCTTGACAACAATTACAAAGCGCTTTTGTGCGTACCATGTTTAGAGATCATTAGCAAACGAGAAATCAACATAATAAGGAGAGTCGAGTAGATCGGTATCGATGCAAAGTTTGACTTGAAGTCGATCCTTTGTTATTGAATCGTGAATATGAACAAAATTCGGTTTTCGAATTCCTATGCTCGAGCTCGACTCGATAAAGTATGTCGGACTTGAAATTGAACTCGATTCAACTCTATTATTAAACACTCAATTCTACTCATTTATAGTTTGTTGCGTAGGATGTTTCTTCTTTTTTTCCTAATCATATACTGTACCTTCTGTGGAGTGTGGTCATGCCATTCGATTGCTTTATCTTTCGACTCAATCAAGCCTAGTGCTTGATTGGTGGTGTGGTTATCTAGTTTAGCATTGTCTACGCCCGATAATTTTTGGATAATAGTTTATAGATGCCAAATCCATGATATCCTATATGTTGTAAAACTAATGCGAAAATATTAAGTGGATCTTGCAATTTAAGTCAATGCAAGAAAATCAAAAAAATAAACGAAGAACGATAAATGACAATAAAGATTTATGTGATTTGATCTTATTGTCGATACCTACATCCACGAGGAAAGTCAGGAATAAATAATTTACTAAATTCGGAAAATTATAGTTACAATTGCTCACACGGTCGAGTGTTTTCCACACCTAACTAATATTCAAACCCAAAATATTTGCAAATAAAGAACTTACTTGGACACAAAACTCATAGCACAAATCATTGTATCCTAAACACGTCCGCACGGCCAAAGAAACGGAGTTTTCTCTGTTCGTGCGGCGACATCAAGAGCTCATGGTGCGGCTGCCTTCTTGGAGTCCACACGCTGGCGGCTTCAATGAGGAGAGGGGAATATTAGAGAAACCCTTGTGGGCCTTTATTTTGTCCTGTAGTTGTAGTGCCCATCTTTCCTCTTGGGGCTCTTCTTAGGGTGCGCATGATAATTATTTTATTTCTTTATTATTGATCCAACCTGCTGTAACAGTGGCGAGTCCAACTCTTGAATTTCATTGTGCGGTCAAACTTGGATATTTATCCGCTCAAATTGGATTTGATAAACGACTCAAATTTGAGATATAATTTAACATCACAGATCAAGGAAGGTTTGAGCCAAAACAAGGTTTATTTATTTGTTTTTTTTAATATTTTTTTGGTCTGAAAATTAGGTTTGTTGGCTCAAATGTAGATATCATCCATTGACCATAAAGACTTTGAGGATTTTGTGTTACTACCGCACTTCCACTCACTCACTCACTCACGGGACACTTTCTCGAGTTGGCCTTCCCTTGCACCTCATTTGGCATAGGGATTAATAATAATTCCACTTGTACACATTGGAGAACGAGACGCCCACACAAAAAAGCGAATAAAATAGTCCATCCTATTTTGCAAGTATCGCTAGGTGGCTTAGTTTCAATGACTTTCTTAGAAATATGAGTTCATAATGGAGCGAATTTGTCAAACGGTTCTCGACGAGAGCAGGAATGCTCTTTTATCATGTATTGGATCATTTGGTCGATTTACGACGATTTGTATCGAAATTACGGAAAAAAAAATGCAAAGAGTTATAATTTTCATTATGATTCAAGAATTTGTTTCTCAATAACCATAAAATTGCTCATGTATTATGAGAAGAAATTCGATAAATCCTCCGATGCAAAAGTTATTCATCCCATCGAGATCTGGCACCGTGCATCATTCAAGTTTCACTGACAAACATAAATAGAAGCTTCCAAATTCACATGCCATACAACAAGATGAGAAATAGAAGTAGACATTCTGTCACCGTGTCTGTTGTCTACCCTTCATTATAGTTGCTCTTCCACGTACACCGAGGGCAAGGATATGATGAAGAATATTGTCCTCCTCTATGCCGGCATCTTGGACAACAAGATGATATAGACCAACAAGATGACCATTAGCGGCGACTTGGCAGGCATAGGCGGAGGCCTAGGCAAAGGCAGAGGCGGAGGCGGCGCCTTCCTTCGCCTCCAGACACTACAAAAAAAACGGATTTTTGCCACGAAAATTTTCCAACGAAAAATTTTTCGCAAATTTGCGACAAATTTTCCAATGAATGGCAAAATTCGTTGGAAATTTCCAACGAAAATTTTTTCGTTGGAAAATTCGTTGGAAATTTCCAACGAAAAACTTTCGTCGCAAAATTCCAACGAATTTTCCAACGATTTTAAAAAAATTGATTTTATTCGGCATTTTTTATATTCGTTGGAAATTTCCAACAAAATTTCCAACGAATTTCAATTTTTCGACAATTTTTTCATAGTGTACAATTTTCGTTGGAAATTTCCAACGAATTTTCCAACGATTTAAAAAAAAATTGATTTTATTCGGTATTTTTTATATTCGTTGGAAAATTCGTTGGAAATTTCCAACGAATTTCAATTTTTCGAAAATTTTTTCATAGTGTACAATTTTCGTTGGAAATTTCCAACGAATTTTCCAACGATTTAAAAAAAATTGATTTTATTCGGCATTTTTTATATTCGTTGGAAAATTCGTTGGAAATTTCCAACGAAATTTCCAACGAATTTCAATTTTTCGGCAATTTTTTCATAGTGTACAATTTACGTTGGAAAATTCGTTGGAAATTTCCAACGAATTTTCCAACGATTTAAAAAAAATTGATTTTATTCGGCATTTTTTATATTCGTTGGAAAATTCGTTGGAAATTTCCAACGAATTTCAATTTTTCGGCAATTTTTTCATAGTGTACAATTTTCGTTGGAAATTTCCAACGAATTAAAAAAAAATTGATTTTATTCGGCATTTTTTATATTCGTTGGAAATTTCGTTAATTCGTTGGAAATTTCGTTGGAAATTTCCAACGAATTTCAATTTTTCGGCAATTTTTTCATAGTGTACAATTTTCCAACGAATTTCAATTTTCCGGCAATTATTTTAGTGTGTACAATTTTCCAACGAATTTTGCAACGAAAAACCCTACTACATTTTCACGCTCGGTCAATTTCAAAATTCATTCTCTCTCTCTCTCTCTCTCTCTCTCTCTCCTTCTCCCTCTGTCTCCCCCTCCGCCTCCTCCCCCGCTGCCCCTTCTCCTTCGCCCTGTCTCCCCCTCCGCCTCCTCCCCCGCTGCGCCCCCTCCTCCTCCGGCTCCGGCTCCGGCGCCATGGACACCAAGACTCCGCCGCCCCCCTCCTCCTCCGCGACGTCAGCTCCCTCCCCAAAGGCGCCGCCGCCGCCATCCAGGGCCGCCCCCGACGCCCCCAACGCCGCCGAGGCCACCATGGGCCGCCCCCGACGCCCCCGACGCCACCAAGCCTCGTCGCCGGAGAGGGTCGAGCTTGCCCAGATCTGGGCGAGCTCGAGCTCGTCGCCGGCGCGGGCCGAGCTCGCCCAGATCTGGGCGAGCTCGGCCCTCGCCGGCGAGCTCGGCCCTCGCCGGCGACGATGCTGGCCCTCGCCGGCGGCGAGGGAGATTTTTTGAATAAAATTTCCGAAAAAAAAAATTCAAAAAAAAAATTCGAAAAAAAAAATTCGAAAAAAAAAATTTCGTTGGACAAAAATTTCCACGATTTTTCGAACAAAAAAAAATTTTGTAATTTTTCCAAGGAAAATTTTTTCGTTGGAAAAGAAATTTCCACGATTTTTCGACCAAAAAATTTTTTTTGTAATTTTTCCAACGAAAAATTTTTCGTTGGAAAAAAAATTTCCACGATTTTTCGACCAAAAATATTTTTTTTGTAATTTTTCCAACAAATTTAGCCACGATTTTTCCAACGAATTTTCCAACGAAATAAAATTCGTCGCAAATTTCCAACGACCTATTACCAACGAATTTTTTTTCGTTGGAAAATTCGTTGGAAATTCGTTTTCCAACGAATTTTTCCAAATTTTTCGTTGGAAATTTTGTCGGAAAAAAGCAGTTTTTTTGTAGTGAGATGTAGTAGAAAAAGAAACAGCAGAGCATGACGACAACAATGACTACGCCAACAATAACCCACGTCGGAGTTTCATCCTCATCGAACGATACAGAATTCGGATTGATTCATGCCGATGGAGGAGGAAAGTACCGGAAACACGGATTAGTTTGTGGACAGTTACTGTTTTTCATCAAAAAAACTTTGCGAAGGTAGTCCAATGGAAGCGGTGAATTTACAGACATATTCTAAAGCATCAATTCATAAGACAATTGCTTTTTCATCACGATGAAATGAGAAGATCATATTATCCGAGCGCGAGATGGAGATGATTCGACACGGAATCCGGCAAGATATAATATGATCTGAAGTAGGCTGTTGCACGTACCTTCACAAGAAGAACCTAGCAAACCGGTGAACGATGTTGTTGCTCCAATTTTTTACACTAACTGCAGAGAAGTGAGAATTTCATTAGGGTGACCTCCTCGTTCTTATAGCTCTCTGTCTCGTCCCCCATATGTGTGGGTGTGTGTTTTTCTTAACGCGTCACTTTTTTTACTGTGAGGGTGTGCGTAAGATGTAATAATTGGAGACGATAGGACAAATGAGTTGGGAATATCATTCACCTACCAAACAGTCCAACGATTTCTCATTGAATCCAAGGATACGTTCATTTTGCGGAAAATGAATGATTTAAAAAATATTTTCTGTAAAATAATCGCCTATATCGTTTATAAAAATAAATGAATGACAAATTTTTTCATTACCTATGAAAATAGTCAGGTATAGCTAGATTATTATCGATGACGAAAATATAAGCAATCATTTTTCAAAAAATATTTTTCAAATTACTTATTTTCTTCGAAACGAACACACCCCGAGTATTTATACATGCTCATGATCATCTTTCTTCATGTAACCTATGGTAGGAATAGGCGTTCTACTTGAATTATAATGTAATGGTATAATCCAAATTTAGTGTATATGCGAGCTTGAATAGCATATTCATAGAGAAAATGCAACCGAGGAGAAATATTTTGGAGACGTTGCGGCAGAGGATCCTCGCCCTTTGGCACGTGCACCATGGAGAAAATGTTTTGTTGAAGTGAACAGTGGATGGCGTTAGTGAAGAATGATAAAAAAAAGTCGTTAACCTATTGCATGTGGACCGATTTAATCATAATTATTTCAATTATGTTCTTTGAATCCTGAACATTTTGACAATTTATCAATGTAGTCTATCTAGCTAATTTTTGTCAAAAATTGCTGACATAGATACCGATTGGCATAGACGTGGACAATTTTTACAATTTTTGATAGAGAAATTTGTACCCAGATGAGTGTTGACACATAATTTTGCCCACCTCATTAAACGGCGCTTAAATGGTAAATGGACCAAATTAGGAGAGATAAAGTTATTAGGAAATAAAAAAAAATAGAGAAAAGGCCTGCTCGCCTCGGCTCGACAACTCCGATCCCTATTCTATCTCCCTTTTATTTTACGTCCACTTGAGCCCTCCTTTTTCTTATTTTTTTTCACTTGGGCCCAGTTTAGGCCCGCGTGTGCCCCGGACACTCGACCCAACACTTGGGCTCCTGCCCGCCTGGCTGGGCCTACCTAAGACTCTAGGCCCAGCGCCCGGCCAGGTGCACGACCATTCGGCCCTGTGCCAGCCCTGCGCCCAAGCACACCCCCTCCACAGAGACGACCCGAACAGAACAAAAAAAAGGGCTCAAGCAGAAGCGACAATGGCAGAATAGATAAGGGAGAGAAAAGGACAAAATGTGATATCCTAGAACGTCACGCGCAACACGTGTCCTTACCATTTTTTTTATAATTATAATTACGCATGCGGAAACACAACAAACATTTCACAACATCCCTGACAAGAAAATCGCTCGAGTTTCATAATATACATATCTTCAACTTTATACATACACCAGTAGTTATTAACATAACAAAATACATAGTCCTGGGAGGAAGGCTGGGTCTACTAGCACCACTACTCCCACAATAACCCAAAAGCAAGTCACCATCAATTCAGGAGGGGTTGATGGCCTCTGATAACATCTTGCCCCCTCCATTGTCATGGTCCTCCTACAAACTGAAAAATAAGGGGTGAGCCGAAGCTCAGTAAATGAAATCTCTAAATCTAAAAAAGGAGTTCACCTTCGCACCCGCCTTGACATAACAATCACAAACATTAGGAGCAACATAATCAATGCATGAGCACACACCTTACCTTCTTTGCAAATGCCTCATCCGAATGTATGGTGTTATCTATTCAATGCACACGTATGGCATATAATTTCTTGATACATCATTATCAATTGGTGCCTTATTCACATGCATATATGTATATTCATGAGCATGCATCATATTTATTGTTTCGTCATATCCCGATTCGCGGGTCTTCCTGATTCCTGGGGCATCTCAACTCCGAGGCATCCCGCAACATCAGCCCACGAGACATCTTGCCATACTCACATAATCTTAAATGTGGGGCATCTCGACTCTTGAGGCATCCCGAAACACTCCCCGAGGCATCTTGATCACACAGTAGGGCATCCCAACTCCGGGGCAACGTCTCCACCCTCATGGATGACGGATCATTTTCATATCAATATTTGCATTTCTCATATACATAATCATGTCCAATAATCGGCAGGAGACACTCACATCATTTCACTCAAATGTGAATATCATGACTTTTCATATATTACTTACAAAATAACTTTCCCGACTCATGGGACATCTCAACTCTGAGGCATCATGATTTTGAAATACCGACATTTTGCTAGGCTGATGAGGGAAAGGTTTCATCCTACCAAAGTTAGAAACTACAGATCACCCAGAGCATAGCAAATCAAGTTTACAAGTATGGGAGGATTATCCACGCTGACACCTCAAATACTTAAGGCCATATTTGGCTCATGGCTATGGAATCATGAAAAGGAATCTCAATCGAAGCAATCAAATTCCTAGGAGTAGGGCTCTTTCTTTCTTTATTGTTTGGTTTCAAATTACCAATGAAGAGAGAAAAGTCCAATGTGAGTTGCAAAATGAGGTTAAAACATGTAAGAAATGGAATGCGTCTGCAATCAACATACACCAAGCGCATAGAGAAAATCTAGGGATAAGAATCAAAACGAAGAACCACATAAGATCCCTCAACAATTTTCCCATTATGGTCCTCTAAATGATTTTACAGTTCACAACAAACCCATTATAGACAACTAGTGAAAATCTCGCAAGTCAAGCATTTCACACAAAATCCGTAGCGTTGAAGATGAAGCCACTCCCATGTAACTTCAAACTTACTTCACAACAGTTACCTCGAGCCAGTGTGATATTCATATCCTCATTGTGTTTTGAGTCAAAGACCCAATCACAAGAAAAAATGGAGTGACAGCAGCTCAGCCGAGTTAGTAAATGGAACTTTATGCCCCCCACCCAAGCCAACGTGATGCTCGTAGCTGACGTCTCCATAGAAAAAAACCAAACAAGTTTCACAATGGCTAGAGAGAGAGAGAGAAATAATTTCGCCTAGAGGAATGTGAGGGCTATGGAATCAAGGGGCAAGCAAAACTCACGTGGGAAGGATGTGAAGATGATGAACGGAGAGAGAGAGAGAGAGAGAGAGAGAGAGTGTGTGTTCTGGTATTGTAGGATTTGAAGATGATGAAGCTCAGACAAATGAGTGGGTTGGGTTCACGAATGTTTTTTCTTTTCTAGGAATCGCAGTACCAACTCTACCTGAGCAATCCAATGCTGCATTTTTAAGGAGAATCCGTTACCTAGGCACTTTGATTCTGCGGTCATAAATCCATCCGAAGATGAGTTGCAATGGGATTCCATTTCCTGTTTTTTAACTCCAAGGTGAACCAAGCAAGGCCTAAGTGATTGCACATTGTACTTACTACGAGATGAGTTGCAATGGGATTCCATTTCTTTTTTCGTTCTTTACTGTGCCTTTACTCGCCAATCCATGAGAATCCCCATTCAACATTCGCCGAGTCCCTCTTTCATTAAGCAATGAATAATTCGACGAATATTTTCCTAGCAAGGATCGCTTATATCGCTCGAAATAATTAGTTGATAAAAAATAATTTTATTATCTACAATAATTCATATCTAAATATTTTTCGTAAATGGTGAAAATATTTTTAGTTCATTCGTTTTTGTAAGCAATATAAGTGATTATTTTTTTAAAAATATTTTTTTAATCATTTATTTTTCATGAAACAAACGAAACCTTAATCAAAGATATACTCCCTTTGCGTCTGTGCTATAGTCCCATCTTCATTCTCGATCGCATTAATTAATCACCCGGACCAAAAAGTTATGCAAAATCTCTTGTGCTCTAAATAGGCATAATTGCTCTAACAGCTTTTTCTTCGTCTTGTTTTTTTAAACTCTTAACAGCTTTTCATCAGCCAACATTTAGTTTTTCTCGTGGACCACTGTTTTTATGGTCTTCTTAGTCAAAAGCTAAATTGGAAATTAGATTACTTTTTGAACGCAGTAATTATGAAAAGTCAAAAAGAAGCAAAGATGAATTGACTTATTTTCTTAGCCATAACATAAACAAACTGTTTCTCCGTAATTTAATCCGTAAGAAAACAAACACCGAAAATGGATCTTCGACTTTTAATGAAGGACGGGTTCTGTGGTGATTTGACAGGAAATATCCAAGCGATAATAAAAATCAACGTGGAATTGGAACTACTCGGCGACGTGAATCTGAGAATTAGAACTACTCCTAAAGAATTAAAGCTTGTAAATTGCAGGAAAATAATGGCCTTGGCCAAATGTAAAGGTACGAGTGCAGGAAACGTAAAGATAAAAGAAAGATAAACTGATAGAGAACGTGAGTTCTGTTGTTGATTGGGAGGGTCTTTACAATGTACAAACTTGAGATATTTATAATCTCGTACAAGCGTTTACGACTTTTAAATTTTAAATAAAAAGTAACTTCCTAATGGTGGTTATTATCTTCCTATTTTCTAGGCACTCTCTACGTTCAAATAACCACCCTTATCCATAAGCAGTTTTGTTATTGACACCTAACTATCGGTAAGTTGTTGATGCCAATCCTCTGTTCACCCATTATCGGTAAGTTGCGAACTATCGGTAAGTTACCGACGCCAAAGCTCCCGATGCTTATTTTCATGATTTTTTTTCACTTTTTGGTGTAAACACAAACAAACGGAGAAAATTATACAGATGCAATCCTAATCTTTTGCGTCTGTGCTATAGTCCCATCTTCATTCTCGATCGCATTAATTAATCACCCGGGCCAAAAAGTTGTGCAAAATCTCTTGTGCTCTAAATAGGCATAATTGCTCTAACAGCTTTTTCTTCTTCTTGTTTTTTTAAACTCTAACAGCTTTTCATCAGCCAACATTTAGTTTTTCTCGTGGACCAATAGCATCTGTTTTCATGGTCTTCTTAGTCAAAAGCTAAATTGGAAATTAGATTACTTTTTGAACGCAGTAATTATGAAAAGTCAAAAAAAAGCAAAGATGAATTGGCTTATTTTCTTAGCCATCACATAAACAAACAAATGGAGAAAATTATGCAGATGCAATCCTAATCCTTTTTTTTTGTCTATTCTACTCTAATTCTTAATTCACTCTGAGACATCCCCACCTCTAGCCCTTTCTAAGGAGGTGGGGAGTCGAACTCCCCGCCTCTCCTTTCCCAAGTAGAAAGGGTGGCCTTTGTAGTTGATGCAATCCTAATTTGATGATAGCTAAACGGTGTATTAAGCGTTGGCCAATGGAAGTACGTGATTGTCATCTTCTAACGAGACAATCTTGTCGAGATTCATCCAACGTAAGACAACTTAACCTGGTTAGCATGGTCATTAATTGCGAATTATTAAATGAGTTAATACCATGAAAAACCGCAAACTAATAACCTGTGAGAAATTTACGCAAAACTAAATTTTTTACCATGAAAACCCTATATTGATACACCTGTGATAAATTTACCAAAAAATAATTTTTTGATCACTAAAAACCCAAAACTGGTACACTTGTGACAATTTTACCCGATCTTAAATTAAATTAATACAACAAAAAATCATAAATTGGTATATCTGTGACAAAACGGAGGATAAAACCCCAAACTAGTATACCTGTCTACTGTCACGTGTCATCCAACTAAAAAATTTGATGATAAAATTTAACGGAAACTAATGATGGTAAAATTATTGTAGGTGTACTAGTTTGGGATTTTTTGTAGTTAAAAAATTAATTTTTGGTAAATTTATCATAGATGTATTAGTTTGGGATTTTTTATGATATCGATCCTTCTTAAATAGCCTTGTTAATGAAAATGGCGGTGCTTCCACCACGGCATGTACGTTTGGAAAAGGACGTATTCCCATTATATTCTTTGTACGTTGGCCTACTATTATAAGGCGTAAGGGAGAGCAGCTAATTCCAAAAAGCATATTGACTTATCTCTCTGTTGGTTACTTAAATAAAATAAATAAATAAATAAAACAGTGTCATTTCGTCATGTCACGTTATCGTTGTTACACTTAGACAGTCGAAGATAACTTGAGTGCCACTTTAGATAAATCCGACAAGACTTGGCTGAAATAATTTGATTGCATTTTCCCTCATGAGTTGAATATTACATCGGTTCAATTAAAAATTTTATACAACTATTGCTTTGAGTTTTGATACAATAACTTTAGAACAGATTGTGAAATTATCCTAAAAATATGACAATTCGGTTTTCTCAACCCCATGCTTGCGATCAACTCAATAAAGTATATATGCTTGCATTAAACTCGATTCAACTCAAACATTAAAAACTACAATAAAAATTTCAAATAAGAGTTTGAAGTGAGATCATTTTCTCATAAAAAGGACCCAAAATGGATATTGCTTTAAATAAGGACATGAAGTGACCAAGTTAGTCTCAAATAATGGCCTAAGCTCGCTGGTCGGCCAAAAATTTACCAACCGGCAAGCACTTAATTTTTCTGGCGACTGGAGTAGGGCAATTTTGTCCAAAATAAAATCTGAATAAAAATTAAAAAGAAAAATTTGATGTAGCGCTGATGTGGTTCCACATAAGTAAAATTTTTAAAAAGCTAATTCATCACAAGTTACTATTCATCTTCTATGAAGTTACCATTTATCATTTTCAACCTCACGATCGCTTGGCGAAACTACTCTGGTCCACCTTCGTCTTTGCTGCCTGGACATTAATTCGGAAGCATCCGCCGTAGCTATTGGCCATGGCAACCGCAAGCTTCAAGGTCAGATCGAGGTTGCATTACCAGAATATATTGATGGATGTTGCCGAGGTTAAGTCAATCTTGATCCTTTTAGTTTTTGGGAAGAAATTGATCTAGATCGGGTTAGTTCTTTGTCAATTGCTGCCCAATTCTCCCCCGCTATTTACCATTAATCTTGGAAATCCATCAAATAAGGGAAATTTCCACACTTTTCTTTGACAGACTTTGCTACACTCAGTCGATTACTGCTAGTTCATTTTATGTTCAAAAGGAAACCTTAATTAGCTGCCCCTGGTCAAATACTTGCTAGTTCTCTCTCCTCTTTCGATAGTCCAATTCGAGTCGATAGCAAAAGAGAGAAGAGGGATAGCAAAAGAGAGAAGGGGGGTTGTCTCGACAACAATTATAGAGCGCTTCTGTGCGTACCATGTTTAGAGATTATTAGCAAACGAGAAATCAACATAATAAGGAGAGGCGAGTGGATTGGTACTGGTGCAAAGTTTGACTTGAAATCGATGCTTTGATATTGAATCGTGAATATGAACAAAATTTGATTTTTGAATCCCTATGCTCGAGCTCAAACTCGATATAGTATATCGGGCACGAAATTGAACTCAATTCAACTCGATTAGTAAAAACTCAATTTCTACTCATTTATAACTTGTTACTTAGAAAGTTTCTTTCTTTTTTCCCGAATCATATACTGTACCTTCTATGAAGCCTGGTCATGCCATTCGATTGCTTGATCTTTCGACTCTGTTAAGCCCAGTGTTTGATTGGTGGTGTTGTTATCTAGTTTGGCATTGTCTAGGCCGATAATTTTTGGATAATAGTTTATAGATGCCAGACCCATGATATCCTATATGTTGTACAATTAATGCGCGAAAACGCTAAGTGGATCTTACAATTTAAGTTAATGTGAGAAAATAAAAAAAAAATACTAACAAGTTAAGTGGTTCGGTCGGAATGTTAGTAGCTACATCCGCAGGAAAAGGCAGCAATAAATAATCTACTAAAATTGAAAAATCAGAGTTACAATTGCTCATATGATCGTATGTTTTCTACATCTAAATTATACATAAACCCATACAAATAAAAAAACTTACTTGGATGTAAAACTTATAGCACAAATCACCGTATACAAGACACGTCCGCACCAATATAGAAACGAAGTGTTCTCTTTTCGTGCGGCTACATCAAGAGTTCATGGTGGCGATGGCTTCTTGGAGTCCACACGCTGGCGGCTTCAACGAGGAGAAGGGAATATTAGGGAAATCCTTGTGGGCCTTTATTTTGTCTTGTAGTTGTAGTGAGCATCTTTCCTCTTATTGGTCCAACCTGAGGCGACAACGGTTAGTGCATTTTAACAAGTTAATATTACGAAAAACTTCAAATTAATACACATATAATAAATTTATTTTAAATTAATTTTTTATCATAAAAAATCTTAAATTGATATATTTGTGATAAATTTACCTCAAACTAATTTTTTGACCACCAAAAATCTTAAACTGGCACATTCGTGATAAATTTACCCTTCGTTAAATTGGATTAATATCACGAAAAATCACAAACTTGTACACCTATAAATCCAAACCAGTACCCCCTTAACTGTCACGTGTCATCCAACATAAAAATTTGACGATAAAATTTAATGAAAATTAACAGAAGGTAAAATTGTCACAGGTGTACCAGTTTAAGGTTTTTTTTTGTCAAAAAATTAGTTTTGGGTAAATTTGTCATAAGTGTACCAGTTTAGAGTTTTTCGTGGTATTAACCCGTCTTAAATTTCATTGTGCGGCCAAACTTGGATATTTATCCAACCAAATCGAATTCTATAAACAGCTCAAATTCAAAGCATAATTTAACATCATAAATCAAGGGAGGCTTGAGTCAGAACAAGATTTATTTGTTTTTTTTTTGTTATTTCTTTTGGTCTGAAAATTAGGTTTGTTGGCTCAAATATAAATATCATCCATTGACCATAAAGACTTTGGGGAGTTTGTGTCACAACCGCACTTCCACTCACTCACGGGACACTTTCTAGAGTTGTCCTTCCCTTGCACTTCCTTTGGAATAGGGATTAATAATAATTCCACCCGTACATATTGGAGCACGAGAGACCCACCCAAAAAAGCGAATAAAATAGTCCATTCTATTTTGCAAGTATCGCTAGATGGCTTAGTTCCAATGACTCTATGAGGAATATGAAGTAATAATGGAGCGAATCTGTCAAACGGTTCTCGACAAGAGCAGGAATGCTCTTTCATCATGTACGTGGATCACTCGGCCGATTTACGACATTTTGCATAGAAATTACGAAAAAAAATGCAAGAAGTTATAATTTTCGTTATGATTCGAGAATCTATCTCTTAATCATCATAGAACTATTCATATATTATGAGAAGAAATTCGATAAATCCTCCGATGCAAAAGTTATTCATCACATCAAATCTCCAATGTTGTACAGTAGAAGTAGACGACCGGTCACCGTGCGTCATTCCAAGTTTCACACACAAACATAAATAGAAGCTTCCAAATTCACATGCCACACAACAAGATGAGAAAAACTTAGGTAATTTCTGTCTCTATCAATTGTCTGGCTACCCTTCATTACGGTTACTCTGCCACGCACATTGAGGGCAAGTATATGATGAAGAATATCGTCCTCCTCTATGCCCGCATCTCAGACAATAAGCTGGTAACCCCATCTGGATGCCCATTGGCGGCGGCATGGCAGGTGGACGCGGCACCGGTGTTGGCTCCTCTTTCTTGGGTTTTGGCTTATCTTTCTTCGGAGGTGGAGTTGGAGCTGGAGGAGCTGGCATTGCGACCGAAGCAAATGCCGCGGCCGCTTTTTTCCGGATTTTCTTCTCTCGCCACCAGATGGAGTAGAGAAGGAGACTGCAAAGCATCACGACAACGATGACTGCGCCCACAATGACCCACGTCGGAGTTTTATCGTCGTCGGACGGTACAGAATTCGGATCGATCCATGCCGACGGAGGAGGAAAGTACCGGAAACCCGGATAAGTTTGCGGATAGTTACTGTTCTCCATCAAGAAAACTCTGTGGAGGTAGTTAAATGCAAGCGGTGAGTGTACAGACATATTTCAAAGCATCAAATTCATAAGGCAGCAATTTTTTCATCACGATGAAATGAGAAGATCACACGATCCGAGTGTGAGATCGAGATGATTCGACAAAGAATCCAGCGAGATATAATACGAGTCGAAGTAGATGCTTGCTTATACCTTCACAAGAAGAACCGAGCAAACCAGTGAATGACGTTGTTGCTCCAACTCTTGCGCGACCTGCAAAGAAGTGAGAACTTTCGTTAGGTAGCATGTAGTTATAATGGCTCTCTATCTACTCCTCCATATGGATGGGTGTCTGTTTTAATTTAATGCGTCACTTTCTTTATTGTGAGGATGTACGTAAGATGTAATAATTGAACACGATAGGACAAATGAGTTGGGAATATCATTCACCTACCAAGCAGTCCGACGAATTTTAAGTGAATTCGAAAGTACGTTCGTTTCGCAAAAAATGAGTGATTTAGAAAATATTTTTTGAAAAATATATTGCTTGCATCGTTTACAAAAATAAATAAATAAAAAAAATTTTCATCGCTTACGAAAATAGTTAGGCATGGATTGTTATCGAACGATACAAATAATCATTTTTAAAAAAATGCTTTCCAAATTACTTATTTATCGCAAAACGAAAGCACCATGAGTATTTATACATTCTCATAATCATCTTTCTTCGTGTAGCCTATGGTAGGAATAGGCGTTCTACCCAAATTGTAATGTGATGGTATAATCCAAATTTTGTGCATGGGAGCTTGAATAACATATTCATAGAGAAAATATAACTGAGGAAAAATATTTTGGAGATGTGGTAAACAATCCTTGCCCTTTGACACGTAGACCATGGAGAAATGGTAGTTTGGCGTGTTAGGTAGTTGGTATATGTATAAATATTATGAAATGATTGATGTCTAATCAACTCATTATCCAAAAACATTATAACTTTAACGTGTCATTACTGTGGGTTTTAGACGATAAATTCCAGGAAAATGATAAAAAAAAGTCGCAAACCTATTAAACATGCATCAATTTAGTCATAAACATTTTAATTGTGTCATTTGAGTGTTAAATATTTTAACAATTTACTAATATAATCCATTCGATCAATTTTTATTGGAAATCTCTTACATAGACATTGGCCGTTACGACCAACGTGGACGTACTTCTCCTCGATTTCACTGTGATATCTCATGCTACAATTCAACTGTGCAGCTGGTATTGCCGACTTAAGGAATTACTTCCCAAATCATGGTACATGGTTGCAGTGTGTGATGATGATTGTTATGGTTTGTAGGACTTAATTCCAAAAAAAAGTATCAACTTTACCTTGAGCGATAATTTTGGACCGCACTTTTTTTGTCTCATAAAAAATCAGAACTTATAATTAAATTCAAAATCTGACCCAAATAATTTGAAAATTTCACATCGCGAGGGCCAGATTTGAGACTAGAGTGAAAGTCGGTGCTTTTTATCGAGACAAAATACGAGTATGTCTTCGGTCACCATTACTCAAATTGCTATATTTAGGTCTCCATATCTTTCAAGTAATTTTCGATGGTATTGATCTTCAAGATAGTGTGTTTGGATTGTGGATGCGTATGAATTTCCCCAAAATTGCGGGACGGAGCTGGTTCCTTTTTGTGATTTCCACATTGCACTGGACAAATCACTTGGGAAACTCGGAAGCCATTCTAAGCAAGTCCTAAAGTTCTAAGGCTGCTGAGTGTTAAGGGCGTGAAAGACAGAAAATTTCTGCATCATGTCATTCAGACGATCAGTTTGTTCTGAAGTCCCATTGCGCTGGTTCAACCATACACAATAACTAATGTATCTTTTCCGTTATTATTGTTCTCTCTTTTGATAAGTTAGGCATTTTTTCTGTTGAGGTCCCTTTTGTCGCTGCTTATTATCGGCAATTTCCATTCTGACTTTGTTTTGCATCATGCCTTCCAATATAAAATTTATCTCTTGCTCTGCCAAAACGTGAGGTCCGTCTACTATCGCTGAATTTGGAGATCCAAACATGGGTCCCGCTTGGTATTTTAAGGGTCCAGAAAGTTTGCAGATTTGAGAAGTGCGATTCTCATATACATGTAAGAAGGAACATTGTAATATCTCCAAAAGTATGTCATCGAGATCGGATGCATTGAGAAAAGAGCAAGAAGAACCATAAATTGTTCATTTGATTCTACCTAATTCGAATGGGATGCTGATTGCCTTCAGGAACTGACGTACATAAAACATGATAAGCAAAATAATAGAAGACTAGCAAATGAGTGGTTACTTTTTAAGATAGAGAAAACACAGGATGGAGAGATCATGTCAGCTTCCAAAGAATTGACGATCGTTCAGATACCGCAGAAAGAAAAGGCATCTTTCGTTGAGACGATGTCAAGAACCACATTCCTTTCTCAAGATGAAGTCGATAACGTCCTCAACAGTATCCACCACCTGCATAGGTAAACATAATAGAGTTTGACTAGGATGAGCGATTTTCGAATTCATTTTGAACCTTGGAAATTTTAGAGATAAATCAAATTCCCAACAAAAGTGGCTTTCGATCATGCACGGTTTTAAAATACCAACATTTTGCTAGGCTGAAGAGGGAAAGAATTCGTTAAGTCATGTTTCATCCAACCAAAGTTAGAATTCATAGATCACCTAGAGCATAGCAAATCAAGGTATATGAATATGGGAGGACTATCCAAGCTGACACCTCAACTTAAGGCCATGTTTGGCTCATGGCCATAGAATCATGGAAAGGAATCCCAATCTAAGAAATCAAATTCCTAGGAGTGGGGTTCTTTCTTTCTTCATTTTTTGGTTTCAAATTTTACCAATGAAGAGACAAATGTCCAATGTGAGCTGCAAAATGAGGTTAAAACACGTAAGAAATGGAATGCGTCTCCAGTGAACATACACAAAGCGGACAGCAAAAAACTAGGGATAGAAATTGAAGGAAACATATTCCTAAACATAATACAAAATTACGGAAAAACGTGCCCATACTACACTTGAATCACCGATTGTTCGAAGTATATTACGTAAACGAACATACCTCTTTTGCCACAGATTAAATGCACCTATCGCAACCTCGAGAGAGAGAGAACAATCTTTTGATTGTACAAAAACAAAGTCTTCTTACTTTTGTCTTCTTGTGAGAGTGTTTTTCTGATAATTCAAAATGCAACACACCACACACTCTTACGTGTGTTCTCACATTTGTTTCTAGACAATAACTGCCAAGTGCAGTTACTTTCTTTCATGGGCTGGGTTAGCCCATCATGGGCGGCCCATCATTCACAAAGAAAACCCATCATCTCCCACTCGCACATGGTGGGCTATAACATTAACTCTCTCTTCTTTGCAATATTCATACTAGCAAATAATCCGTGCGACCAGCATACTTCGAGAGCTCGTTGCAATGCATCTGTTAGGAATACATAGCAGCTCAAAATTGGGTACAACATTTTTCGAGTAGATATAGTATGCAGTACCCTAGATCAATCAGTCACATTTATATCTCTTTTGATCTCTTTTAGTATCCCGTATATTGCACTCACAACTATGATTTACTTAAAATCATAATTGGTCGACCTGTGAATACAAAAAATAGAATGTGACATCATGATAAATTGATCTTCCTCTTTCCTTAAACTTCTCTATTTCAGTCCAGCCCGCTTTTCTAGAAATGCCCCAGTAGATCGAATCATTCATGACCATTGGCAACATCCTAAGATAGCGAACACTGAATAGAAACTTTGAGAATAAGTTAGAGTCGTGAGGGCACTAAATGAGGAACTCATATCCTCAAGAGTCTCACACGGCATAAGGTTGAGATCAAAAACTTTTGCCACTCTTATCGGTCGTCTTATGCATACGTAGTATGAAATACGTATTACGGTATTATCTCCTTTCCCGTGGAGCGTATGTCTTTTACATTCAATACCGTACAGATGATAGTTCAGACATACCCAATGTCTAAACTTGAGTTCACGTATCTACTCCTCTAAAGAATCCATTAGAACTCACATCTGGCATCAAAGACAGATAAAGTAAAATATGTGGGTTATTTTACTTTCGGACATAGTTAATGTTATGTCCTCATCTTAGCACTTAGCTAAGGCGACATTTATATTTTAAGCTTGAGCTCTCGATTATCACCTAGATAATAAGCCTAAAAATTGTTTCATCTCTATTTATCACACAGTAAATAGAGGCGATTACCCGTGTGAGTGGGTTAATCTTATCTGTCCGACATACTTTCTCGACATAATACACTAAGTATTAATATGCATAAATAAAATATCATAGGCATTAATAATGATATAACAATTTCATTTAAATGTGAACATTCAGGGAAATTACAATTTCCAGTACATCAGCATCTACGCAGTCCTAGAGATTTTACATGACCAACGAAAACATATCTAGGAATTGGCTTTGTCATAGGATCTGCTCTCATACTATGCGTAGATATGTACTGTAAGTTCACATCTTTTCGTGCTACCATATCTTTAACAAAATTGTACTTGGTATCTATATATTTGGTCTTGCCATGATATTTAGGATCTTTAGTGTATGCTATCGCTGCTTGGCTATCACAATTGACTAACAATGAGCTTGCAGCATGCTCAATAACACCTAAATGATCCAAAAATCTCTTAAGCCAAACTCCCTCTTGTACTGTTGCTGACAATGCCACGAACTCAGCTTCCATGGTGGATAATGCTATACATGTCTGTTTCTTACTGCTCCAAGATATGACACCATTATTCAGTAAGAATGAATATCCAGAGGTAGATTTCCTTTCATCTAAATCTCCTCCCCAGTCAGCATCTGAGTAGCCTTCAAGTCGCAGATCCTTTCCTTGATAACTCAGAGAATAATTAGCAGTACTCTTTAGATACCTCATGATTCTTTTGACGGCTTTCCAATGTGCTTGACCTGGATTGGATTGGTATCTACTTACCATTCCAACTGCAAAACATATGTCAGGTTTTGTACACATCATAGCGTACATTAAACTCCCAACAGCACTAGCATAAGGAACACGTTTCATTTGTTCCTTCTCTTGTGGAGTCTTAGGACACAACCTTCGGCTCAATCCTTCACCTTTTGCAATAGGAGTATCCATGAGTTTACAGTCATGCATACAAAATCGTTCAAGAACTTTATTGATATAAGTCTCTTGCGAAAGAGACAATAATCTCTTAGAACGATTTCTTGAAATCTTAACTCCAAGAATATATGCAGCTTCACCCATATCTTTCATCTCAAAATTAGATGATAACCAACTCTTAATAGTATTAACCAACTCCTTATTGCTTCCGGCAATCAGTATGTCATCAACATATAACGATAAGATCACAAATTGATCTTTGGATCTTTTGATATATACGCAATGATCTTCATCAATCATTGTAAAATCATAGGCTACTATGGCATTATGAAAACGCGTATACCATTGTCTTGAAGACTGCTTAAGGCCATATATCGATCTCAAAAGTCGACATACTTTTTGTTCTTGGCCTTTCACAATGAAGCCAACTGGTTGCTCCATGTAAATTTCTTCTTCTAATTCTCCATTTAGAAAAGCAGTCTTTACATCCATTTGATGTAATTCAAGATCCATACTTGCCACTATTGCCAGAATAAGGCGAATTGAGGTAAATCTCACTACAGGAGAAAAAGTTTCCTCATAATCAATTCCTTCCTGTTGATTATACCCTTTCGCCACGAGGCGAGTTTTATATCTTTCTATTGAGCCATCAGCTTTTCGCTTTATTTTAAGAACCCATTTATTCCCAATAGCTTTGCGTCCTTTTGGAAGATCAACCAGTTCCCAAACATGGTTCGACTTCATTGACTCCATTTCTTCTTCCATTGCATCTATCCATTTTTCCTTATTAGGGCAACTTAGGGTGCGTTTGGCAACGTGCCAAATAGTAAAAATTTCTGTTCCCAAAAATAGTTTGGGAACAGAAATGCGTCTGGTAAACGCATTTGTTCCCGGGCACATTTTTGCAAAAATTTGCGCCGAGAAACAGTTTTGGAGGAGAAACAAGAAGTAAAAAAAAGTTGCTTCTTGTTTCTCGGCACAATTTTGAGAATCAGTTTTTTTTCTTTGTTTTCTTTTCTTATTTTTGTGTTCTTCTTCGTTGGGCTGGGCCGGCCGCCGGCGACCGGCCACAGCCCAGGGCCGGCGAGGGCGTCACGGCCCTCGCCGGCCGCCGGCGGAGGCGAGGGCGAGGGCTGGACCCTCGCCGCCTGGGCGAGGCGGCCCTCGCCGTCGCGACCCACGGCGAGGTCGGCTTCGCCGTGGGTCGCGACGGCGACCCTCGGCCTCGCCAGATCTGGGCGAGGCCGAGGGTCGCCGTCGCTTGCCGTGGGTCGCGACGGCGAGCCGCCTCGCCCAGGCGGCGAGGGTCCAGCCCTCGCCCTCGCCGGCGAGGGCGACCCTCGCCGGCGAGGGCGACCCTCGCCTCCGCCGGCGGCCGGCGAGGGCCGTGACGCCCTCGCCGGCCCTGGGCTATGGCCGGTCGCCGGCCGCCGGTCGCCGGCGACCGGCCATGGCCAAAGAAAAAAATAATTAGAAAGAAAAAAAATTAAACAATTCAAAATATTATTAAAATATTATTTGGGAACAGAAATTTTGTGTAGTTTACCAAACGTATTTCTATTCTTTTCTACTTTAGGAATAGAAATTTTGTGTAGTTTACCAAACGCCTTAAAATACCCAGAAATTGTTTCCGGGCACAGAATTAAAAAAAATCATTTCTGTTCAGAAATTGTTCCAGGGCGCAAAATGGTTCTCACGCGCACCCTTAGAGCCTCATTTACATTCCTTGGCTCATCTTCATCTTGTGGAGCGACGATGAAAGTTTCCCCTTCAATGTCAAAACGTCGTCGGGGAACACTTTTGCGACTTGTTCGCCGTACGGGAGATTGTACATGTGGCACATCATTCTCCATTATGCTCCCACTTGAATTAGATAATGACGGTATCGTCTCATCAAACGGTTGCAATTGACATTGAGTCGAATTTAATTCCTCACTTCTCACATTGCTCCCATTTGGACAAACTTCGTCAATTTCATTATCAGGATCCAAAGTTTCAAATAGTGAGTAGTCCTCACTTATTTCGCCCTTAGTAGGAAACTCATTCTCTAAGAATGTGACATCTCGTGATTCAAATTCAGTTATACTCCCACTTTCTTGTTCACCTATAAACACATACCCTTTTGAGTGCTCTGAGTATCTTATGAAAATACTCTTCTTGCCTCTGGGACCCAGTTTTCCATATTTATGAGAGGGCTCGTGAGTATAAGCAGCACAACCCCAAGGTTTAAGAAAACTTAAATCAGGTTTTCTACCTGTCCATAACTCATACGGAGTGGAAGTAACTGATTTAGAAGGCACACGGTTAAGTACATAGGCAGCAGTTAACAAAACATCACCCCAAAAGGTGATAGGTAAGTTAGCTTGTGTCATCATAGACCTAACCATTTTCAATAGGGTTCTGTTTCTCCTCTCGGCAACACCATTTTGTTGAGGAGTATATGGAATAGACAACTGTCTTTCTATTCCTTTTTCATCACATAAATTTATGAACTCATCAGATAAATATTCTCGACCTCGATCGGATTTGAACGTTTTTATTTTCTTATCTAATTGATTTTCTACTAAGTTCATAAATTTCTTGAAGCAACTCAATACCTCATATTTATGAGAAATCAAATAGACATATCCAAATCGAGTACAATCATCTATGAATGTGATGAAATAGATAGCCCCATGCCTTGCTCTTACATTCATTGGACCACAGATGTCAGAATGGATTAGTTGCAAAGGAAACTCGGCTCTTGTACCCTTTCCGAATGGTTTCCTTGTTGTTTTCCCAGCCAGGCAATGCTCGCAAATAGGCAAATCAACTTTTTCAATATTGCCTAATAAGCCCTCTTTGGCTAATCTTTGCATTCGTTGTTGGCCAATATGACCAAGTCTAGCATGCCACACATTCACATCATTTTCATAAGAGTTGGAAGATGTAAATAGTGAATAACAAACGTTAACATCACCACAGTCAACATCTAGTACAATGAAACCATTCAAAAAGTATCCACAACCATAATAATTTGTATTCAAATACAAATCAACACCACTGCTATGAAAGTTCAAATTAAAACCAAGTTTAATCAACACTAACACAGACACTAAATTTCGACGAATCTCCGGAGCATATAATACGTCATGTAGGAACAATGTGCGTCCACCACGCATCATCAACTGGCAGGTGTCAATTCCTTTAACTTCCACTTTGTAGTTGTTCCCTACATAGATCCATTTCGTTCCAGTCGGAACCCGTCGGAACTCCACGAAGGCATCTCTGTCTTTCGCTACATGGTCTATTGCTCCCGAATCTACAGTCCACAAAGGATTAGACTCAGTTAAAAATACAGAACTTGACACATAGACAAAGTTCTCAAGAATGCAAGGGGAGTTTACCTTCTTTGGCTCGCCGCAATCGCGAGCGAAGTGTCCCTTCTTGCTACAGTTGTAGCATTTCACCCTCGACATTTTCTTTACAAAAGAACGCTTTCCTTTGTCATGTTGATTGAATTTTGGTTTCTTACCCGAAGAACTTGCTCCCTTGCCTTTCCACTTCGTAAACCTTTCGACGCGCTTGCGCTTGGAGCTCAAAGCCCCATGTGAGCTAGAACCAGCATAATAAATGTTGGTTTCTGGTTTCGCCGCCAAGAGGCGATCCTCTTCTAACTCAAGATGGTGCATGGCATCTTCAAAGGTCTTGATGTTCTCATTATGGGTTAGGTGCACCTTCATGTGCTCCCAGCTTTGAGGCAAGGAACGGATCACTGCTTGCACTTGCTGTTCATCAGACAGAATGTGTCCAGCATCTTTCAGCTCAACGATCATGTTCGACATCTTTCTCAGGTGTTGTTTCATGAACTGACCATGAGGCTTCTTATATGAGTCAAACCTTATAGTGAGCTGTCTCAGCTTGGTCACCGATGTATGACCAAATCTCACTGCTAATGCTTCCCACATCTCCTTGGCATTCTCAAAACGCCTGAACTCTCGCATGATATCATTCTCCATGCTACTCAGCAACGTGATGCGAGCAATCGAGTTCTTCCTTTTCCATATAGCAAATGCATCTCTATCTCTCTTATACTGTGCAGTGTTCCCATCCTCAGGTTCTTCCATCAGTTGGTTAAGAGCTTCTAGTGCTTCTTGTTCTTCTAACACGTATTGGATTTTCATGTTCCATATTTCATAGTTCTCGCCGTTCAATTTCTCTCCTTTGTTCAACTCAGCTACTATGTTCTTAGTTGCTGAAGCCATTGAATCTGAACATATCAGACAGGCAAGCACGAATTATTAATGCCACTTATTTATGCATCAATTTTACACAGACTGAATATATTAATGAGTAATTTCACATAGTTTTTTAGAATCGAAAGTTCACTATGTTCCCAATCATCATCCAAAATCCTAATGTGAAAATTATCGTTAATATAATCATTAAAGTAAAATTACGTTCTTTAAAGTTATTAAAACTTTTAGAACTCCCACTCAACCACCTTATTCTAATAAGACAGATATCATAATAAAATAGTACCATAAACTATTCACAATAATAAATATCCATCAACATTCATTCACTAAGTACTATATACATTAGGAACGAAACTAGCATAGAAAAGAAACATGAACATCAACGTGAACAGAAATATCCACCTAGGATATCTTAAACCGAACTAAAATAACATAAAATCAAGTCAACGAATCCTAACTATCCTAAGAACTGGGAAAAGACTTAAGAAATTCCTCATTGTCAAAATCCTTTGAAAGATCAATGGTCGTATCGGGTAGCCATGAAAAGACCGTCGGAAATCCCTTGGGTTTTCCCCATGGCGCATTTATTCTGCGCCAGGATGAATTCATCCCAAAAGTTGACGTCTTCTTCGCCCCAATCCTTATGAATTCCTTTAGAAAATCCACAGCAAACTGTTTGTATTATGGAATCCATGGATCATTCCCGTCATCCCATCCACCATCCTAAAAAAATATTATCTCCGGACCCTTCCACAAATCATCAATCAACATTTTCCACTCATACGGAAGAGTGGTTCTTAGGGCATCAATCCTTTCTGAATCCAACATATGGTATCCATTCGAGATTATATCCCGTATTAGCTTGTTAACCTTCATAATGTGCATTTCCATGTGACATCCATCCCACCGATAGGCAGCTAAATCAGCTTTCAACTTCGCAAGAGTATTCATTTGTTCATCCATCCTCATGACTATCGGTGTGTGTCAATGGTACGACTTTGTTCCTGCAACAAATGCAGAACAATAAAGGATTAACATATAATCCATTGAACATCACAATAGACATTCCAATATGCACATATTGCCATCGAAAAAACACTCCAATTCGAGCTTCCACGCAACTAATCACGTGGACTGAACTCCTTTTTTTTTTTTTTTCGCAGGTCAACGCCGGTCAACGATGGTCAATGCAGGTCAACGGTGGTCAACGACGGTCAACGGATGACCGGGTCAAGTCAACGGGTCACATGGGTCGGGTCACGGGTCACGGGTCAAACCGGGTCGGATCGGGTCAGGCATGGACAGTCGCGTGGCTGACGTTAGCGTGACGTCAGCCACGCCACACGCGCACACGTGGCGCGTGCGTTGCACGCGCGCGCAGCAACCGCTGCGCACGTGCCGGCGCAGCCGCCGCTTGCGGCGGCACTTGGGGGCGCGTGCGGCCTCCCCCGGCGGCGTGCCACCCGTCGTTTTGCTCGTATCGACGAGCACTACGAGCCTACACTTTCAAAAAATAATTTTGATGCACGGAAATCGAGAAACGATCTCGAACAGTACGGCCGGGTGTTGGTTTTTCGTACCCGAGCGTTCGTCGGCGCCGTTTCACGAATTCCGTCCAATACTTCGTGTTATAAGCATATTAAACAATCAGGAAACAAGAACACATGCTCTGATACCAATGAAGGAAACATATTCCTAAACATAATACAAAAATTGCGGAAAAACGTGCCCATACTACACTTGAATCACCGATCGTTCGAAGTATATTACGTAAACGAACATACCTCTTTTGCCACAGATTAAATGCACCTATCGCAACCTCGAGAGAGAGAACAATCCTTTGATTGTACAAAAACAAAGTCTTCTTACTTTTGTCTTCTTGTGAGAGTGTTTTTCTGATAATTCAAAATGCAACACACCACACACTCTTACGTGTGTTCTCACATTTGTTTCTAGACAATAACTGCCAAGTGCAGTTACTTTCTTTCATGGGCTGGGTTAGCCCATCATGGGTGGCCCATCATTCACAAAGAAAACCCATCAGAAACAAAAGGAAGAACCACATAAGATCCCTCAACAATTTCCTGATTATTGTCCTCTAAATGATTTTACAGTTCACAACAAACCCATGATTTACAACTCGTCGAAATCTCGCGAGTCAAGCATTACACACAAAATCCGCATCAATGAAGATTAAGCCATTCCCATGTAACTTCAAACTACTTCACAGCTGTTACCTCAAACAAGCTTGACTTCAAGATGATGAATGGAGAGAGAGAGAGAGAGAGAGAGAGAGAGAGAGAGAGAGAGAGAGAGAGAGAGAGAGAGAGAGAGAGAGATGATTTCACCTAGGAATGTAAGGGCTATGGAATCAAGAGGCAGGCAAAACTCACGTGGGAAGGATTTGGAGATGATGAATGGAGAGAGAGAGAGAGTTCTGGTTTTGTAGGATTTGAAGATGATGAAGCTCAGACAAATGGTCACGTTGGATTCACGAATGTTTTTCTTTTCTAGGAATTCCAGTGCCACCACTACCTGTGCAATCCAATTCTGCATTTTTTGGAGAATCCATTACCTAGGAACTTTGACCCTGCAATCATAAATCCATCCAGAGATGAATTGCAATGGGACTCCATTTCCTGTTTTTTACTCTGATGTGAACCAAACAAGGCCTAAGTGGTTATAAAAAAAAACAAGGCCTCAGTGATAACACGATGTACTTCTAAATGTTTTCCTGATGGAATCAAAGATCTGCAGTCTCAACCATGACTTTCCACTAGGATCACAGATATGAAATCTCTAAACCAAAGAAGTGAACATGTTGGAATGCACATGATCCGCTTACTTAGGAACCTACCATCAACTCACCCTGTCGTACGAGGAGAGATGAGAGACACAGATAGAGATATCTGGATTTTGTTAAGAGTACAAATACCTACAACGTCAGCAGGGAACTCTGAATGATTATCTTTTCGCTTGAATACCCCAGTCCTTGTTAATATAGGAAACCAAGGATCTCCTGCCTGAAGGAGTTGTTAGCAGTATTGGTGATTATGTTCAGAAATAAAATTACTGATATGATAAAATACGATTCTCATCATGAAATATACCTGCCGTGCGCCTCTAATGTCGATTTTTGGATTATCTCCTATCATGTACAGGGTTTTGAAACAACGAATTCCAGAGTTTGTAGTATTCTCCGCATCTAGGTTGCTTAACAAAGATGGCATAAGATTCCTTAGCATGGTCTCAGCATTTCCATAGACAAATGGATTTGGCTTCCCATATGATGTATACGCCAGCGGAATGGGATGTACTCTGCAGAACAGGGACAAGTAAACAATGCGCAACATAAGATTGAAGATTAATGCATGCTGCTATGCGCATTGACTCAAATTAGGCCTACACAAGGATCTTATAAGCCATTCTTTAATTTTTTGACGAGAATATTTGGATGAAATTCCATGCAGGCTAAACATTGAGGAGCAGAAACCTCACTATCTTACCTGTTATAGATTGCTTCTAACGCAATCCTAAAAGCTCCCATAACCAGACGTTCAGCAGGAAACGTAGCCTGCCTTTACACTTTGTCAGCTAGTCATCAGCCAGTCTTTAGTTCCACCAAGGCTTCAAAAACTCAAGATTGCAGCTGGCATCACAAACGGCATAGCTTACCTGGTATTCTAGGTCATCATTTGCAAAAAACAGGTGCGGTTGCTTTCCAGTCCCCCTTCCAGGAAGCCCTCCAGTTCTCAATATGTCACAGAGCATCTAAACCCAAACTTGAGTATCACAGAATTATTTAAATGTACACAGACAGATAGATAGATGATAACCCATTTTATCACTTCTTTCAAACTATATTTCAGCGCCCACTAAACTTCTAAAAAGATGATGACTAAAGTTGCGGAGTAGTTACTGAACAAAAAAACAAAGCCTCGTGCCTTTTGATAATCAGCTCAAAGATTCAGAACTCGCATGACTAAAAGCCCAGTATGGAGTCAACAGCCGATTTAGATAATCTAAGAAAGGACAGGATCCATTAGAGTGGTCACAACCTGAATATCTCTGCTCCAGTCAACAGAATCAGTGACTCCGAATGCTGCCTGAACTCTCTGTGTTTGCACCGCAATTTGTCTCTTTGCGTCTCATTACAAGTGGTATTCTGGTCAATGTCTGGCTTAGTTGTCCATCTCTTGTACGGTGCCGGTGGATCAATGGCATCAAAGTAGCTAGTGTACTCATCAATTGACAGAACATTTCTGCATAGAAAAGATATAAGCAGGAAGAGGGTCAACCGGGGAAAAAAAAAAAGAGAATCAAGTTATTATAGTACTCGTTCCAGGTGAAACAGTACTGAGCACAGACAACTAAAATGATTTATGGAGAGGACGCCTCGGTGATTACTCGAGTCCGTAAGAACTTGAGTGATTTTTATTAACTTTGCTTGCTCCTATGGATTACCTACATTAAAGTGATATCCTTCAATATCAGCTTTATTAAATACGCATCTTTATCCCTTTTCCTCTCTCTCTTCCCCCCACCCACAAATCTGCATGCACAAGCAAATAAAATCAGAGAACCAAAAAAAAAAAAAATTTAACTGACCTTACCAAACGGAACAGGAAAACGGAGTGTTACCAAACATGTCATAATCCACTAAAATCAGAAAATCAAAATTACAATCGCTCGCATATTCATGCTCGAGTGTTTTCCACATCTAAATTATGCCAAAATTCAGAATGCTTACAAATAAATAAGTTACTTGGATGTAAAATTCACAACACAAATCACCGTATCCAAAACACGTTTGCATGGCCACAGAAACGGAGGTTTCTCTGTTCGTAAGGCTACATCAAGAGCTCATGGTGTGGCTGCCTTCTTGGAGTCCAAACACCGGCGGCTTCAAAAAGGAGAAGGGAATATTAGAGAAACCCTACCGGGCCTTTATTTTGTCTTTGTAGTTGTAGTGCACTTCTTTCCTCTTATTGGTTGAACCTGTCGCAACAACGGTGAGTCCAATTCTTGAATTTCATTGTGCAATTAAACTTGGATATATATCGGACCAAATCAGGTTTTGTAAATGGTTCAAACTCGGAACATAACTTACCATCATTGATCAAGTAAGATATGAGTCAAAACAAGGTTTATTGTTTGTTTTTGTTTTTTCTTGGCCTGCAAATTAGGTTTATTGGCTCAAATATAAATTTTTGGAAGTTACTTAGAAGGCAATGTGGGGTTTCATTAGGCATTTATCGCGTGGCCACAGCAACACCGTTACAAATTAAGGAACGGTTATACGAAGCGGGATCCTACGAGAAACAATTGATGTCGTTTTCCAGCACTAGGTGGAGATGAGCAAGTTTCTTTTTTACTCAATCCCTCGTCACCGTCGGATAAGAAAAAAAATAAATATCATCCACCGACCATAAAGACTTTGAGGATTTGTATCACGACCGCACTTCCACTCACTCACGGGACACTTTCTATAGTTGTCCTTCCCTAGCACTTCATTTGGGATTGGGCTTAATGATAGTTCCACCTGTGCATATTGGAGTACCAAAGGCCCAACCAGAAAAGCGAATAAACTAGTCCATTCTATTTTGCGAGTATTGCTAGGTGGCTTAGTCCCGATGAATCTCTTAGGAATATGAGGTAATCATGAAGTGAATGTGTCAAATGGTTCTCGACAAGAGCAGGAATTTTCTTTTATCCTGTGTGTGGATCATTTGGTCGATTTACGATATTTTTTTTATAGAAATTACTAAAAAATGCAAATAATTATAATTTTTGTTGTGATTCGAGAATCTGTCTCTTGATGACTATAGAAGTGCTCATGTGTTATGAGAAGAAATTCGATAAAACCTCCTACACAAAAATTGCTCATCGCATCAAATCTGCAGCATTGTTCGGTAAAAATAGACGAGGGGTGAGCGCGAGTCATTCAAGTTTCTCACACAAACCTTCCAAATTCATATGCCATTCAACAAGATGAGAAAAACTTTTGTAATTTCTGTATTTATCTGTTGTCTGGCCACGCTTCATCATAGTTACTGTTCCACTGACACTGTGGGCAAGTATATGATGAAGAATATTGTCCTCCTCTATCCCCGCATCACCGACAATACTCTGGTAACCCAATCTGGATGCCCATTGGCTTATCGTCAGCTTTCTTCTCTTCCTTCTTCTCTTTCTTCTTACGTGGAGGTGGAGGAGGTGGCATTGCGACCGTAGCAAATGCCGCGGCCGCTTTTTTCCGGATTTTCTTCTCTCACCACTGGATGTAGTAGAAAAGGAGACCGCAGAGCATGACGACAACGATCACTGCGCCGACGATGACCCACGTTGGAGTTTTATCGTCGTCCGATAGTACAGAATTTGGATCAATCTATCACGAAAGGGGAAGGAAGAGAAATGAGAACAAAGAAAGAATTGTATTTCTGTTACTACTTGGTTTACATGTACAATGCTTAATATATAATACAAGATATGTGCAATAAGAGGAAAGAATATCTTTTATATAATCAATCCTAAACCTAGATTGATTAATTCATTCAATCAACTATAATCTCAGAATCATTTAAATGTATCAATCATTATCTGGATTGATTCAGGCATATCTTCCAACACTCCCCCTCAAACTGGTGGCTTATATATGTCCAAGACACTTAGCTTGCTCAGTAGATATGCGTGTTGTCTTTGGCATAAAGGTTTGGTGAAGATATCCGCAAGTTGTTCTGTGGTTCCAATCCCTCTTGTTTTGATTATCCCTTCTTGGATCTTGTCTCGAGTGATGTGACAATCCATTTCAATATGCTTTGTTCTCTCATGCACTATTGGATTTGCCGCTAGCTTGAGTGCTACATCATTGTCACAAAACAGCAATCTTGGTCCTTTTACTTTAACCCCAAGGTCCAAAAGAAGGCCTCGTATCCATACTATTTCACATACGGTCTTGGCCATAGCTCGATATTGTGCCTCAGCTGATGATAAGGATACGGTAGACTATTTCTTTGTCTTCCATGAAAGTAATGATTCTCCTATTTTGATGCAGAATCCAGTGATAGACTTTCGGCTCATAGGACAGGTGGCATAATCCGTGTCAGAATAGGCTGTCATTTCCATGTTACATTTTCTGGAAAGAAGAATTCCATGTCCTGTGCATCCCTTTAAGTACTTCACGACTTTCAAGGCTACATTCATGTGGGATTGTTTCGGACTATGCATGAACTGACTGAGTGTCTGAACTGCATAACATATATCAGGTCTGGCCATAGTGAGGTAGATGAGTTTCCCGACAAGTCTTTGATAACTTGATGGATCCTTGAGTAATAGGTCATTATCTAATGATCCCATATCATATTCGACTGTAGTCAATTTGATGTTCTGCTTGATAGGGACAACAGCTAGTTTGCATCTCGATAGACCTACTTCTAATATAATTTCCAAAACAAATTTCCGTTGGCTAAGAGAGATTCCCTAGTCTGATCGGGCAATTTCGATTCCAAGGAAATATTTGGGTAATCCTAAGTCTTTAATATGAAAAGTGGAATGTAGATAATCTTTCAGACTTTTGATAGCAGTCATTGTTCCCCATAATCAGTATGTCATCGACATATATCATTAGATAAATAGATGACGTACCTCTCGTCCATGTAAATAGAGCATAATCATGTCGAGACTGACTGAAATCAGCTATCATAAGTGCAATAGTAAATTTAGCATACCACTGTCGAGAAGCTTGTTTGAGACCATAAAGGGATTTATGCAGACGACATACTCTAGACTCCCCCTGTCTCCTTAATCCCTGTGGAAGATCCATATAAATTTCTTCATCCATATCACCATGGAGGAAAGCAATGTGAAGATCCATTTAATGTAGTGGCCAATCACGAAAAGCAGCAATCGATAGAAAAGAGCGAACTATGACGTCTTTCGCTACAAGAGAAAAAGTCTCATGGTAGTCGAATCTCTCTCTTTGTGTGAAGCCTTTGGCTACCAATCGAGCTTTATATCTTTCAACTGATCCATCAGCTTTGTACTTTATTTTGTAAACTCATTTGCAACCAATTGGTTTACGGTGTGATGGCAATGGTACGATTTCCCAAGTTTTATTTTCCGTCAGGGCATGTAATTCTGCCTCCATTGCTTTTTGCCAACGTGGGTAAGTAGATGCTTCTTCATATGTGGAAGGTTCTCTTTCTTCTAAAATTTAGCTACTACAACATGTGTGGTCCGATGATAGCCGATGAAAAGAAACATAAGAGGAAACTGGATAGTGAATACCTAGTGAAGCAGCACATACATAGTCCTTGGTCCATGTCGGTGGTCGAGCAGCACGACCGGATCGTCGAGGTGGATCAGGTTGTATTTGCTCAGATTGATTCCGGGTATCAGCTTCTCCTATGGAGGCAAGACTCTCTTCAAAATTTTCTGCATATTCTTCTGTCAAATGTTCTGGATTTGAAGAATTGCCAATGGTGTCTATTTCTAGGCTAGTATCTGGATAATTTGACGAACAAGAACATATTGCTGTTGAGAAGACAAGTCCTCTTCAGATAAGAATTGACAATGATTCAGAATCGGTCCAGAATGTTCAGCTGAAGATGCTTCATTTTGGAAAGGAAATATGTCTTCGTGGAAAATAACATCTCTGCTTATAAAGAAATTTCCTGTGGATGGTTCAAAAACACGATAGCCCTTTTCAAGAGTCAGATATCCCATGAAAATGCATCGTCGGGCGCGGGGACCCATTTTGTCTTGAGGACCCAATGTAGTGGCATAGCATAAGCAACCGAAAACTCTCAGATGATGAGTTTCTGGTTTCTTCCCAAAAAATAATTTAAATGGAGTTCATCCATCAAGAATCCGGGATGACATGCGATTGATTAAGTAAGCTGTTGTGACTACACAATCACCCTAAAAATTTTCTGGAATAAAAGCTTGGAACTTAAGGGCTCGTGCAACTTCTAAAAGATGGCGGTGCTTACGCTCAACAATCCCATTTTGTTGTGGGGTGTATGTGCATGTGCTTTCATGCAGAATTCCTCGAGAAGAAAAAAGTATTGCACACTCATTGTTAAAGAATTCCTTTCCATTGTCAGTACGAATACGCTGGACAGTTTTTCCAACTTGACTTTTTGAGAGAGAAAGGAAAAACTTCAAATGAGAATGCACTTGACTCTTGGATTGCATAAGAAAGACCCATGTAGCACGTGAGTAGTCGTCCACAATAGTAAGGAAAAATCGAGATCCATCATGATTTTGTGTATGGTAAGGTCCCCAAACATCGGCATGAATCAGCAAAAAAATACTTATGGCACGAGATTTGCTAGTGGGAAAGGGTGCACGAGATTGCTTTGCTAAAAGGCAAATTTGACATTGAGGATATGGAAAAGAAGCACTGTGACCCAATCGCTGATGAGAAAAAATATTTTTATCATTGGTATTGGCATTACACAACGATTGATTATTCCATGGAAAACATGATAAATCAAAATTTTTGGGAAAGCTGGTCCAGAAATATAGCCCTTGTAAGACACTACCCAAGCCCATCAGTTTGCCAGTCGAAAGGGCCTGAAAGAAACAATTATCGGAATTGAAGAAAACTCGACAAAGATTATCCTCACAAACTCTTGAAACAGAAATGAGATTGAAATAGAAATTAGGGACATATAGGACTTTTCGAAGAGTGATGAGAGGACTAAGGATTACGGTGCCAATTTTTGTGACATATGTAACGTTTCCATTTGGAAGACATATTGAAATTGGCGAATTGAGATCTTCGTCGATACGTGAGAAAAGACTTTTACTGCATATAATATAGTCACTAGAACCCGAATCAATTATCCATGCATTATTTGAAATGGTGCTCGAACAATAAGATGTACCTGAGAAACTTGCCACTTTATCAGAATTCTCTAGTTTTTTTAGAGCTTTCATCAGCTGCTGATATTCATCATGAGTAATTTGCTGATTGAATTTGTCAGCACTTGGCCCAATGACCTGATGAACTAAGAATTCCTTTTCTTTCTTTCCTTTATCTCCGGGTTTTCCATGCAATTTCTAGCAAGTATCTATTGTGTGATGTGGCCTTTTGCAATAATCACAAAATATTTTTCCTTTTAAATTTTGGCCATTTCCCTTTTTATACGAGGCCGAAGATGGACCGCCCGATTTAAAAATCGATGCTGATGCGGCTTCATAGGGGGCGTTCGATCCAGGGGCTTGGTTCTTCTCTCGTGAGTCGTCAGATTTTGGGTTTCGATCTAGACCGTCCATTTTGTATATGGAGCCCTCCTCTTTTCCGTGAAACCCTAGTGATGCAGCCGCAGATCTCCATTCTACTCCTGCCTTTTCTGTGGCTATTCCTCTCGGGTGAGCTGTTGTCTGAGTCGCAAGGAGTATCGATTCCCCGACCTTTATGTGCTCCGACGAAGCCAGTCGTTGGCTTTCCTCCTGGACGGCGAGCTGGTAATTCGGCCTAGTGATGGCACCAGATCCATCGCCAGAATCTAAAAACGAAAATCAAGAGAAATCGAGTCGCCTTCTCCCTATCCTTCATGGATTTGTACTGTTGCAACATTGATTCTGACCCCTCAAGTTTTTCTTCAGCAGCTTCTAATTCATTCCAAAGCGTTGAAAGCTTGTTGAAACAAGCTGTGACCGTCATATTCCCTTGTTTTAATTCGCTGAGTGCCTGGGTAAGAGAGAAAATTTTCGCACAATCAAGCTTACCATACATTTCTTTGATATTTTCCCACATGCACTGTGAGTCCTCCGTCGGGGGAAGTCCGGCCGCGATCTCTGGAGAAATGCAATTGCCAATCCATGTTCGGATGAGGTGATTGCATTTCCTCCAGTGTCGCGCCAGACGTTCGTCGGAGGGGATCGGGATGGCTCCGTCAAGGAAACCGTCCTTGTCCTTTGTTACTAGTGCTTGTCGGAACACCTGAGACCATCGGGAATAATTTTCCGGGCCGGTCAGTTGTTGGCTGATAAGATGTAACTCTGGTCCATCGGCGGTGGAAGTATACAGTGGGTCGCTAGGCTTCGGGCGACCACTGGCAACAGGAAGCGAGAACGGTACCCACCCGGGTTGAACAACTGGGTAGGATTCGTTCCTTGACCCGACATACCGGATTCGGATGCCTGACCCGCATAATGCATTCCGGGCCAGGGGTTTGGGCTTGCCCCAATATTGGTTGGTGGGCTCTCTCTAGTCTGGTCGTGTTCTGCGAGGCCCGGGGAATTTTGGGCCTGATTTGTTGGTCCCTGAAAATTGTACCACGGATTTGAATGGGTTGGCCCATACCAGAATGAGTTGAATGGGCCCTGGATGGGCAGCCACTGGATGGGTTGGCCCAAATTGGGTTGCCCCTAGTTTGGCTGGGCCTGAACAGGGCCTTGCTGAATAGGTTGGATTTGTTCGGTGGACGATTGGCTTGACGTGATTCCAGTTGGATTCTCCACTGTTGATTCCACATGAGTATCCTCTAGATTTCCACTTGGAATCTGGTCTTCTGAACTGGAAGGGTTCTTTGACATGGTATCGGTAAAATGTTTTTTTTTTAATTGAATTGCTCAAAGAACTGATTCCTACACTGGAGTGCTAACCTTGTTTGGCAGATTAGTGTCTTTCGCAACAAGAAGGATAGAAAAGAAGAAACCGAAAGGCAATCAAAAAGGAGAATTTTTGCGGAAGCTAAGCTTGGAACGTGAGCTCTGATACCATGTCACAAAAGGGGAAGGAAGAGAAATGAGAATAAAGAAAGAATTGTATTTATGTTACTACTTGGTTTACATGTACAATGCTTAATATATAATACAAGGTATGTGTAATAAGAGGAAAGAATATCTTTTATATAATCAATCCTAATCCTAGATTGATTCATTCAATCAACTATAATCTTGGAATGATTTAAATGCATCAATCATTATCTGGATTGATTCAGGCATATCTTCCAACACAATCCATGCCGACGGAGGAGGAAAGTACCGGAAACCTGGATAAGTTTGTGGATAGTTACTGTTCTCCATCAAGAAAACTCTGTGGAGGTAGTTCAATGCAAGTGGTGAGTTTACAGAAATATTCCGAAGTGTCAATTTCATAAGGCAGTAATTTTTTCATCGCGATGAAATGAGAAGATCATACGATCCGAGCACGAGATCAAGATAATTTGACATGGAATCCAGCGAGATATAATACTAATCGAAGTAGGTGCTCTCACGTACCTTCACAAGAAGAATCGAGCAAACTAGTGAATGATGTTGTTGCTCCAACTGTTCCGCTACCTGCAAAGAAGCCAGAATTCACATTAGGGTGGCATCCTCGTTGTAGTGGCTCTCCGTCCCCTCCCCCGTATGGGTAGTGGGTGTGTGTTTTTGTTCAACGCGTCACTTTCTTTTTTGTGAGGATGTGCGTAAGATGTAATGAATGAAGACGATAGGGCAAAGAGTTGGGAATATCATTCACTTACCAAATAGTAGACCTGTTAAATGGGTCTTAAACCCACATATGACCTATTTAAAAAATAAATGGATCATATATGGGTCACTACAACTTTGAAAAGTCCATATTAAACGGGTCTTATTTGAGCCTATTATAAATGGATCTTAATAGATTGAGTGAGGAACCCATTTCCAACCCACCCATTAAGTCCACACATACTTTCCCCCTTTTTATAAAAATATTTTTAAAAAATTGAAATTATTTTTATTTTTATTTTTTTCTCTTTTTTATTTTCCTCTTTTCTTTTCTTTCTTTTTTCTCTTTTCATTATTTTCGGCTGGTGGCTGGCCACGACGATGGCCGACGACCGGCCACCGGCCACCGGCCACATGGGAGGGACAACCTCTCCGACCTAGGGTGAGGCTCAAGCCTAGTCAATCTGACGAGGTCGAGGCCTCAGGCGAGCTCGCGATAAGGCTCGAGCCCTGCCAATTGGGCGAGACTCGAGCTCCCCGGCCTCAGGCAAGCTCGACCTTGCCAGATCTGGCTCGGCTCGGCTCGCCGAAATCGGGCAAGCTTGTTCTCGCCTGTGAACGGCTACCGGCCAAAAATAAAGGAAAAAGAAAAAAAATAATTAAAATTTGGATTTTAAAAATATAAAAAGTTATTAAATTATTAAAATAAATATATGAAGTAAAATCAAATCAGATTTTATATACCAAATGTCGAAAAATATTTTCTAGTTCATTTTTAGGTTTCAGCCAAATACTAGAAATTTTTTTATTTTCTTGGATAATAACTTCATGAAAAATATTTTATAAAAATGTTGCATTTTTCACGAAACAAACAAAACCTCAATTTTAAAAAAATTATAAAAATTGTTCACTAGCTTTGTATTGTATGAAATGTTTTAGTAGTATAATTTTTAAAAAAAGTCATAAGAAACAAATTTTCATATATTTAGTTAAATATAGAAGTGTTTTAGCAATATGGATGGGTCGGGTAAGGGTTGGGTATGAGTCAGATTGGGTATGGGTTGGGATATATATATATATATATTATAAATAAATTGATTATAAACGAGTTAATGGGTCAATTTGGGTCGGACCATTTATGAACCGACCCAAACCTGACCCGACCCACTCATTTAACAGGTCTACCAAACAGTCCGACAATTTTTCATTGAATTTGAGTATTTATACATGCTAACAATCATCTTTCTTCATGTAGCCTATGGTAGGAATAGGCGTTCTACTCAAATTATATTGTGATGGTATAATCCAAATTTAGTGTATTCAAGCTTGAATAGCATAATCCAAATACAGTTCTTCCAATTTAAAGGAGTTGTATGCTAGTTTGGGGATAATTCCCCAAACAACTGCACCTTATACTCCGCAGCAAAATGGAGTTGTTGAACGAAAAAATAGAACTCGAAAGGAGATAGCTAACTGCATGCTCTTAAGTTCGGGTTTATCTTAGAACTTGTGGGGGGAAACAGTTTTAACTGCAAACTGTATTTTAAACAAAATGTCCCACAAGAAGATGGGTAAAACTCCGAATGAATTATGGAATGGAAGGTTGCCATCCTACAATTTTTTGAATGTGTAGGGGTGCTTAGACAAGGTGGCAATTCCTCCTCTAAACAAACTCGGTTGGGACCTAAAACGACAGATTGCATATTCATCGGTTATGCTCAAAATAGTAATGCATACAAATTTTTGGTTCACAAATTTGAAAATGTGAAAATCCGTGCCAGTACTATCCTAGAATCAAGGGATGATGAATTCTTTGAGGATACATATCCTGCGAAAAGAAATCAATGTGAACTTTTTCAGAAGAAAATAAAAAATTCGGAATCTGAGAATGAGGAAGTTGAGGCTAAAGAAGCCAAACTTCGAATGAGTAATAGGTCACGGATTGAAAAATCTTTCGAACCTGACTTTCTGACATATATGTTAGAAGGTGAGCCTCAAATGTTTCAAGAGGTAATGTCAACTTCAGATGCTCCTTACTAGAAAGAAGCTGTTGATATTGAGATTGATTCCATTCTAAATAATCACACTTGGAAATTGGTTGATCTGTCATCAAGAAATAAACCAATTGGATGTAAATGGATCTTTAAAAAAAAGCGCAAAGCTGATGGTTCCATAGATAAGTATAAAGCATGACTTATTGCTAAAGGGTTTAAACAAAGAGAGGGTCTAGACTATTTTGATACTTATTCACCTATAACAAGAATAACATCCATTAGGATGTTGATTTATATAGATTCGCTATACAATTTGCAAGTATATCAAATGGATATGAAAACTGCATTCTTAAATGGTGATCTCGATGAGGAGATTTCTATGGAACAACTTGAAAGATTCACGGTCAAAGGACAAGAACACAAGTGTGTAAACTTATCAAATCAGTATGGACTTAAACAAGTTCTTAAACAATGGCATGAGAAGTTTGACCATGTGATGATCCCAAATGAATATAGAATCAATTATTGTGACAAATGTGTATACAATAAATCCACAACCGTCGGATGTATACTTATTTGTCTATATGTTGATGACGTATTGATTTTTTGAGATAACACTGAGGTTATCAAAATCAATTGAAAAAGTAATTGAGAGATTTAAAGAGTTCGGCATTAAAGATGTGAATAATCATTTTCTTCTACACTTAACTTTAAGAAAGAATATTAGAAACAGTATCGGGCAGCAGGAGTACTCTTAAGTGATCGGCAACATCATGTACATCATGAAGTGCACTAGATCGAATATTGCGCAATCAGTAAAAAAATTGAGCTGGTATACAAGTAATATTGGTCATGAGCATTGAAATGCTCTTTTAAGAGTGTTGGGTTATTTGCAAAGAACTAAAGACTATGATCAACAATATGGCAAATATCCAGTTGTTTTGGAAGGCTATTGTGATGCCAACTGGATTTCGGATTCCGATGAATCGAAATCGACTAGCGGATATGTGTTCACGCTAGGAGTTGCCGCAATATTGTGGAAATCCTCAAAGTAAACTCTAATAGTGTGCTCCACGATGGAATCAGAGTCTGTTGTTTTAAATAAAGTTGCTAAAGAAGCAGAGTGGTTTCGATAGTTTTTAGAGGATGCTTCGCTATGGCCAAAACCTGTGCCTTCGATATGCATTCATTTTGACAATCAAGAATCGATTGTAGTGGCGCAAAATGTCATATATAATGGTCAGTCTAGACATAATCGTCGTAGACATAATACCATAAGGTAGTTGCTCTCGAATGGAATAATTTCTTTGGACTTTGTGAAAAAAAAGAAAAATATTGTGGATCCACTTACAAGGTTTGTTGAGAAAGCAGGTAAATTGCGCATCGAGGGGAATGGGGTTAAAAGCCTTAACTCAAAAAAGAGATTTCAAGGTAGAAACCTAACCTAGAGATTGGAGATCCCATGGACTAGGTTGAATAGGACAATGCAAATTTTGAAAACTCTAGTGTACGCATTGTCTCCCACTCCTATGATGCAAGAGTGATTCCTACAACGTTTTAAGTGTGCACTATACGTTTAATGATTCCTATAGCTAGTAATTCAACATCTAGGTATGATAGGATACTTTTAATAGGAATGCACTTATATGTGTGGAGCTGGCCGAATCTATTAGAAATTTTAAAGGCCGGATTTTCTAAAGCACGCGTGTATCCTAAGAGGTTTGAGGCCGAAAGAATTCAACATCTACGTACGATTTTCTAAAGTGCGTTTAATGATTCCTATAGCTAGGAATTCAACATCTAGGTATGATAGGATACTTTTGATAGAAATGCACTTATATGCATGGAGCTAGCCGACTCTATTAGAAATTTTAAAGGCTAGATTTTTAAAAGCATGCATGAGTCCCAAGAGATTCGGGGCCAAAAGAATGAACACAACCAAGAACCAATCTTGATTCGGAGATACTCTGTGTGAGGTCTATTGTCTGGGCTTGCACCAACAACTGGCGGTTCAAGGCCTAGTCCACCAACTGGTTAAGCATGTCCGATAGGCTTTTAGTAAAGAAGGTTCAACGCGAAAGCCACCTATCTTGATGCAGTGTACTTCCACAAGCACACTTAGAATTTCTTGAGTCAAAATGTTTTCTTGATCCATTAATGTGGGGATTGTTGTAATTATGGTGGGTTAATAGATCAACGAATGTGAGCAAAAACGAGATGCATCTCTTCGATTCATGTATCTCTTGGATTCTTGTATCTATTTAATTCATGTATATCCTGGATTCTTGTATCTATTTAATTCATAGTTCATATATTGCTTCTTTACATAAATTCTAACTCTATAAATAGAGTTGAAATTCTTCATTCCAAGCATCACCAAAAACATCTACATCTCTTCACTTCAATTTTCTCTAAGTGTGTCGGCTACAAGAAGTGTTCGACAAAGTTTTATTTGCATAATGCTAATTCAAACGAGTTCGAGGTATTATATCTTGAGAGGCATAGTTCGTGAAACTACTTAACACTATTGGCAGGAACTAATCGCCTCATGGAGATTCGATTAGTCGTACCTCATCTCATGTTTATTTTTTTATCGCTTTCTTGAATTTATTTTGATCACAACAAACAGTGTTACGCTTCTTCCTTCGTTACGTAATTTCTTCTCCTTCATCTATTTCCAACATTATCCTCATTGGGTTTTGAGTCAAAGACGCAATCACGATAACAAATGGAGTGATGGCAACTCGGCTGAGTTTGTAAACGCAAATTTATGTCCCTACCCAATAGGGGTGTCAGAACCGAACTGAAAAATCGAACTCAGATACAAATCGAATCAAACCGAACTGAAAATTTCATGCATTTCGGTTCGGTTTCGATTTCGGTTCGGATAATCAAAATTAACTAATTTTTTTTTCAATTCAATTTATTTCAGTTCGGTTCGAATCAGTTCGGATCGAACCGAACTGAAATAAACTTCGGTTTTAGCTAGGGGTGACAATGGGTCGAGTTAGGTCGGGCTTTCTTAATACCTGACCCGCCTCGAAACTTACAGGGTCATGCATGACCCGTGCAGACCCACCCAAGTCCCTGTTCACTGTACACCCCAAGTCTCGGGCCGAGTCGGATCAGGTCGGGCCGGGCTTCGATTTTTTTTTTGTGCGACTGTGAATCGCAATTCACAATGCGATTCCCAGCACCAGAACACCCGTTGACTCTTATACTGCTGAACTCAGGAACAACATCATCATCCTCACGAAATCAATACAAAAGAAAGGCAACATCTTGGAATCCCAGAAGCAAAATCCCTGTTCATTGTGTCTGCATCAAACCGCAGTTCCAACTCCATCTCAATTTATTAGGCACAAGTCAGGAACGAAAACTTCATCAAGCTCAAAACCCAACAAGAACCTCACCCCTCAACACCAGCCAACGACAGCCAAGTTCAAAGCCCTAAAAAGAAAAGAAAAAAATGGAAACTTGAAAGCATCTACAGGACTTTGAGCATATCCTCGGCACCACTGAAGGTGAAGGCCCCGCCTTCCTCCGGGTTGAGCACCTTCACGATGCCGTCCTCTGCGAGCAGCGCGTTCCGCTGCGATCGCACCCCGAGCCCCACTGGCTGGTTGCTCAGGTCGAGTTCGCACCCGATCGCCCTCGTGAAGTTCTCGTTCCCGTTCGACAGCAGCATGACGTCGTCGCCGATGCCCAGGTTCTCCTTCTATGCCCGCATCACGAAAGCGTCATTCACGGAGATGCAGGCGATGTTACCCATACCCTTGGCCTTTAGCTCCCTGGCCTTCTCCACGAACCCCGGCAGGTGCTTCTGCGAGCAGGTCGGGGTAAAGGCCCCAGGGACGGCGAAGAGGATCGACTTCTTCCCGGCGGTGAGGGGCGGAGACGGTGGTGGTCTGGAGCTCACTGGCGGGGTCGAAGTAGGAGAGGGTGGCGTCGAGGAGCCTGTCGCCCACGGAGATGGCGGCGCGGGTGGCGGCGGTGGAGAGGCGGAGGGGCTTGCCAGGGGATCGGCGGCGGGGGACGGTGAGGGGGGAAGAGCGGCGGCGTAGCGCCAGAGAGGGGAGAGAGAAGGGAAGAGAGGCTAAGAGGGAGATGGGTCGGCTCAGAGTGTCAATGGGCCGACCCTAAAATACCCCAATCCTAATGAAACCCCAAATTTTAGGGCCATATTTGAATAAAATTAAGGCTCGACCCTAAAATACCCCAAATTTTAGGACCGAACCGGGCCGGCACGGGTCGAGCCGGGCCGGCGCGGGTTTGATTGACACCCCTAGTTTTAGCCCTAAAAAGCCCCATCTCGCCCACTTAGTCGCCCTTTTAGTCGCCCTCTCTCGTGCTTGCATCTCCCTCTCTCCCTCTCCTCCTCGCCGCTCCGCCTCCGAAATTCGCGACTTCCCCCTCCGGCCCCGCCGCCACCGCCGCCGCAGCCTCCGCCGACCACAGCTCCCACCGGGACCATGGGCCCGAGCCAGGCATTTTCCTCCGCCGGTCCGCGTGACCGAGCCCTGGGTTTAAGCCGATCGTCTTCTCGCCGAAAAAAGGGAGGCGGAGGAGTGTGATCTTCGCAATCGGTATGCTTCGGTAGTCCGAGCCCTGGGTTTGAGCGGTATGCTTCGTTTTTTATGATCTTGTTTCCTCGCAAGCGACAGCGATGGGGTGAGGACGTCGCTTTTGCTATTTTGGAGTCGACATTGCTGGTTTGTTCGTGGGTTTTTGTCTGAAAACTCCCGAAACCTCTCGCGGGTCGGCTTTGTTTTTTTTTTTTTGGGTTTTCTTGCTTTGTTCGTGGGTTTTTGGGATCTGCGTTGTAATTGTCGTCAAGAGGGCGGAGTACAACTGAGAGCTGTTTCCAAGTGTTCTAGTGAATGGTGGATTTTGTAGGCTAAGTGAGTTTGCTTGGGGGCCACATGTGCTGTCTGGACTTGTTCTTGTTAACAGATACTAGGTCTTTAGTCCCTCAAAAATATCTTGCATAATTTTTTAAGGGAGATAACTCCATTTAGTATTTGATATCCCCCTTCAATCCTTCCAATACTTGTTTTGTGAAGACTGTGGTTTGTCTTAGATATTACATGTTATTTTCTTAGAGAACTGTCTAATGCTTACCAACTGCAACACACTTGCAAGTGCTCGATGATATCATATCGGAATTATAAGATTTATTACTTGTTTTGGTTGTGATAGGAAGAAATTGCATCTAAAAGCAACCAATAGAGCAAGGTTCCTTGGCCAGTCTTTCCGTTCAGGAGCTTAGATGTTCTTCTTTAGGACGGTGGGAAAATCCACTGGTAAAGTGACTTTAACAAAAGAACTGCGAATATGACTAAGAATGAGCAAATTGGCATTTTTATGCATTGATCATTTACCTCACTAATATCTTGAGACTTCTTCTACAGTTTAGATTATGATAATTTCTCCTCTCTTTCTTTGTTTATTTTTTTAACTGGTCCTACATAGCCTGGTAGTTTGGGGGAAGCGGAATTCAGTATTTCTCCTCTCTTTCTTTTAACTGGTCCTACAAGTTGTCATATTTGTCTACATTCGTCTCAGGAGAGGAATGGTGTCGTGTGATGAAATTCTTTGCTTGCATGTCTTCTCAATTTAGCAGAAAATCGAGACGCTGGTTTTTTGGTTTTGAGCCCATTTCCCGTGTTGTTTGATTAACTAATTTCCACTAAGAGGTGCCTTTGCTTATATAGCCTCCTTGTCTTTGGTGCTGTTCACATTTACCACCATCTCTCTTGTTACTTTATGCTGTGTTATACCCTTTTCTCATACTGTTTTGGGGAGGGTTCATCTTGTAGTTTTTGTGGAGTCGCTTTGCTGTTCAAGAACTTCAAGTCGATCTGCATTGTACTTTTAAGTATTTCAAGTTGTGTTGAAAGCGTTGTCTCTTGAGTATTTGTGCTTCAATCTTGAGAAACCATCAGAAATTGACAGCTCTCTTTGGAAGTAGAAATGCGTCATTACTTAATTTTTTTTTTCTTTGAAATGATACTGAATCATATCTCGTGGCATGTGGTAGCTTCTTTCGCTCTTTCAGTTGGCATTTTCAATTACTTCTAATTTTCATATTCTTATTTAATAGCGAATTGTTGTTTCGCTAAATTGAAAAGTGATCTGACTGCAGGTATTGGCGTACTTTTGGTCATGTATTTTTGCAATCCTGGTTCGACAAATCTCTGATTTTGCTGCACGATTCCGAAGTTGATTCGCAGCCGCGACAAACCTAAAGAGGCCCAGGACCGGCTTCTTGCCCATTGGTGAGTTCTCAGTTGTCTTCTCTCGGTCAAGTCTTTGACTGGTTTCGCTTCAGTAGTTCTTTCTTCGTGTACATCTCGGCTTTGATCTTCGGTGATGGTTCTTGTGTCTGCTTGGTGGGGGTTTTTGTGGTTTAGAGATTGCGAGTCGGATTGTGAATTTTTTTTCGAGGACAATGGTTTCGTCTATGTCTTGCTTCTTGTTATATGGGTGGCCAATGGTTTTCATTTGTTTTGATTGTTCCTCTGTTTTGGAGCTAGATTTTATGTTAACTTGTTCTGATTTAGGCGAAGTGAGGTATATGCAATCTATATTACCTTGTGTTTCAAAGGTTGCTAACAGCGATGAATGCAAATACTTTTTTTGGGGAAAGAATTGCCTTCAGAATTTGCATTGCACCTTGAATTTCAAATTCTACATCATGTATCTTCCCACTTCTTTGAATCAGCAAAGCATGAGCATATAGCTTATGTCATCTGATTTTCTACTAAGAATCTGTGCAAAAGTTTAATTTCTATTAGCCAACAAAAACATCTTTTCTATCCTTCAATGAAAGGATATATATGGGAGTTTCATTTCTGGGCTGCTAAAATCCACTCCTTAATGGGATTGATCATGGATGTTATAAGGTATTTGTGACCAAGTGGGAAAGCAATTCCATCAAACTTGCTTAATAGAGGTATTCTTGCATGCACAATCTGTTTTTGCACGTAATTCCGTCACTTTCATAATTCATCCTGTTCGTTTGGTATTTCTCTTTTCTCATCATGACTCTATCCTTGTGTTTGTTTGTTCTGTTGAACTAGTTTGCTTCGCGTTCATTGTACTTTTTTCGATACATCTCCAAGGATTTGTCTCACAACGGACACATGGACTTCTTGTCAAAATATGAGTTACACGTGTCTCACTACTCATTTTGTAGATGGTGATTGGAATTTGCAAAAGAAAATCTTGAATTTTTGTCAAATTCCGGGACATTCTGCTGAGATTATAGGAAAAGCAGTGGAAAAATGGTTGACTGGTTGGGGGATTAAAAGCGTTTTTTCTATCACTGTGGATAATGCGAGCTCAAATGACTGGGGAGTTCAATACTTAAAAAAAAAGACTCCACTCTTGGAACACTCTAATTTTGTCGGGTGAGTTACTCCATGTGAGATGTTGTGCTCACATATTGAGTTTGATTGTGAAAGAGGGTTTGAAAAATATAGATGATTTCATTGTTAGAATATGCTCAGCTGTACGTTATGTGAGGTCTTCTCATGCGAGGTTGCAACGGTTTAAGGAGTGCATTGAACTAGAAAATATCGAGTCCAAAAGTCTTGTATGTTTGGATGTGGAGACTCGTTGGAACTCAACATACCTGATATGGCGAAAGATGTTTATGGGATTTTTATGATGATTGATAAATATTGTGTGAATGAGGATAGGAGTTTGCACGAAATGGCCAAGAGAATGAAGACCAAATTCACTAAATATTTTGGCAATGTGAACAACATCAATCTAACATGGTTCATTGCATGCATACTTGACCCTCGACATAAGTGGGAGTATGTGAAATGAATGATTAATCAAGTTTATGAAAGCAAGCGAGCGGAAATTTTACGAGATAAAGTAACATCATCTCTAACGTCATTGTTCGAGCAATACCACACCGGTATATGCCCCCAAAGCAATTTGAGGTCAAAGGGTACAAGGACAATGAACGTGTCAATGTCTCCTGTGGTTGGTGCGGACATTATGACTGCAATGTATCTTAGCCAAACGGGACAAGAATATTTGGAAGAAAAATCCGAATTAGATAAGTATTTGGAAGAAAGATGTGAACGCTATAGCGCCGACTTTGATATCTTAAATTGGTGGAAAGTCAATTCTTCAAGATATCATATCCTCTCTTCCATTGTTCGAGATATTTTGGCTGTGCCCGTCTCAACTATATTATCAATGGCTGCATTTAGCATAGGAGGTCGTGTACTTGACGTGTTTCCTAGCTCATTGACCCCAAGCATGGTGGAGGCTCTTATATGTGCTCAAGATTGGCTACGATTTGCATCACTTTCACTTTCGATTGAGGAGGACTTAGAAGAACTCGAAAATTTTGAGTCAGATGAGAAAAAATTATCGTGAAATATTTTATATCATTTACTATTGCAATAGATACTTTAATTTTCATTTTTATTTTGAATTTAATGTAGAGTTTTCAATTGTGACTGTAGAGCTGAACTCGATATTGGTTCCCCTTGATGATTGACGAACAAAAGAGTAGTCATCTCCTGGATGTGTAAAGAAAGCAAGTGAGTACTGGAGATTCTATTTTCTTTTTTGTAGCTAGTCCATTGTACGATTTTGTAGCTCTTCTTTGTCACTATGCAGGATCAAATGCAGAAAGGAGGGAGGGGTTCGTTTTACAATTGATGGCTCGGGTATCTTCATCTCAGTCTTGATCAGCAATGTGGCTGGTGCTGGAGATATAGCTGCAATAAAAATTAAAGGCACGAAAACTGGATGGCTTCCGATGGGTAGGAATTGGGGTCAGAATTGGCACATTAATGTGGATTTTAAGAACCAGCCAGAATGTTTGGGAGAAGCTGCTTCACCCAGTCCAGTTTCGTATTGACAGCTTCTTTATTTACCTAGCACTACACAGTGAACTATGGGTTGAATGATAACATTTTCCTGTTTAGTTGTCATTCATCTTCTCAAATGGCATATCTTTAATGCTATCTTACTCTGTTCACCAGGAATGAAAGTCTATCTTACTGATGAGAAGGAGTTAATAATGGAGCTGTCGATGAAGTGGGCAGGGAATCCTAACATCATTATTGCTGCTAAGGCATTCGGGTTGAGGGCTACTGTTCAGGTATCGATGAATAGCTAGTTTATTCTGTCGCTATCGGTCACCCTTACTCTCTCTCTCTCTCTCTCTCTCTCTCTCTCTCTCTCTCTCTCAATTTCGGTGCATTTTAGGTGGTTGATTTGCAAGTGTTCACTTCTCTGCGCATCACTTTGAAGCCTCTGGTTCCTACCTTTCCTTGTTTTGCCAAGATATTTGTCTCTTTAATGGAGAAGGTGTGTTTAATAATTTCCAGGGTAGACTTCTTTTTGTTTAGAGGAGCTGCATTTACAAGAACTATTTGGTTCTAACATAATAAGATAACCCCAATCCTGTTTGCTGTCTAGTTATTCAATGTTTCTTTGTGTAGCCACATGTAGATTTTGGCCTGAAGCTTCTCGGAGCAGATGCTATGTCCATTCCTGGCCTCTATAGATTTGCCTAGGTAATGCTCTTACCTTTTTTATAAGGATAATTTGAACAGATTTCTCCATTCTCCAACTTCACCAGTTGTTGGCAATAACCATGTAAACTGCTGATGTAAAATAGTTTGGGAAAATACTACCAACTATTACATTGTAATAAGACTTCTTAGTATTATATTTATGCTTGTGTTCAGGAACTTATCAAGGATCAAGTTGCAAATATGTACCTCTGGCCTAAGTACCTAGAAGTACCTATTTTGGATCATTCTAAGTAAGTTTTCCTCTTTACAAATTATTACTTCCTTCAATTTGTGCTGCCAAGTTAATTAATATAAAGGTGGTAATTCTATGACTGGTCCAACTACATGGATTTTTGCTTACTCCTACAGAGCTACAAAGAAACCGGTTGGGATTCTTAATGTAAAGGTCGTGAGGGGAATAAAGCTTAAAAAGAATGACCTTCTGGGCAAGTCAGACCCTTATGTGAAGCTAAAGCTTACTGAAGACAAGTTATCCACAAAGAAGACAACCGTCAAACATAGCAATCTAAATCTTGAATGGAATGAAGAGTTCAGTTTGGTGGTCAAGGACCCAGAATCTTAAGGAAGTTCTATTCGCTGCTGTACTTTTCTTTTTTGGTCAGAACCTAGTTTAAATATGTGATTTTGTTTTTTCATTTTTCAATTTTAAATAATGATTTTTAATTTGTAATATATTTACAATCACTCAACTTATTTTAGTTTGTAAGATCGATGATTCTCTTATGTAGAATATCATGAATATGTTCACATTTTGACATTAAAGATTAAAATCTAGGAAATAAATGTCGTTAAATATTAAAAAGAATTATTTAACTTTCATCTTATTCGAAATGGCAATTCAACGATACGTAATCGAAATTATAAATAGTTGAATAGCGTAAATGACTAAAATATTTTTATAGGAATAAAATGCAAAAAACAAGAAGAAAAAACAGAAAATCGAGCCATGAATATAAAGCAAAAAAAAAAGAAAAAGAAGAAGAAACCGAAAATTGATCCGAACCGAATGGAATCAAATCAGTTTTTCGATTCGATTTCAATTCGGTTCGAGCGAGTTTCGGTTCGGTTCAGGGGTTCTTCCTTAACAGTTCGGTTCCGTTCGGTTTTTCAACAAAACCAAACCGAACCGAACCATTTACAGCCTTACCACCCAAGCTGACGTGATGCTCGCGGCTGACGTCTCCACAAAGAATCCAAACAAGTTTTACAATGGCGAGAGAGAGAAATTATTTCACCTCGTACAGGAATGTGACGGCTATGGAATCAAGAGGCAGGCAAAACTCACGTGGAAAGGATTGGAAGATGATGAACGGAGAGAGAGAAATAGTGTTCGGTTTGGTAGGATTTGAAGATGATGAAGCTCAGACAAATGAGTGGGTTGGGTTCACGAATGTTTTTTCTTTTCTAGGAATCTCAGCACCACCTCTACCTGAGCGTTGCAAAGCTGCATTTTTAGGAGAATATATACCTAGGCACTTTGATTCTGCGATCATAAATCCATCCGAAGATGAGTTGCAATGGGATTCCATTTCCTTTTTTTTTTTAACTCTAAGGTCAACCAAACAAGGCTTAAGTGATTAATTACACAACGAACTTATTACGAGATGAGTTGCAATTACAATGAGATTCCATTTCTTTTTTCGTTCTTTCCTCTGCCTTTACTCGCCATTTCATGAGAATCGCCATTCAACCTTCACTGAGTCCCTCTTTTATTAGCAATCGAGAGAGAAAATTGCCAGTAACTTGGAGTCCAAAGCAATTTGCATTAATTTAAGTTTTTCCGATTATATTACATACAGCGAATAGTTTTATAGTTTTTTTGAAAGAGAAATTGGATGGAAAACATTAATGATAAAAGATATTAGTAGGATACGAAAGAAAATATATAAAATAAGAAGAAGGCTGATTTGGAATATTTTAGAAAATGAACTTAGATTGCTGCATTATCAGGAAAAAGAATAGACATTTCAAATTATGCAAGATATTTATGTGTTAACATGATTATTATGTTAAGAGACGGGCTTCATTCGGCGAGCAAAAGTCAAACATGGAATTCCACTCTAACCCCAACCTAAGAGAAGAATTTGTAAATATATTTCGTAATTTAGGTTTTGTTTGTTTCGCAAAAAATGAATAATTTGACAAATATTTTTCTAATAATAATTGTTTATAACGGTCGAAATAATTAGTCAATAAAAAATATTTTTATCTATAACAATTTACATCTAAATATTTTTCGTAGACGGTGAAAATACTTTTAGGTGGTTCATTTTTGTAAGCGATACAAGAAATCATTTTTAGGAAAATATTTTTAAATTATTTATTTTTCGCGAAACAAATGAAACCTTAATCAAAGATACACACCCTTTTAAGTCTATGCTATAATCCCATCTTCATTCTCGATCGTATTAATTGATCACCTGGGCCAAAAGTAACGCAAACATTTAGTTTTTTCTCGTGGACCAATAGCATCTGTTTTTATGGTCTTTGTAGTCAATTAAAAGCTAAATTGGACATTAGAATATTTTTTGAATGTGGAAGATTATGAAAAGTCAAAAGAAGCAAAGATGAATGATAACTCTATAAAAATAGAGTTATTTAATCTACTTTAGGCAATAAATAATGCAATATTTGTTAGAATATATTTAGATTTCCTTTTATTTACTTAATATTTCCTTGTTTATGCAGAATATTGAGATATGGAGAAAATAAGGAAAATATGGCAAAAAGAAGGAAAGGAATATGCGACCCAGAGAAGAGTTAGAAGATGGATATCACATTGGGAATTCTGCGATTTATTCCATAATTTTATGCGAAAAAAGAAGTAATTACCTTGTGAGAGGAGTCTTGAATGTTATTATATAAATAGGATAACTTAGGAGAACATTGAGTCTTGAAGAGAGAGATCGTTTTTGTTTTCAGTGTTCTGAGAGTTTTTCAAGTATTTTGAAGAGAAGACAAAAGTAGTGACAGAATTCTTGTTCTTTGATTCAAGATGTTTGATTTAATTTCTATTTTCGTTTCTTCTTCTATTATGTTCTAATTTTCTTTGTTAGAGCTACGATGTAGCCTAACCATGATGATATGAATTTCATGTTTTTTATGCTTTGCAAATAATTTCATTCATGTGAGTTATATATTATTGTGTTTAATGCGTTTAGATGATTGACCACCACTTGAATGATCTGATGTGCATGTTTGAGATTGAGAAGTAATAATATGCAATTGCTCCTTATAATATATAATCATAAATTAAATGTGGATAGAAATATACCATGTTATTTGTGTAGCTTTCGGTGATAAGATGGTCCAAAAGATTCATTGTAAACCGGGAATATTCACAGATTTTAATGCGTTTATGTTTATTTAAATTCACATAGAAATATAGTGAATTGATAAACTGAGTAGGTTTGCTATATCTAGAGATAGGATAGTAAATAGATTAGGAAATTCCGCTATCACATGCTTGATATTATTCTTGTATGCATAATGATCCGAAATTCATATCTAGTGGTTATGGTGAAATCGGATGCTCTAACATATTTTACCTGATTGATTACCTGCCTTTAGTTTATAAAATTTCGTTTTTAAAAATTGTCAGTTTTTATTTATTCTCAATTATATTTTGATTTGTTAGATAAATTTTAGAATTAGTCTATTTTTAATATTTAATTGGTTTATTATCATCAATCTCTGTGGGACGATACTCTTCTCATTATTGTATTACTTGTTCAATACGTTCGTTGACATGTGCAGAATTTTATGAACAATGAATTGACTATTTTTCTTAGCTATCACATAAACAAACAAACGGGGAAAATTATGCAAGTGCAATCCTAATTTGATGACAGCTTGACAGTATACCAAACGCCGGCCAAGGGAAGTATGTGATTATGATTTTCGAACGAGACAATCCTATCGAGATTCACCCATCATAAGACAGCTCAGCCAGACCAGCATGGCCATCAATTGCGAATTCTTAAATGGCCTTGTTGATGAAATGGTAAGTGACAAGCGGTACTTCCACTATGGAATCTACGTTTGGAAAACGATGGATTCCCACTATATTATTTTGTACCTTGGCCTACTATAAGGCGCAAGGGAGAACATGAAACTCCAAAAAGCCTACTGACCTATCTGTCCGTTGGGGTGGTTAAATCGGAAGAAAAACAGTATCGTGTTGTCATGTCACGTCGTCGTCACACTTTTTTTTTTGTCAAGTTCGTCGTTCCACTTAGACAGTTGAAAATGATTGAAGTGCCACGTTAGATAAATCCAACGAGATTCAGTTAAAATGATTAGATAATATTTTTCCTTGTAAGTATAAGACTACATTGATTTAATTAAAAAATTTATACTTCGATTGTTTCAAGTTTCGGTACAATAATTTTAGGATAGAATGTGCAATTATCTTAGAAATATGACAATTCAAAATTCTCAAACCATGCTCACGCTCCACTCAATACAGTATAAATGCTTACATTAAACTCGATTCAACTCAAATATCTAAAGAGAGATGAAATGAGGTCATTTTCTCATAAAAAAAATTCAAAGTGAATATTATTTCAAAAAAGGACCTGAAATGATCAAATTAATCTCAAATAAGGGTCTAAGCACTTGATTTTTCCAGCAATTTTGAATAAAGATTAAAAAGAAAAATTTCATGTAACCTTGTGGCACCACATCAGTAAAATTTTAAAAACAACTAATTTATCGCAAGTTACCATTTATCTTCTTTGAAGTTACGATTTATCAACTTCAACCTTGTGATCGCTCGACCAAACTCCTATGGCGCACATTTGTCGCTGCCCATTGCCGCCTGGACATCCGGGAGCATCCGCCGGAGCTATTGGCCACGGCAGCCGCAAGCTTCAAGGTCGGATCTGGCTTCAAAGCTTGCCACCACCACGGCTGCTCAAGCTCCAAGCTTGGCCGGAGGGTCAGCTTGCTTGCTACTTTGACGCCAAACTCGTGAGATCATTCTGCTTCAAGATCCTTTCGGTCTAGATGGTGCTCAACGATTGAGGAAGATGAGAACAAAGATTGAAGACGCTCAACTATGAGATCTCGAGAGCAAAAAAAAAAGGAGTTGAAGGAGGCTCGGCCAGCTATTGAAAAATCAAGCGCGGCTGGAGAAAGATGAACCACAGCCAAACGGAGGCGCGACTGGAGAGGCAGGATCTCCCGTCGCCCCCATGGCGGCCACGAGCTTCGAAGTCGAAGCTCGAAGCCAGATGCAAAATGTACGCCACCACCCTTCGCTGAAGAACTAGGATGGTCACGAGGGTTTGTTCTCAAACGGGGCGGGGCCACCGCCCCTCCCTTCGCCGGTGAGGGCTGTGAGCCCTCCCTCCGTTTCCTGAGCTTAAGCAGGAAGTGATTCAATCAATGGCCATGGCGGTCGGGGCTTGTTCGCGTTGAAACCGAGACCGATCGTGGTAATGGCGTTGAGAGTTGAAGAAGGTGGTTTCCACACGTGTTGGAATGTTCTCAGGCTCTATTGTTTTTGAACGAAGCCACCGTGAGCAGATCTTGTGATGATTGGGGTGGTGGTGTGTGTTCAAAAGTTGAAGAAGAAGAGATGAAGAAATAGGGCAATGCAGAGAGATTTTCTCTCTTTCGTGTCTCTGTCGATCGTGCTCACCTCGTCTATAGCCTCGGATTCCAAAAAAATCTGGTGGCCATGGTCACGAGCTCGCGAAGGTTGAGAAGCCATGGTCATGAGCTTCGAGCTCAAGCAGCCATGGCAATCGCAAGCTTCGAAGCCTGATCCAACCTTGAAGCTAGCGGCGGCCACATGGCCAGCAACTACAGCGAATGCTCCCGGATGTTCAGGCGGCAGTGGGCAGCAACGAATGTGCACCGGAGGAGTTTAGCCTGCGATCGTGACGTTGAAAAACGATAAACGTTAACTTCAAAGAAAATGAACAGTAACTTCCGATGGGAGGACATCTTGAATTTTACTTCTTTCTTTAATTTTTACTGATGTGGCACCACACAAGCACCGTTTCAGAGCTCTATTAGAATTTTTTTTTAATTTTTATTTAGATTTTATTTCAAACAAAATTGTCCTATCCTAGTCACTTGAAAAATCAAGTGATTGCTGACCAACAAAATTTTGGCCAGCCGACGAGCTTAGGCTTTTATTTGAAACTAACATGTTCACTTCAGGCATTTATTTGAAATTAATTTGATCACTTCAAGTCATTGTTTGAAACAACATCCACTTTTGGTCCTTTTTTTGGGAAATAACCTCACTTTCAACTCTTGTTTGAAATTTTCCCAAAATTAAACTACTGTGTAAAGCTTTGAACTCCATCTCAAGTTCTCATAAAAAAAATTCAAAAATAATGATTTCTTTTCATTGTCCTTAGTAAAATCCTTTAAATTATTAACAGGGCTTGCAAGTCACATGACTGTGGTACACAAAATTTGACACCTCCAAAATGGCAATCCATATGGTTTGGTCTAAATAAACAAAAGAGGGGGTGAAGTGCTTTTTTATATATGCAATAATATTGATCTTTCTAGAACCAGCCCCTTATTTAAAAATTTGTTTTTTTTTATACGGAAGAAAGCTGGCAATTTGTAACAAGGAATTTATAGAATTTAAGGAAAGAGAAATTGCAAAAACTATTTATAGAGTTTCAGCTAAGATATGCCTTCTCCTCTCTTCCAGATCTAGCAGCCCAATTAAGTTGAAATCCACTACTTGATCCAAATGTGCAAATGCCAAGAACTTTCCACCTGGTGGACTTGACTCCTTCTACGGCGATCTCACTATAAATTAAGTAACTATTAGATCTCTTTCAATATCCGTTCTTGCACCTTGTGCACACAGCATGATAGACGTATTCTCCCCCAAATAAATAGCCACATTTTTAAGTGCTTACAAATAATCACTCGCACACTTTATCTCTCCCCTAAACAATTGCGTTCTCTCTAGGTACAATCACTTCTCTCGTGTTTACAAATGGTTTCGGCACTTTTGCTAACTTTTAGGATCGGCACTCAATTGACTACAACGTAGTAGCAAAGAGATAGATTCAAGAACGCTGGATATGCTTCGATTTTTCTTGTTGCAAGCACTCGATGATAATCAACATTCTACTTGTAGTTTGTCCTTATAGGCCTCCATAGATGACTCTCTGTTTCAACCGTTTCCTCATCGTCCCATAGCATTTGATTGGTTTTCCTATATAACTATTCCCTTACTTTTTCGTGATGTGTTGTCGCGGCCACCTTCTACGATTCTCAATCATTTCACATTCACATATCAAAGGAATGGCCCACTTAGGAATGTTATCTAGAAAAAATCCCAATTATTAAATCGCATCACCGACCACGCACCCAACACCCCCCCCCCCTCTTTTCTCGAAGGTAGCAATTTTGTGTTCATATGAAACATCCTAATTAATTATCAACCATCGGATTACTCCTGGTCAAACATTGCTATTCTCTCTCCTGTTTCAACCATCGGATCCGAGTTGATCGCAGTATGAGTTTCATTTCTTCACACGAAAAAGTAACGTTAGTAGAGGGTATTTAGAGATCATCAGCAAATGAAAAAATCAAAATGATAAGGAGAGTGAGCAGAAGTTGGTAAGTTTACAAATTTACTACAATCTTGCGAGACCTTTTATAGCGTTTGCAATTTATTTACTATACTTGTAAAATTTCAGACGAGTTGATTATTCACTAATTCATTTCAAGGTCAATAATTTTTTAATTATATTGTTAAGTTATTAACAAGTTATCTAACAATCAAATTGATGAACACGCTTTCTTTTATCGGCTGTACTATGTATTTATGTTGTTTGGGTTCGTCTCTGCGGGGCCCAACTAACATTAATAAATAAAAGAAAAAAGAAGTCCACAAGCCAAAAAAAAAGCAAAAAGAAGGAAAGAAAGACAAGTTGCATGTTCACTGGTATCAAATCACAAGAAAATATTAGGCGAGTGGAATATTCTATGTAGACCATGCATAAAACCATTCCACGCACGACATGTGAACAGTCGGGCCCGCCAGTTAACGGAGGTTAACGGAGACAGACATGGAGAGAAAAGGGAAACCACAGAGTGACCAGCCGACATGACTGGTGGCCCCGACTGTCCATATGTCGTTCGCGGAATGATTTTATGCATGGCCTATGTGGAGTATTCGACTCACCTAATATTTTCTCACCAAACAGCATCGTGCGTGCTCCACCCAAAAGACGACACATGCCGTGTGACATGGCAATAGATGGAAGCTCTCTTTTTCTCTCTCTCCTTTGGCTTGGTAGGTGGGAAAAGTACTAAGCACAAACAAACATTTTATTGCCGTGAAAAATTAGATGTTCTTACCTCTCTCTCTTCTGCAACCCATTCTCTCTTCCTTTCCTAAGGCTCAGCTGAAGCCCTACCCTCCTCCTTCTTCTTCGCCTTCATTCTATTCATCGCCTTTCTGACTCGGACTCCAGAAACCGCCTAGCTCGGGTTCCGATTTCGGGCTCGGACTATTTTGAAGCAGAAGTGATGTCTTTTTGGCAGTTTAAATTTGAATCTTGACTTCCCAAACACACTGAAATTTCAGTGCAGACGCTCATTTTCATCGACTTTTGTAGCTTCATTTGCTAAACCCATCTTCTCTTTCGCACGTAGCACGCACTTTCAGAGTTGGGTATGGCTGACCCAATCTCGAGTCAGCTGGAAATGATGGGCAGAGAGCTCAAGTGTCCTATCCGATGAATCTTCCATACCCAGATGAAAAAGAAGAGAACTTCTCTCCGTTTGGTATTGGAAGGGTCCAAAAAGTATGCCGATTTGCCAAGTACGATTCTCATATACATGTAAGACGGAACATTGGAATATTCCCAAAAGTATATCATCGAGTTCACATGCGTTGGAAAAAAAGCAAGAAGAACCATAAATTGTTCATTTGATTCTACCTAATTCAAATGGGATGCTGACCGCTTCCAGGGAACTATCGCACATGATAAGCAAAATACATGGAAGACTAGCGAATAATAGTTACTTTTTAAGATAGGGAAAACACCAAATGGAAAGATCGTGTCAGCTTTCAAAGAATTGACGATCGTTCAAATACCACAAAAAGAAAAGGCATCTTTGGTCTAAGCGATGTCAAGAACCGCATTCCTTTCTCAAGATGAAGTCGACAGCATCCTCAACAGTATCCACGACCCGCATAGGTAAACATAAAAGAGTTCAACTAGGATGAGCGATTTTCAAATTCATTTTTAACCTTGGAAATTTTACAGAGAAGACAAATTCCCGACAATGGTGGCTTTCAATTATGCAAGGTTTTGAAATACTGACATTTTGCTAGGCTGAAGAGGGAAAGGGTTCATTCAATAATGTTTCATCCGATCAAAGTTAGAATTCACAAATCACCTGAAGCATAGCAAATCAAGGTATATAAGTATGGGAGGATTATCCACGCTGACACCTCCAAAGACTTAAAGGCCATGTTTGGTTCATGGCCTTAGAATCATGAAATGGAATCCCAATCGAAGCAATCAAATTCCTAGGAGTGGGGTTCTTTCTTTCTTTGTTCTTTGGTTTCAAATCACCAATGAAGAGAGAAATGTCCAATGTGAGTTGCAAAATGAGGTTAAAACGTGTAAGAAATGGAATGTTTCTCCAATCAACATACATAAAGCGGACAGCGAAAATCTAGGGATAAGAAACAAAATGAAGAATAACATAAGATCCCTCAACAATTAGTGACGGGAAGAGGCAGCGGCGAGGGCGGCTCGTCGGGCGCTGGCAACCGCAGGAAGGCAGCAGCAGGGGCGACGGTGGTGCTGTCAGTCGGGCGCAGCTCAGGTAAGCGGCGGGAGCTGTAATGGCCCGAATTTCGATGTAATTCCGGGATCGATAAAATTGACATTATTTCGCATTTCATTTTTGTAAATCTCACCTAGAGTTGATCACTCTCGGGATACTAACCAATGGATATCGCTAATTAGGAAACGATACGTGGATCAGGGACCCGATCGCAAATCAGACACCTATCACGAGAAATGATGAGAGAATATTTTGAACCAATGTGGATCGATATTAGGAAAGGTAATGGATTTGGTTTGGCCAAGGCCAACGATGTACAATCGGGTCGCGGGTGATTCTGCACGACCGAAAGTGCACGTGGCCAACCAATCCTGAACTGGAACCGAACGATCGTAACTTCTGGGACTAGTGATAATTTCTTATTCTCTCAATGATCGGGACCGTCGTGACTCGGATAACCCTAGGTCGATACGCGTATGCTCTAAACAGCCGCCCGTTAATGAGAGACCCTGAAATTGGAAGTCGAGCGAGTTTTGATCACGAAATTGAGCCCAGATTTCGATGTCGATTTTCGACGGCTTAAGGGACTATTTTTGAGAATATGACGTCATATTATGCTGGCCACGCATATTTTGAGTAAGTATGGTTGAAAATTGAAATTTCCGCCCGGGGGTGAAAAATTACGGTTTTGCCCCTCGGGACACCGACTTGGACTTTGAGGTCGTATGAGGTTATTTTTCGAGGCCAATGTCATTTTGGGGTGGCCACGTACATTTAGAGTTGTTTCGGTCAAAAAATTGAAATTTTGGCTCGGAAGTGAAAAATAATATTATTTTAATCCTCGGGACTTTGCAGTTGATTTTCAAAGGCTTAATAAGCTATTTTCGCGATTCCGACGCCATATTATGTTGGCCACACACAATTGGGGTTGGTATAGCCAAAAATTGAAATTTCGACCCGGGACCGGAAAATTACCGAAATGCCTCTGTGCCCAATTTTCACTATTCCGAATTTGGACCAATTTTGGGCAATAATTGAGGATTAAGTAAGTAGATAATTATCAGAATTATTGAAAGACCAAAAGGCCCATCAATTATTGGGTAAGAATGTATAGTGGCCATTAGATTGAAGGGCAAAAGGGTCCAACGCACCGGATCGCGACACGTGGCAATCAACTTTTGACCCATTAGACCACTTGACCGGCCATTCTCTCTCTCCCATATCCATTTTCGTTGGCCTCGCCTCTTCCCCATTTCTTCTTCTTCTTTGGCCGTGGGACGCCGAGACAATCGCCGGAGCAACGATCGCCGGAGTTGGTCGCGTCGCCGGCCGCCTTTCAAGCTCGCCTCAGCCGTCCGTACATCGCCCCCCGTATGTCGTCCGTACGGTCGTCCATGCGCCGTCCGTAGGTGCTGTTCGTACACAGCCGTGAGTTGTCGCTGTCAGAACGCCGCCGCCGATCTTGCCGTCCACCGGCGATTGGCCGCTCGTTCCCATCGACTCAAATCGGTTTAGGCGAGTATTAAATCCCTAAATCCAAATTAGTTTAATTTGCACTTTAAATAGGTGAATTAGAGTGTAATTGGACTAGATTATAGTTTAATTATGGGTGGTTGTGTATTGGATGATTGTGGAGTGTAATTGGAGCCAAATAGGATGATTTGGATGAGGTTTAATGCCCAATGTGGGCTGTTCGGGTACTGTTCATCCAGGAACCGAATTTGGATTAATTTGCCTAAGTTGGGATTAATTGAATTCTTGTCGTGATTGCTTAAATTGGGTGATCCAATGGCTAATTGGGACTTGTTTGGGTTAAATTGTGTGAGTCCCCGTTGTTGGTATAGTAGCCGGAATTGATTGATTAATGGTGGAGTTAAATTATATAAATTGGTCTCCGTTTAAACCATGTATTGCATGCCAAGTTTCAATGGGCTAAACGGAATGAATTGGGCGTGACGACAATGTATTGAATTGGTCGAGTTATGGCGAATTATACCTGGGCTCATATTGGCGTTAGTGAATTGTATGTTCATGATTGACTTGAATGCCATTATATGTGATTTCGCATAATGCGTTTTGATATGGCTGGAATTGTGAGTGCGAAAGTGCACGTACCTGATGTGAATATTTGTTGGCCTTCGGGTCGTGGCCTTCGGGTCGATATATTTGTTGGCCTTCGGGTCGTGGCCTTCGGGTCGATATACCAGTTGGCCTCCGGGTCGAAATAATTGTTTTATTCATGAAAATAGCAATTATGTGCTGAGTATGTTAGCCATGTACTATTATGCGTGTTTCATTCGCCTGTTAGGAGGTGCATGTTAGCCTAGTTTAGGTTTAAGGGTTGTTACTTGCCGAGATTCATCTCACGGTTGTCGGAAACCGACATTTTCAGACCCCCGGCAGTGAGGATGGCAGAGGCGCCAATCCGTTTTGGGATTCCCCATTTCATCGAGAAGACTATGTTTGTACATCCCGTAGGGAATGGGAATGTGTACATTAAATACTATACTCTAGTATGAAGTGGATGAGCCCGATCCGATGGACGTGGAGCTGGATGATGAGAAGCCCTGCCGTAGTTTAGTTTCCCGAGCCACTGACCCTTTTTGACCTCGTGGCTGTTGTTAGTTTTTGGTTATCGCTTGTCTTACCTGTATATGGATGTCGTATATATATTTTGGTATTAATGTATGTATATGTTCTTAATCTATTGGATTTTCGTTTGTGCTATTCATGGTTATCTTATTTATTGTACGGGTGTATATATATATATATATATTTTTATACGTTGCTTCCGCTTGCATTTGATTTCTGTTCGTTTGGGCGTTGGGTCGGCGACGCATCCTGGAACGTCGCAATAAATTCGACCTAAGTTGGGATGCTCGCATTTCGTGGGGTACGGGGCGTGACATCCCCGTTTGGAATTGGTATCAGAGCAAGGTTAGCTCGGTCTAATCAGGTCGAAGCCTAGAGTGATAAGGAGCGATAAAACCATGGGTAGTCAATAGGGTGACCTCGTGTGCTAAGTGTACCTCCTGACTGTTTGTGATTGATTGAGTGCATATATAAATTGATTCATAATATGCAGGTGCGACAGAACCTGAGGTGAGTATGTGTATCTCCTTGTTTGAGGTTCTGTGTTGTTTATGTTTAGCTGCATGCTGGGTGGTTGATTGTTGTCGTGCTAGCTACCTGCCTAGGCCCTTAGACCGGTTTAGTTTGATTTAGGTCTGTAATTCCTAGTGGAATTACAGCAGGTAGGAGAGTGGTAGGAAACAGATATAATAAGCAGCGAAGGAGGAGGTGTAGGAAGAGTTCCAAGAAGGGGCGTAGGAAGAGGAACCAGAGGTGGAGGTCGTACTCGAGCTAGAGCTGTAGAGGACCTCGAGATGGGTGTTAGAGCGGTAGAAAACCCTGGAGTTCATGTTGGAGCTGCAGTGGACCCCAGAGTTGATATTAGACCTATGGAAGATCCGCGTATGGAGGGAGTTCTTAGGGTGTTAGAAAGGATTGGAAATGTGATGGATAGGCAAGCTCAAAAGCGAGATAATGTGACTGCCCAGGCTGCTGAGACTGCAGCAGCTACTGCTCTCAATGGAAATCAAGTCCAGCAGGCGCAAGCTCAACCAGTGGTGGCGATTAGGCAGATGCACCAGCTGGTAGAGCAATTTCTTAAGCTGAAACTGCCTAAGTTTACGGGCCGAGGTGACCCTGAAACCGCCTCACGTTGGGTGGAAGAGTTAAAGAAGGCGTTCAATTTACTGGGGTGCACCGAAACCGAGAAAATTACTCTGGCAACATACCAATTGCAAGATAATGCTAACGACTGGTCGAAAGCCGTCAAAGATAGGGTGTTTTCAGAGGGTGTAGACCAGACCTGGACAGTATTTGTTGAGAATTTTTATGGGCAATACTTTTCGAAGAGTGCTCAGGAGAAGAAAATGGCGAAGTTCATGAGACTTCGTCAAGGCTCAATGACGGTAATCCAGTATGAAGCAGAGTTTACGAGACTATCGAAGTTTGCTTCGAGAATGGTGGAAAATCCACTGGACAGGCTCGAAGATTTCGGGATGGTTTGAAACCGGATCTTTGTACTCAGATGCTCCTACTGAATATTCGAGACTACAGAGAATTGTATGAACGAGCCCAAACGATGGAACGAGATCAGATAGAAAAAGCATCCGTATCTAGATCGCGATTTGCTCATAACAGAGACAATCATCGCTTTGATAAGAGACCAATGATAGGTAATAGGCGATTTGTTTCACCATCTAGGAGAAATATTGGGAAGCCTAATCAGCAACCGAATAGATTTGGGGCCTGTTTTCGCTGTGGGAGTTTGGAGCACCAAATAAGAACTATCCCCAACAGCGCTCTTCAGGACCCCCGACACAGCAACCGCCCAGAGTTGGAAATCAAGCTGGGAATCTCCCACCGGCTATCCAAGAAAGGCCGCTTGCTCAAGGAAGGGTCTATGCAATGGCGCGCAAAGACGCCGAGGATGCGCCGGGCGTGGTCACAGGTACCATTTCTCTCTGTGATCATGCTGCATATGCGTTATTTGATCCCGGGGCGACCCGTTCATTTATTTCAGAGCAGTTCGTTAGATTGGTTGGTATTGAACCTGTATTGCTTGAGAATATGCTCTGTGTGTCGACCCCACTGCATGATAGGATGTTAGTATCGATGGAATGTCTTGATTGTAAAATTGTGATTGGGAATAGAGAAGAAAGAATTGATTTGGCTGTATTGGCCATATATGATTTCGATGTAATTATCGGTATGGATTGGCTAATGAAGCAGAAAGCCGTTATGGATTGTGGTAATAGGATGATCCAGTTTAATCCGATTGGACATCCTAGGTTTCAATTCCAGGGAAACCGAGGAGGAACCTTGATCCCTTGGATTTCCTCGCTCGAGGTGACTAAGTTATTTGATGAAGGTTGCGAGGGATATCTGGTAAATGTAGTAGATCCGACAGTGATGGAACCTAAGTTGGAAGAAATACCTGCAGTATGTAATTTCTCCGAGGTCTTTCCTTAGGAATTGCCAGGTTTACCGCCGGAGCGGGAAGTGAAATTTGTCATAGAGTTGGCCCCAGGTACTGAGCCAATCTCTAAGGCTCCATATAGGATGTCCTTGTCAGAGTTGAAAGAGTTGAAAGTCCAGATACAGGAATTGCTGGATAAAGGGTTTGTTCGTCCTAGTGCGTCCCCATGGGGAGCACCTGTTTTATTTATAAGGAAAAAAGATGGGACTCTGAGGCTATGTATAGATTACCGGTAGTTGAACCAAGTAACAGTGAAGAATAAATACCCACTGCTAAGGATCAACGACCTATTCGATCAGTTACAGGGAGCTTCAGTGTTCTCCAAGATTGATTTACAGACTGGGTATCATCAGCTGAGAATTCGGAAGGAGGACATACCCAAGACCGCTTTTAGGACGAGATACGGGCACTATGAATTTACAGTGATGCCCTTCGGCTTAACGAATGCCCCTGCAGCTTTCATGGATCTGATGAATAGGGTATTCAAGGAGTTTTTGGACCAGTTCGTCATAATGTTCATTGACGATATACTAGTGTATTCAAAGAGCCCGGAAGAACACGAAGTGCATTTAATTGAAGTACTACGGACCTTAAGGGAGCACGCACTTTACGCCAAGTTCAGCAAGTGTGAATTTTGGCTTAGTAAAGTGGCATTCTTGGGACACATAGTCTCAGGAGATGGAATTTCTATGGACCCGACGAAGATTAAAGCTGTAACAAAGTGGCCAAGACCGATTTCCGTGATAGAGATCCGGAGCTTTTTAGGTTTGGCTGGCTATTATCAGCGTTTCGTGAAAGGATTCTCGTCGATAGCCATGCCAATAACACGACTACTTAAGAAGGAAGTCAAGTTTGAGTGGGATGACAAGTGTGAACGGAGCTTTCAAGAATTGAAGCATAGGCTGACGACCGCCCCGGTTCTGACTATCCCATCAGGACCATGAGGTTTCGAAGTCTACGGTGATGCGTCACTTAGAGGACTTGGCTGTGTATTGATGCAGCATGGAAAAGTAGTAGCATATGCGTCGCGCCAGTTGAGACCGCATGAACTAAATTACCCGACGCACGATTTGGAATTAGCTGCAATTGTGTTTGCGCTCAAGATCTGGAGACATTATTTATGTGGAGAAAGGTTCTAGATCTATACGGATCATCAGAGTCTCAAGTACTTATTCTCGCAGAAAGAATTGAACATGAGGCAGCGTCGATGGATGGAACTACTGAAGGACTACGATTGCGATATCATGTATCATCCGGGGAAAGCGAACCGAGTAGCGGATGCGCTAAGTCACAAGTCGAGTATGGCGCACATGATGATCAAAGAATGGAGTTTGCTGGAAAGGCTCCGAGATTCAGAATTTAAGTTTGAATTGAGCCATGTGTCGAACCTGTTGGCTACACTGAGAATAGAACCGGAAATTCAGACCAAGATCCGAGAATTGCATTCTACGGATCCAAAGATTCAGAAGATGATTGAGATGGACGTCGCCAAGAGGAAGTCGGACTTCCAAGTGTTCGAGGACGGAGTTTTGAAGTTCCGTGGGCGACTATGCGTACCCGATGATTTGGAGCTTAAGGAAGAAATTCTAAGTGAAGCGTACCGCAGTAAGTACAGCATTCACCCGGGCAACACTAAGATGTACCAAAACCTTCGACAGCACTTCTGGTGGAATGGAATGAAGGTTGATGTGGCCAAGCACGTGGCCAAGTGTTTGACGTGCCAACAAGTGAAGGCACAGCATTGTAAGCCCGGAGGACTACTGCGATCGTTAGAGATCCCCGAGTGGAAATGGGAGCACATCACAATGGATTTCGTGTTGGGATTGCCGCGTAGTCAGAGAGGACATGATTCAATTTGGGTGATAGTAGATCGACTGACTAAGTCAACGCACTTCCTGACAGTGCGAAAGGACTTTGAGCTGGAAAGATACGCAGAATTATATGTGCGTCAAATAGTACGTCTTCATGGAGTGCCAGTGACGATCACGTCGGATCAAGATCCAAGGTTTACTGTAAATTTTTGGAAAAGTCTGCAAGTGACATTAGGAACCAAGTTACAATTCAGTACGGCCTATCATCCGCAGAAAGATGGCCATTAAGAAAGAACAATTCAGACCCTAGAGTATATGTTGAGAGCCTGTGTAATTGATTTCCAAGGCAAATGGGAAGAGCAGTTACATTTAGTGGAATTTGCCTATAACAATAGTTACCAGCAGAGCATTCAAATGGCACCGTTTGAGGCCTTATATGGTAGAGCTTGTAGAACGCCATTATGTTTGGACGAAGTTGGTGAGCGAAGTATAACATGCCCAGAATTAGTGCAGCAGTCAATGGAAATTGTAGAAATTATTCGGGACTGACTGAGGACAGCATAGAGTCGCCAAAAGAGTTATGCCGACAGGAGACGACAACCCTTAGAGTTTCTAGTAAGAGATCATGTATTTCTCAGGGTGTCGCCAATGAAAGGATTATCCCGATTCGGCAAGAAAGGAAAACTCAGTCCAAGGTATGTCGGACCATTTAAGATATTGGAAAAGATTGGTGATATGGCCTATCGATTGGCATTGCCGCCTAACCTATCCCAAGTGCATAATATTTTTCACGTGTCGATGTTAAGAAAGTACGAACTAGATCCGACTCACGTCCTAAGGTATAAGGAGATAGACATGGACGACAAAGTGTCGTACGTGGAAAGACCCGTCAGGATTGAGGATCGGAAAGACCGTGTGCTGAGGAATAAGACGATTCCGATGGTCAAAGTTGTTTGGGAGCACCACGGGACTGAAAGTGCCACTTGGGAAAGCGAAGAAGCCATGAGACGTCAGCACCCCCAGTTATTTGAGTAGCTAAGGGTAGATTACAAATTTCGAGGATGAAATTTTTGTAAGGGGGGAAGAGTTGTAACGGCCCGAATTTCGATGTAATTCCGGGATCAATAAAATTGACATTATTTCGCATTTCATTTTAGTAAGTCTCGCCCAGAGCTGATAACTCTCGAGATACTAACCAATGAGGTATGGCTAATTAGGAAACGGTACGTGGATCAGGGACCCGATCGCAAATCAGACACCGATCACGAGAAATGATGAGAGAATATTTTGAACCAATGTGGATCGATCTTAGAAAAGGTAATGGATTTGGTTTGGCCAAGGCCAACGATGTACAATCGGGTCGCGGGTGATTCTGCACGACCGAAAGTGCACGTGGCCAACTAGTCCTGAACTAGAATCGAACGATCATAACTTCTGGGACTAGTGATAATTTCTTATTCTCTCAATGATCGGGACCGTCGTGACTCGGATAACCCTAGGTCGATACGCGTATGCTCTAAACAGCCGCCCGTTAATGAGAGACCCTGAAATTGGAAGTCGAGCGAGTTTTGATCACGAAATTGAGCCCGGATTTTGATATCGATTTTCGACGGCTAAAGGGACTATTTTTGGGAATCTAACGTCATATTATGCTGGCCATGTATATTTTGAGTAAATATGGTTGAAAATTGGAATTTCGGCCCGGAGGTGAAAAATTACGGTTTTGCCCCTCGGGACACTGACTTGGACTTTGAGGCCGTATGAGGTTATTTTTCGAGGTCAATGTCATTTTGGGGTGGCCACATACATTTAGAGTTGTTTCGGTCAAAAAATTGAAATTTTAGCTCGGAAGGGAAAAATAATATTATTTTAATCCTCAGGACTTTGCAGCCGATTTTCAAAGGCTTAAGAAGCTATTTTCGCGATTCCGACGCCATATTATGTTGGCCACACACAATTAGGGTTGGTATAGCCAAAAATTAAAATTTCGACCCGGGACCAGAAAATTACCGAAATGCCCATGTGCCCAATTTTCACTATTCCGAATTTGGACCAATTTTGGGCAATAATTGAGGATTAAGTAAGTGGATAATTATCAGAATTATTGAAAGACCAAAAGGCCCATCAATTATTGGGTAAGAATGTATAGTGGCCATTAGATTGAAAGGCAAAAGGGTCCAACGCACCGGATCGCGACACGTGGCAATCAACTTTTGACCCATTAGACCACTTGACCGGCCATTCTCTCTCTCCCATATCCATTTTCGTTGGCCCCTCCTCTTCCCCATTTCTTCTTCTTCTTTGGTCGTGGGACGTCGAGACAATCGCCGAAGCAACGATCGCCGGAGTTGGTCGCGTCGCCGGCCGCCTTTCAAGCTCACCTCAGCCATCCGTACGTCACCCCCCGTACGTCATCCCCGTATGGTCGTCCGTACACCGTACGTACGTCGCCATCCGTACGCGCTGTCCGTACGCCGCCGTGAGTTGTCGCTGTTAGAACGCCGCCGCCGATCTTGCCGTCCACCGGCAATTGGCCGCTCGTTCCCGTCGACTCAAATCGGTTTAGGCGAGTATTAAATCCCTAAATCCAAATTAGTTTAATTTGCACTTTAAATAGGTGAATTAGAGTGTAATTGGACTAGATTATAGTTTAATTATGGGTGGTTGTGTATTGGATGATTGTGGGGTGTAATTGGAGCCAAATAGGATGATTTGGATGAGGTTTAATGCCCAATGTGGGCTGTTCGGGTACTGTTCATCCAGGAACCGAATTTGGATTAATTTGCCTAAGTTTGGATTAATTGAATTCTTGTCGTGATTGCTTAAATTGGGTGATCCAATGGCTAATTGGGACTTGTTTGGGTTAAATTGTGTGAGTCCCTGTTGTTGGTATAGTAGCCGGAATTGATTGATTAATGGTGGAGTTAAATTATATAAATTGGTCTCGGTTTAAACCATGTATTGCATGCCGAGTTTCAATGCGCTAAATGGAATGAATTGGGCGTGACGACAATGTATTGAATTGGTCAAGTTATGACGAATTATACCTGGGCTCATATTGGCGTTAGTGAATTGTATGTTCATGATTGACTTGAATGCCATTATATGTGATTTTGCATAATGCATTTTGATATGGCTGAAATTGTGAGTGCGAAAGTGCACGTACCTGATGTGAATATTTGTTGGCCTTCGGGTCGATATATTTGTTGGCCTTCGGGTCGTGGCCTTCGGGTCGATATACCTGTTGGCCTCCGGGTCGGAATAATTGTTTTATTCATGAAAATAGCAATTATGTGCTGAGTATGTTAGCCATGTGCTATTATGCGTGTTTCATTCGCCTGTCGGGAGGTGCATGTTAGCCTAGTTTAGGTTTAGGGGTTGTTACTTGCCGAAATTCGTCTCACGGTTGTTGGAAATCGACATTTTCAAACCCTCGGCAGTGAGGATGGCAGAGGCGCCAATCCGTTTTGGGATTCCCCAGTTCATCGAGAAGACTATGTCTGTACATTCCATAGCGAATGGGAATGTGTACATTAGAGACTATACTCTAGTATGAGGTGGATGAGCCCGATCCGATGGACGTGGAGCTGGATGATGAGAAGCCCTGCCGTAGTTTAGTTTCCCGAGCCACTGACCCTTTTTGACCTCGTGGCTGTTGTTAGTTTTTTGTTATCGTTTGTCTTACCTATATATGGATGTCGTATATATATTTTGGTATTAATGTATGTATATGTTCTTAATCTATTGGATTTTCGTTTGTGCTATTCATGGTTATCTTATTTATTGTACGGGTGTATATATATATTTATACGTTGCTTCCGCTTGTGTTTGATCTCTGTTCGTTTGGGCGTTGGGTCGGCGACGCGTCCTGGAACGTCGCAACAAATTCGAACTAAGTTGTGATGCTCGCGTTTCGTGGGGTACGGGGCGTGATAGGAGCCACTACGGGAGTAGTGGTGAGCCCAGTGCGGCAGCGGGCTCGGGCATTTGGATGGCAATGGACGGAGTAGCGGCAAGCCAGGCGTAGCGACGAGGCAGGAGCTGCAGCTAAGGGAGACTCGGCCAAGGTTGTCGGCGGCAGCAACGACGATGGATCGAGAGTAGCAGTAGCGCAGGTTCAGGCGGCGCAGATGACTCTCTCTCTCTCTCTCACTCTTTGGCTCTCAGTAGTGCACTTGCTATTACTCTCGTGTGTTCTGAAAATTGTGTCCTTCTGAAAATTCTGAACACTCAAACTTCCGGGACCCTGATTATGAGGCACAACGACATATTTATATCGCATACCTAGGTTAATTGACCGGGCTTTCAAGACCTAATGGGCTTTGGCTTAGCTTTATCATTTAATTTTATTTTAATTCCAAATGGGTTGAATTAGTTTAGGTTTTTTTTTCTAATTAAGCTTAATGGGCTAATTTAAGCTCAAATCAAAACAACCAAGTCCTTTTAGACTTGTGATTTTCGGCCTCCTATCCCTTGAGTGAGCCGAGTTTAGTTCAATGCCTTAACTCGGTTTACGCGATGAATTTTCAGCTTACTCGCCACTGTTGGTCCGATGTGGAATGCAATTAACCTATATAAACATAAATTATATACTATGCAACTTTAATATTTTTGTTTAAGGGTTAAATTTTAATCCCTAATCTTCTATGCAATTTAACACTAAATAGTCGGTCGAAATTTAGGTGTCAACAGTGAGATTCGGCTTCGAAGCTTGTGAGGTTGTATTACTGGAATATATTGATGGCGATCTTGGTCTTTTTAGTTTTTGGCAAGAAATTGGTCTGAATCGGGTTAGTTCTTAGTGAATTGCTGCCTAATTCTCCCCAACTATTACCATTAATCTTGGAAATCCATCAAATAAGGGAAATTTTCCACACTTTTCTTTGATGGACCATGCTACACTCACTGAAAGCTTGAGTACGCCCCTTCTTTGGTTTATCGTCTCATCGACCAATAGCATTTGATTTTATGGCCTTGGTCGTGTGAGAAAATGTGACTTCCGTCCCCACCATCTCCTCATCGACTCCGTAGCATTTTGCTTGTTTTTCCTACAACTGCTCCATTATTGCCTCGGAACGTGTTGACGCGGCTGCATTCTATGACTTTTAGCCATCTCGTACGGGATGATCCAGCCAGAAATGTTGTCTAGCAAAATCCTAATTCTCCCCATTTTCTTAAGTTATTGATTTTATGTTCAAATGGAAACCCTAATTAGCCACTCCTAGTCAAAATACCACTAGTTCTCTCTCCTCTTTCAATAGGCTGATCTGCGTCGATAGCTAAAGAGAGAAGACGGGTTGTCTCGACAACAATTACAGAGCGCTTCTGTGCGTATCATGTTTAGAGATCATCAACAAACGAGAAATCAACATAATAAGGGGAGTTGAGTAGATCGGCATCAATGCAAAGTTTGACTCGAAATCGATGCTTTGATATTGAATCGTGCATATGAACAAAATTCGGTTTTTGAATCCCTATGCTCGAGCTCAACTCGATATAGTATGTCGGGCTTGAAATTGAACTCGATTCAATTCGATTCTACTCATTTATAACTTTTTACGTAGGATGTTTCTTTCTTTTTTTTCCTAATCATATACTGCACCTTCTGCGAAGCCTGGTCATGCCATTTGATTGCTTTATCTTTCAACTCTATCGAGCCTAGTGTTTGATTGGTGGTTTGGTTATCTAATTTAGCATTGTCTAGGCCCGATAATTTTTTTTATAATAGTTTATGGATGCCAGACCCATAATATCCTATATGTTGTAAAATTTATGCGCGAAAATGCTAATTGGATCTTGCAATTCAAGTCAATGCAAGAAAATAAAAAAAATAAACGAGGAATAATAAATTACACTAAAGATTTATGTGATTTGGTCTGAATATTGGTATCTACATCCACGAAGAAAGCTAGCAATGAATAATCTACTAAAATCGGAGAATCGGAGTTACAATCGCTCACGCACTTGAGTATTTCTCACACCTAAATTATACCAAAATCCAAAATATTTACAAATAAAAAACTTATTTGGACGTAAAACTCACAATACAAATCACCTCATCCAAAACACGTCCGCACGGCCGTTCATGTGTCCACATCAAGAGCTCATGGTGTGGCTGCGTTCTTGGAGTCCACACACTCGAGGCTTCAACGAGGAGAAGGGAATATTACAGAAACCCTTGTGGGCCTTCATTTTGCCTTGTAATTGTAGTGCCCATCTTTCTTTTTACGGTTCGCATGATAACCATTGTATTGCTATGTTATTAGTCCAACCTGCCACAATAATAGTGAGTCCAACTCTTGAATTTCATTGTGCGGTCAAACATGGATATTTATCCTATTAAATCGAATTTCATAAACGGCTCAAACTCGAAATATAATTTAATATCATAGATCAAGTAAGGTTTGAGCCAAAGCAAGGTTCATTTGTTTTTTTTATATATATTTTTGGTCTGAAAATTAGGTTTGTTGGCTCAAATATAGATATCATCCATTGACCATAAAGACTTTGAGGAGTTTGTGTCACAACCACGCTTCCCCTCACTCACTCAAGGGTCACTTTCTAGAGTTGTCCGTCCCCAGCACTTCATTTGGATAGGGATTGATAATAATTCCACCTGTACATATTGGAGTACAAAAGGCCCGCCCAAAAGAGAGAATAAAATAATCCATTCTATTTTGCGAGTATCGCTACGTGGCTTAGTTTCGATGACTCTCTTAGGAATATGAGGTAATAATGGAGCAAATCTGTCAAACGATTCTCGACGAGAGCAAGAATGCTCTTTTATCTTGTATGTGGATCATTTGGTCTATTTACGACGATTTGTATTGAAATTAGACTGCAAAGAGTTATAATTTTCATTATGATTCGAGAATTTGTTTCTTGATGACCATAGAACTGGTCATATATTTTCAACCCATCAAATCTCCAACGTTGTACACTAGAAGTAGATGATCTGTCGCCGTGCGTCATTCAAGTTTCACACACAAACATAAATAGAAGCTTCCAAATTCACATGCCATACAACAAGATGAGAAATAAAAGTAGACGATCTGTCACCGTGTCTCTTCTGTTGTCTGGCTACCCTTCATTCTAGTTACTCTTCCACGTACACCCAGGGCAAGGATATGATGAAGAATACTGTCCTCCGCTATGCCCGCAACTCGGACAACAAGCTGGTAAGACCATCAGGATGACCATTGGTGGAGGCGGCGGCGGAGGCGGAGGCGGAGGCGGAGGCGGAGCCGACTTCTCGATAGGTGGTGCTATAAGAGACACAGGCGACGGCATGCGATTTGTAGGTATGCTCCAGATGTAGTAGGAAAAGAAACCACAGAGTATGAGGAGAACAATGACAATGCCAATAATAACGTCCCACATTGGAGTTTTATTATCGTCGGACGATACAGAATTCAAATCGATCCGTGCCGATGGAGGAGGAAAGTACCGGAAACCCGGATGAGTTTGTGGATAGTTACTGTTCTCCTTCAAGAAAACTCTGTGGAGGTAGTTAAATGCAAGCGGTGAGTTTACGGACATTCCGAAGAATCAATTCATAAGGCAATTGCTTTTTCACCACGATGAAATGAGAAGATCACATGATCCAAGCGCGAGATCGAGATGATTTGACACGGAATCCAGCGAGATATAATATGAGCCGAAGCAGGTGCTTGCACGTACCTTCACAAGAAGAACCGAGCAAATCAATGAATGATGTTGCTGCTCCAATTTTTTACGCGACCCGCAAAGAAGTGAGAACTTTCATCAGGGTGCCTCCTCGTTCTAATGGCTCTCTATCTACTCCCCCATATGTGTGGGTGTGTGTTTTGCTTAACGCGTCACTTTCTTTATTGTGAGGGTGTGTGTAAGATGCAATAATTGAAAACGATATAGGACAAAAGAGTAGGGAATATCATGCGCCTACCAAACAGTCCGACGATTTTTCATTGAATTCAAGGGTACGTTCATTTCGGTGATACAGAATTCGGATCGATCCATGCTGACGGAGGAGGAAAGTAACGGAAATCCGGATGAGTTTGTGGATAGTTACTGTTCTCCATAAAAAAAGCTCTGTGGAGGTAGTTTAATGCATGTGCCGGGCAGTGAGTTTACAGATATATTCTGAAGCATCAATTCATAAGGCAATAACTTTTTCATCACGATGAAATGAGAAGATCATATCATCTGAACACGAGATCGAGATAATTCGACAAGGAATCCAACGAGATATAATACGATCCGAAATAGGTGGTTGCACGTACCTTCACAAGAAGAACCGAGCAAACCAGTGAACGATGTTGTTGCTCCAATTTTTTACGCGACCTGCAAAGAAGTGAGAATTGTCATTAGGTAGCATTTAGTTATAATGGCCCTCTGTCTACTCCCCCATATGGGTGGGTGTGTGTTTTAATTTAATGCGTCACCTTCTTTACTGTGAGGGTGTGCGTACGATGTGATAATTCAAGAAGAAAGGATAGAGTCGTAAATATCATTCACCTACCAAACAGTCCGGCGATTTTTCATTAAATTCGAGGATACTTTTATTTCGCAAAAAATGAATAATTTGAAAAATATTTTTCAAAAAATAATAGCTTATATCGTTTATAAAAATAAATTAATAGAAATATTTTCCATCGCCCACGAAAATAGTTAGGCATAGATTGTTATCGATACTAATTTTTCTAAACGATATGAGCAATCATTTTTCGAAAAATGTTCTCCAAATTACTCATTTTTTACAAAACGAACTCGCACCCTGAATATTTTTTTTTTTTTGGTAAGGGCCATCCTAAGCAAGTCCTAAAGTTCTAAGGCAACTTTAGTGCATGCAAGCTTGAATAGCATATTCATAGAGAAAATATAACTGAGGAGAAATATTTTAGAGAAAATATAACTGAGGAGAAATATTTTGGAGATGTTGTGGCAGCGAATCTTTGCCCTTTGACACGTAGACCATGGAGAAAATAATTTGTTGAAGTGGACGGTAGATGGGGATAGTGAAATGGAAGTTCGGCGTTCGGTAGTAGGTATATATTTAAATATTGTGAAACGATTGATGTCTAATCGACTCATTATCCAAAAACATTATAACTTTAAAGTGTCTTTAGTGTGGGTTTTAGACGTAGATTCCGGAAAAACGATCAAAAAAAAGTAGCAAACCGCTTGCACATACTCAAATTGCTGTATTTAGGTCTCCATATCTTTTAAGTAATTTTCGATAGTATAGCGTGTTTGGATTGTGAATGCATATGAATTTCCCCAAAACTGCGAGACAAGACGGAGGTGGTTCCTTTTAGCGATTTCCACATCGCACTGGACAAATCACTTGGGAAACTCAAAAGCCATCCTAAGCAAGTCCTAAAGTTCTAAGGCTACTGAGTATTAAGGGCGGTGAAAAGATAGAAAATTTCCGCATCATGTCATTCAGACGATCAGTTCGTTCTTAAGTTTCGATATGCTGGTTCAACCGTGCACAATAACTAATGTATGTTTTCCGTTATTATTGTTTTCTCTTTTGATAAGTTACGCATCTTTTCTGTTGAGGCCCCTTATTTGCTGCTTATTTTCGGCGATTCTCCATTCTGAATTTGTTTTGCATCGTGCCTTCCAATATGAAACTTACCTATTGCTCTGCCAAAACATGAGGTCCGTCAACCATGGCTAAATTTGCAGATGTAAACATTGGTCCCGTTTGGAATTGTAAGGGTCCAGAAAATCTGCAGATTTGCAAAGTACAATTCTCATATACATGTAAGAAGGAACATTGGAATATTCCCAAAAGTGTGTCATCGAGATCGCATGCTTTGAGAAAAGAGCAAGAAGAACCATAAATTGTTCATTTGATTCTACCTAATTCAGATGGGATGCTGACCGACTTTAGGGAACGTCATACATGAAACAAGATAAACAAAATTCATAGACTAGCGAATAGTAGTTACTTTTTGAGATAGGGAAAACACAAAACGGAAAGATTGTATTAGCTTCTAAAGAATTGACGATTGTTCAGATACCACAGAAAGAAAAGGCATCTTTCATCTAGATAATGTCAAGAACCGCATTCCTTCCTCAAGATGAAGTCGACCGCGTCCTCAACAGTATCCACAACCTGCACAGGTAAACATAAAAGAGTTCAACTAGGAAGAGCGATTTTCGAATTCATTTTTAACCTTGGAAATTTTACAGAGAAGACAAGCTCCCAGCAAAAGTGGCTTTTGATTATGCATGGTTTTGAAAGACCGACATTTTGCTAGGCTGAAGAGGAAAAGGGTTCGTTCAGTCATGTTTCACCCAACCAAAGTTAGAAACTACAGGTCACCCAGAGCATAGTAAATCAAGGCATATAAGTATGCGAGGATTATCCACGCTGTCACCTCAAATACTTAAGGCCATGTTTGGCTCATGGCCATGGAATCATGAAAAGGAATTCCAATCTAAGCAATCAAGTTCCTAGGAGTGGGGTTCTTTCTTTCTTTATTGTTTGGTTTCAAATTACCACCAAAGAGAGAAACGTCCAATGTGAGTTGCAAAATGAGGTTAAAACATGAAAGAAATGGGATCCATCTCCAATCAACATATACAAAGCGGATAGCGAAAAACTAGGGATAGAAACAAAATGAAGAACCACGTAAGATCCCTCAACAATTTCCCGATTATTGTTCTCTAAATGATTTTACAGTCCACAACAAACCCATTATATACAGCTCGTCAAAATCTCGCAAGTCAAGCATTTCACACAAAATCCGCATCGATGAAGATGAAACCATTCCCATGCACCTTCAAACTACTTCATAGCAGTTACCTCAAGCCATTGTAATATTCTCATCCTCATCGTATTTTGAGTCAAAGACCCAATCACAATAACAAATAGAGTGACAGCAACTCAGCCGAGTTTGTAAATGGAACTTTGTGTCCCCACCCTAGCCTACGTGATGCTCATAGCTGACGTCTTCATAAAGAATCCAAACAGGTTTCACAATGGCGAGAGAGAGAAATGATTTCACCCAGTAGAGGAATGTGAGGGCTATGGAATCAAGAGGCAGGCGAAACTCACATGGGAAGGATTTGAAGATGATGAATGGAGAGAGAGAGAGAGAGACAGAGAGAGAGAGAGAGTTCTGGTTTGTAGGATTTGAAGATGATGAAGCTCAGACAAATAAGTGGGTTGGGTTAATGAATGTTTTTCTTTTCTAGGAATCCCAGTACCGCCTCTACTTTAGCAATCCAATTCTGAATTTTTAGAAGAATCCGTTACCTAGGCACTTTGATTCTGCAATCATAAATCCATCCAAAGATGAGTTGCAATGAGATTCCATTTTCTGTTTTTTTTACTCCAAGGTGAACCAAACAAGGCCTAAGTGATTACACAATGTACTTACTTCTTAATGTTTTCCCGGTGGAATCAAAGATCTGCAGTCTCAACAAGACTTTCCGCTAGGATCACGGGTATAAAATCTCTAAACCAAAGAAGTGAACATGCTGGAATGCACATGATCCGCTCACTTAGAAACCTACCATCAACTCACCCCAACATACATATGAGGAGAGATAAGAGAGAGAGAGATAGTGAGATGTCTGAATTTTGTTAAAAGTACAAAAACCTACCAAGTCCGCAGGGAACTCTGAATGATTATCTTTTCCCTTGAATACCCCAGTCCTTGTTAGTATAGAAAACCAAGGATCTCCTGCCTGGAGGAGTTGTTAGCAGTATTGGTGATTATGTTCGGAAATAAAATTACTGATATGATAAAATACGTTTCTCGTTATAAAATATACCTCTCGTGCGCCTCTAATGTCGATTTTTGGATTATCTCCTATCATGTACAGGGTTTTCAAATAACGAATTCCAGAGTTTGTAGTATTCTCCACATCTAGGTTGCTTAAATAAGATGGCATAAGATTCCTTAACACGGTCTCAGCATTTCCGTAGACAAATGGATTTGGCTTCCCATATGATGTAAATGCCAACGGAATGGGATGTATTCTGCAGAACAGAGAGAAGTAAACAATGTGCAACATAAGATCAAAGATCAATGCATGTTGCTATCCTGCATTGAGTCAAATTAGGCCTACACAAGGATCTACAGGTCATTCTTTAATGTTTTGTCGAGAATATTTAGATCAAATTCCAAGCAGAACTAAACATTGAGAAGCTGAAACCTCACTATCTTACCTATTATAGATTGCTTCTAATGCAATCCTGAAAGCTCCCATACCCAGACGTTCAGCAGGAAAAGTAGCCTGCCTTTACACTTTGTCAGCTAGTCATCAGCCAGTGTTTAGTTCCACTAAGGCTTCAAAAACTCAAGATTGCAGCTGGCATCACAAACGGCAAAGCTTACCTGGTATTCTAGGTCATCATTTGCAAAAAACAGGTGCGGTTGCTTTCCAGTCCCCCTTCCAGGAAGCCCTCCAGTTCTCAACAAGTCACAGAGCACCTAAACCCAAACTTAATTATCGCAGAATTATTTAAATGTACGCAGACAGATAGATAGATGATAACGCTCCATTTTATCACTTCTTTCAAACTATATTTCAGCGCCCACTAGACTCCGAAAAAGATGATGACTAAAGTTGCAGAGTAGTTACTGAACAAACAAACAAAGCCTAGTGTCTTTTGATAATCACTTCAAAGATTTAGAACTCGCATGACTAAAAAGCCCAGTATGAACTCAACAGCGAATTAGATAATCTAAGAAAGGACAAGATCCATTAGAATGGTCACAACCTGAATGTCTCTGCTCCAGTCAACAGAATCACTGACTATGAATGCTGCCTTAACTCTCTGTGTTTGCACGGCAATGTTTCTCTTTGCCATCTCATTAGAAGTGCTATTCTGGTCAACGTCTGGCTTAGTTGTCCATTTCTTGTACGGTGCCAGTGGATCAATGGCATCAAAGTAGCTAGTGTACTCATCAATTGACAGAACATTTCTGTATAGAAAAGACATAAGCAGAAAAGGGTCAACCGGAGAAAAGAAATAAGAGAATCAAGCTATTGGAGTTCTCGTTTCAGGTGAAACAGTATTGAACACAGACATCTAAGATGATATATGGAGAAGACTTGTCTGTGATTACAGGAGTCCCTGAGAACTTGAGTGATTTTACTAACTTTGCTTGTTCCTATACATCTCCTAGACATTAAAGCTATATCCTTCATTATCAATTTTGTTAAATACATATATTGATCCTTATTGCTTCTCTCTCTTCCCCCCCTCCCCCCACACCACACAGCTGCATGCACAAGCAAGTAATTGAGACATTGCTGGGTACATTTGCGAACCTAGAGAAGTGGTCAAAATATTTACTTGTATCCATATTCAGACATCACAGCAGCAGGTTCTCCTTTGCCTACAGCAACGACAAGTTCGTTCTCAAATCTGTGGAAAATCCTCAATTAGGAAACAAATAAATAAAATAGAGAAGTGTATTCGTGAGTAAAAATAGAGGAGCCTACGCAGAATTCTTTTAGAATAGTTAGTACATGCATTGGCACTCTTCTGCGTCTTTTCTATTCGTATAACATAATATAGGGAGTGCATTTCCCTAGTTTCCAAGAACAAAGAGCATGAGATGAAGAAATGAGACATGTTCTTTGATATCCACATACACACACTAGATATGTACATCCAATAAAGTCTATTTTCACAGGTTTGAACCTACTAATTTGTGTACCCGTAAATAATTCTTGTACAGGAGAATTCTCATCAAACTAACAATACACAAGCACAACACACAACATTTTATTTTGCGATCATAGATTTTCATAATCATGATTGAGATTGAGATACGAGAAAAAAGCAAACGCTATCAAAAAAGCTCAGTTCTGATTTACGTTAGCATGCTGCATATCTCGTTGGAAGTTGGTCATTGAGATAATCCAACAAATCCATACCTATTTACCAGTTGTTTAAAAGGTGTGTGGCCCTGTATGACCAGTAAAGTATCTTGGTCAAAAGATGAGAGGCAAACAAAACAAAGCAATTCCGGAACTGATAACAAGCAGAATTGTGAGGGCAAGCAGATTTTGTAAAACAAGAGACGAACTACCTGAGAAGGTAAAATGTTGACTCCCGATAGTTGACCTAAGTCCTAGGCTCTTTTGGATTCAAAAAATCCACCCCCTGCATCAGCCATTGCTATTAGCCGCGTGCAGTAAAAGGTAAACATCGCTTCTTTAAAAATTAACACGCGAATTTTCTTATTTCGAGGCAGTAGCATATTGAACAATGAAAGGTAACAGCATCTCAAAAGGCGTCACAGATCAAAGTGCTTGAATGACTTAAACATAAGATAGCAGCAATCTCGAAATCATCAAGAAGATTACTATTACATCTTAAAAGTACTGATACTTGCTGATAAATTGATAATCAACCACAATAAGAGTATGATGTCCCGCATGCAACTTGAAAACTTTAGTAAGTTGGACTATTATATCACGGCATGCTCACCGCTGATGATTCTATAGAACGATCACATTTGCTAACACGTGTCAAAAGTGAGGAATGTAATAGTAAAAGTTACTAACACATTAGAGCAATTACGAGGACCTGTTGAAGTATACCGATCACGAACACTCACCATTTGTCAAGAACACGAAAGGTATCTTCAGCTTCCCTGAAAAGATGTAGAACATAAAGTAAGCGATAGCTGGTTATCAAACAGCAGATACGAATCTCCATATCCACCGCCCTCATAGTCCATCAGAAGATTCGGTAGCAAATCAGTGCAAAAAACACGCATTCGCAACGTAAACATCGGAAAACACGAGAAACAACAAGATCGCTAGCATGACATAAGGCCCCGCAGGTATCGTCAGCAAGCGACAGCGAAAGCTTCACCAGAATCATCGTACAATCTCTTGAGCGCGCGGGGAGAACTGCCGACGGGAGCATGACCGAGGAGAACTACGCCGTCGATGTCGAAGGCAATGCCGAACGAAGGCCTGCGATGCAAACCACGATCGTTCGATTCGATCAAGGACGAGAAGAGACGGAAAAGTATCGGAAATCACAAGCGTCGAAGCGGGACCGAACACAACACACCGATCCGATTGCGAGCTGAGTCGTCGCGAGAATGAGCGCGAGACGAGCAGGGACGGTTGCTCTAGGCGGCGGCGGCGGCGGCGGCTCCGCGAGGCGATTGCGAAAAGCTGGCGCCTCATCCTCCGTTCACTGCGAAAATCCGCTTCGGGAGATTTGAAAGAGCTCGAACGAACCACAGGGAAATGAAGCTCCGAGAAGGACGGAGCGAGCGAGCTTCGACAGCTCCAGACTCGATCAACGAGAGAGAGAGAGAATGACCATTTCCTTCCGATGGATCGCCCTTTCCTTCCGATGCGAGCTCAGTTCTTAAGCTAGATTTTAGGCTCTGTTTCTGTAGTGAAAAGTAAATAATTTTGAAAATATTCTCCTAAAAATGAAATATTTTCTTGGATGATGAAAGTATTTTTATTTATTCATTTTTTCGTAGGTGATGCAAGCGATCATTTTTAGGAAAGATATTTTTCAAATCATTCATTTTTCGCAAAATAAACGGAGCCTTAGTGAATGCTTATGGGCTTTTCTTTTCTTCTTTCATTTTCTTCTTTTGTAATTTTCTCTATCTTTTCTATTTCCTCATAGCGTAATTCGGATGAGTTGCGTAGATACTTCTACAATTTTAGGCCTCCGACTAATTTAAGGTCATGCTTTGCCAAAAACCTTGCAAAATCATTAAATTCCAAAACTTGCTCCTTTCACGACTATACTTGATGCGAACAACCAACACATCGAGCACCTCCAACGCCGCTGCTCTAACATGCATTTGGCGGTTCATAGTCCGAGGAGATAAGATTTTGGCGGAAGGGTCAAGAAAAACAATCGAGTGTGAAAATGAGAAATTATTACATGCTTTACGAAGCACGAGAGCCAATATCATCTCGATCATTAATCATGTAGACCTCGCTATGGGCCTACTCAATCAATCATTGAATTGGGCTCGACACGTTATTTATAGACCATGCGATACCTTTTACGGATGTGACCCGGGCCTAACTCGGCTAAGATGAAAGAGACCCACATCTAATTCATCTCTCTTTTGAGTGCTCTAAAATGTCGGAGAAATGTTGTAAGATCCTCCTAAAACTTAAAGAAACTGCCTGTCTTAGGTGGACACATCGAAACTGCTAATCTTGGTCCTCGCGCTGATCTTAATCTTATCTATATCTCTCTTATGGTCACGTGACTCGTGTCCACACGACATGAACAGCCTATTGCCAACTAAACAGAGCGATGGAATCAAGCACTTGAAGCAAAAGAAGTCCTTGACCGGTAGTGAAGGAATTTTGCTTAATGGGGAAGCAATTAATATGGGAAATTGTCCAAAATTTCATAAATTTATTACACTTTTATCAATTCAGTATCGAAGCTTTCAATTTTGTCAATTGAATCATAAACATTTTCACGTTTTACCGATTGAGTCCATCTGATCAATTTTAACATGTGGACACCGGTAATACCACGTAGGACAGTGAGCACTAACGCAGATAATTTTTAATAATATTCATAATATTTTTCGAATTTTTTTATTGTTTTCTTCTTTTTTCTTTTCTTTTACTCTTTTCCTTTTTTTTGCATCAAGTTTGCAGATTTGCCAAGTACGATTCTCATATACATGTAAGAAGGAACATTGGAATACCTCCAAAAGTTTGTCATTGAGATTGCATGCATTAGAGAAAAGAGCAAGAAGAACCATAAATTGTTCATTTGATTTTACCTAATTGAAGTGGGATGCTGACCGCTTTCAGGGAACGTCATACATGAAACATTATAAAGAAAATTCATAGAAGACTAGCGAATACTGATTTCTTTTTGAGATAGGGAAAATACAAAATGGAAAGATCGTGTCAACTTCCAAAAAATTGACTATTGTGCAGATACCATAGAAAAAAAAAAGGCATCTTTCGTCTGAATAGGCATATGTCAAGAACCGCATTCCTTTCTCAAGATGAAGTCGACGGCGTCCTCAACAGTATCCACAACCTACATAGGTAAACATAAAAGAGTTCGACTAGGGTGAGCTATTTTCGAATTCATTTTTGACCTTGGAAATTTTAGAGAGGTCAAATTCCCAACAAAAGTGGCTTTCAATTATGCGCAGTTTTGAAAGACCGACATTTTGCTAGGCTAAAGAGCGAAAGGGTTCGATCAGTCATGTTTCATCCAACCAAAGTTAGAATTCACATATCACCCAGAGCGTAGCAAATCAAGGTATGTGAATATGGGAGCATTATCCATGCTGACACCTCAAACACTTAAGGCCATGTTTGGCTCATGGCCACGGAATCATGAAAAGGAATCCCAATCTCAGCAATCAAATTCCTAGGAGTGGGTTTCTTTCTTTCTTCATTGTTTGGTTTCAAATCACCAATGAAGAGAGAAATGTACAACGTGAGTTGCAAAATGAGTTTAAAACATGTAAGAAATTGAATGCTTCTCCAATCAACATACACAGCGAAAATCTAGGGATAAGAAACAAAATGAAGAACCACATAAGATTGCTCAATAATTTCTCAATTATTTTCCTCTAAATGATTTTACAGTTCACAACAAACCCATTGTAGACAACTCGTCAAAATCTCGCGAGTCAAGCATTTCACGCAAAATCCGCAGCGATGAAGATGAAGCCATTCCTGTGTAACTTCAAAGTACTTCACAACAGTTACCTCACGCCAGTGTGATATTCTTATCCTCATCGTGTTTTGAGTCAAAGACCCAATCACGAGATCAAATGGAGTGACAGCAACTCAGCCGAGTTTGTAAATGGAACTTTATGTCCCCGTCCAAGCCAACGTGATGCTCGGAGTTGACGTCTCCTTAAAGAATCCAAACAAGTTTCACAGTAGCAAGAGAGAAAAATGATTTCACCTAGTAGAGGAATGGGAGGGCTATGGAATCAAGAGGCGGGCAAAACTCACGTGGGAAGGATTTGAAGATGATGAACGGAGAGAGAGAAAGAAAGAGAGTTCTGGTATTGTAGGATTTGAAGATGATGATGATGAAGCTCAGACAAATGGTGGGTTGGGTTCCCGAATGTTTTTCTTTTCTAGGAATCCCTGTACCACCTCTGCCTGAGCCATCCAATGCTGCATTTTTAAGAAGAATCCGTTCCCCAGGCTCTTTGATTCTGCGATCATAAATCCATCCGAAGGTGAGTTGCAATGGGATTCCATTTCCTTTGCTTTTAGTCCAAGGTGAATCAAACAAGGCCTAAGTGAGTGATTACACAATGTACTTACTACGAGATGAGTTGCAATTACAATGGGATTCCATTTCTTTTTTTAGTTATTTCCTCTGCCTTTACTCGCCAATCCATGAGAGTCCCCATTCAACCTTCGTCGGGTCCTCTTTCATTCAGCAATCAATAATTTGACGAATATTTTCCTAAAATAGATCGTTTATATCGCTCGAAATAATTAGTTAATAAAAAATATATTATTATCTACAACAATTTATGTCTAAATATTTTTCATAGACAGCAAAAATATTTTTAGTTTGTTCGTTTATGTAAGCAATACAAGCGATTATTTTTAGGAAAATATTTTTAAAATTATTCATTTTTCGCAAAACAAACGGAGTCTTAATCAAAGCTACACTCCCTTTGCGTTGGTGCTATAGTCCCATCTTCATTCTTGATCATATTAATTAATCACCCGGGCCAAAAGTAATGCAAAATATCTTGTTCTCTAAATAGACATAACTACTCTAACAGCTTCTTCTTTTTTCACTCGAACATCTTTTCATCAGCTAACATTTAGTTTTTCTCGTGGACCAATAGCATCTGTTTTTATGGTCTTCGTAGTCAAAAGCTAAATTGGAAATTAGATTACTTTTTTGAACGCAGGAGATTATGAAAAGCCAAAAGAAGCAAAGATGAATTGACTGTTTTTGTTAGCCATCACATAAACAAACAAATGGAGAAAATTATGCAGATGCAATCCTAATTTTTTCTTAGTCTATCATACTCTTAACTCTTAACTGACTCTCAGATGTCTCGACCTCTAGCCCCTCCTGAAAAGTCGGGAAATCAAACTTCCCACCTCCCCCTTCCTAAGTAGGAAGGGTGACTTTTGAGGCAAACCTCAATGGTTGATGCAATCCTAATTTGATGACAGAGTAACGATGTACTAAGCACTGGCCAATGGAAGTATGTGATTATCTTCTTCTAACGAGACAATCATGTTCAGATTCATCCAACGTAAGACAGCTCAGCTTGACCAGCATTCTCATCAATTGCAAATTCTTAAATGGGTTAATACCACGAAACATTCCAAACTAATCACAAACTAATTTTTTGATCACGAAAATCTTCAAACCAGTACATCTGTGACAAATTTACCCCAAACTAATTTTTTTACCATCAAAAATCCTAAATCGATAAATTTGCGACAGATTTACCTTATGTTAAATTGAATTAATATCACAAACTGATACATCTGTGATAAATAGAAGATAAAACCCTAAACCGATATACCCATCAACTATTACGTGTCATCCAACTAAAAAATTTGACGATAAATTTAATGGAAATTAATAGAAGGTAAAATTGTCATAGATGTACCTATTTGGAATTTTTGAAAATCCAAAAAAATTAATTTAGAATAAATTTATTACAAGAGTAATAATTTGAGGTTTTTCATAATATTAATCATTCTTAAATAGCTTCGCTAATGAAATGGAAGTGACAAGCAGTGCTTCCACTACGCCATGTATGTTTGGAAAAGGACATATTCCCATTATATTCTTTTGTGAGTTGGCCCTCCATTATACAGTGCAAGGAAGAGCAGTCAATTCCAAAAAGCCTATTGACTTATCTGCCTGTTGGGTGCTTAAATCAGAAGAAAGTTGGTGTCGTTTCGTCATGTCATGTCGTCGTGGTTACACTTCGACAGCAAAAGATGACCAGAGTGTCATGTTAGATATACCCGACGAGACTTACCTGAAATGATTTGATTGCATTTTTCCTCATAAGTTTAAGACTACATTAGCTCAACTAAAAAATTTATAATTCATCGGTTCGAGCTTCGGTACAATAACTTTAGGATAGATTGTGCAATTATGCTGAAAATATGGCAATTCAGTTTTCTCAACCCCATGCTTGCGCTCAACTCGGTACAGTATATATGCTTGCATTAAACTCGATTCAACTCAAATATTAAAAACTAAAGGGAAAATTCCAAATAAGGGGATGAAGTGAGGTTAAATTTTTTCTTTTAAAGAACCCAAAGTGGATATTGTTTCAAATAAGAACTTGAAGTAATCAAGTCGGTCTCCAATAAGAGCCTAAGCTCCCTGGTCGGCCAAAATTTTCCTAGCCAATGAATACTTAATTTTTTCGACGACCAAAATAGGGCAATTTTGTCCGAAATAAAATCTGGATTAAAATTAAGAAGAAAAATTTAACGTATCATTGATGTGGCGCCACATCTGTAAAAATTTAAAAAAACTAATTCATCATAAGTTACTGTTCATCTTCTTTGAAGTTACTGTTTATCGTCTTCAACCTCACGATCATTCGAGCAAACTCCTCTAGCGTACATTCGTTGTTGCCACCCGGCGAATGGCAAGCACCACAAGAAGGCCAGCGGGAACAATCCTATAACACTAAAGGATTTGGGGAATTCAATTACAAGGAATATACAGTAGGCAAAGCTAAGAATAATCAAAGAACGATGTGAGCGTGGGGCCACAGTGAAAGAGCAAAGACCGCGATTGAGGAGACGGAGACGTAAAAAGCCGTGCTGTTGAGATATGCAAATCAATATAGACTTGGGCCACTCATTATAATGTTTCCGGCTTGATGTGGTTTTCCAAGAGCAATGCTGCTGGAATTAGCGGTGACGACAATGGAATTGGCTGCGCGATTTGAAGAGGAATCCTGCCAGTATCCTCCCGGAGAACTGAGAACGGCTTGGTAAGTGGCAGTCGCAATTAAGGTAGCCACTACAAGGATTATGTTGCGAGTGGCTTCATCTCTGACACCCAAAGAATATGCACACTTCTCAAAGACATTTAAATCCCCGCTAAAAAACTGTGATAGAGAGAGGGTAGAAGTAGATCTTAGGCATAACCTCTTCGCAACATCTTCATCAAAATGAACATTCACTCGGAAGATAACCAAGGCCGACCTATTCTGGAAGTTCTTCGCATTTACATTCATGTATCCAATCAATAGATTGATGATCCGAAAGAATTGCAAAGGGAACAAAATGAAATGTGTATCCCTTCGATTTTAATCACTGCTTTCTTACAGGCTTTACTATTGTGCACAAAGTGAGCTCACGCCATACAAGTTTGAATGATGCAAGTGATGCAACCATCGATGAACAAAGGGAAAAAGTTTTACTAAATCTGATTTATCAAATGCAATTATTTGAGCTAATGTAGTGAAGTCCTGAATCTTTTTAAATAAGTGTGATATAGTCCTTTCCCCTAAAATCATTTACCTGGTAGCTAGGAATATCTCATGTGAATTGTAACATAGGTGAATCCGCAAAAGTGATGACCCTAATAACTATGCCTTTATTGCGCCAACTGAAATGCTTAGAATGCAATTGCATTTTGTATATTAGTTCTCTTTCTATGAAGAGAAAGACTTCCAAAGACAGGCTTCCTTGATGCATAAGATTCCACTAATCAGGGAGTAATTTTCTGATCCACAAAATGATTATTTTATGGTTATGTCGGATTTTACTTTTTAGCTTACATTTCACGAGCTTCTATCTTCGTACAGTATGTTCAGATGAACTGAATTTCAAAAGGACAGAGATTTTGCTAATCCATAGGAAAAATGAAATAATTGAAAAAAAATTAATTTAAGTTATTGTTGTGTTAGGGAGGAGCTATTATGATGTAAATAGTTGGAAAGAAATTATTTATCCAAAATCATCCAACTTAAAAAGATTTAGAGCTCACTAAAAACTGATTTTTATTGGGGTTGAAACAATCTTGATCACTCCTTTTCTTTCCTTCCTTTTTCTCTATAACTTTCAACCAAAACATTGTTAGGCCAATTAAAATGAACACAAAGTGGAAGCATCACGAGCCTAAAATAGTTTTCCCACTTTTGAACTGAAAATATGGGCTTGTTTAATAAACGCTAATGTTGATAATCGTAAGCGGTGAAAATAGGAATAAAAAATTGTTTGTTGATAATTAAAAATACATCACTAAATATGATTAATTTCTTTCCAAATACGAAACTATGATTTCTATTGATAGGTTTTAACAATATAATAGGGAAGATTCTTATTATTGTCCGTTAAACAGATTACAAGATTAGGTGAATGTTTTGACTGAATTGAGTCTTTTAAGTCAAACACCAATAAGGATTATCATACAAGTTTGATGTCATCCACTGCAAAATTATTAATTTTCGAGCACTAATTTTAATTTTCAAACGTGCCCATATGTATATATTAATTTAAACAAAAACAATGGAAAAACAATCTACGTACTCATATAATCACTATCTTAATATGAGTATCTGACCTTTGTTTTTATATATTGAAGCGCTACTTGTTGACCTAATTTTCCAACCCGTCTGAATGGCATGAAAAGTCTATTATATGTTTGGATGGTGAGTGATTTGAAGAGAAATGAAATGGTAAGAATAATTACTAAGGAGACAAATGAGGATAAAAGAATGGATCCATCTGTGTAAAAACTGCATTCAATAATAGGGTAGAGCCCACCCTCCCGTGACCAAGTGCACGGGGAAATTGCCAAAAAGAGAAGTGGAAGTAGACGATTGTGAGGGAAAGAGTGATATACATCCCTCCTAATTCCTTTTCTACTCTCGTACGAAAGAAACCAAACAATGTGGTCCCGTTCCAATCTCCTCATTCTGAATGTTTTCTAAAACCATATACTTATTACCATTTTATTGGATCCTGGGTAAGATTGTGTCGAATTGAAGGTTGAACAACAAAAGCACAAATAACCACGAAACCAATTGAACTATACCTCGGGCTACCCTTTGGATGCAGCAATATGTAAAATGGTGTTACCATCTCGGTCTTTCCAATCCAAAATTGTGTCAGATGGACTTGCTTAAGCCATCCAAACAAAACCTTAAATGCTTTGAGGTTGTGGTTCTTGACGGCAACGTGAACCACAGTCTCACATCGACTCGTTAAGTCTTCGATGGACGATCTGCAAGCATATAGGAATTCGACCGAGAGCTCCATCTCATCGTCTCCTTTCCTTGCAACATAATGCAAAGGGGTGATCCTGCATCGTCCTCAGACTCTAATCAACTCGGGGTCGAGGGCCATTAGTGCCCTCGTGGTGTGATAATGCTTGTGTTGCAAAGCCAAGTGCATGGGGATGTAACCCTCCGGATCCAGTTTCCGAGCAAACGATGGCTTCAAGATGGCCACCTCCATGGCCACTTGGGTTTTCCCGGCAGCCGCGGCGACATGTAGAGGAGTGTTTGGGAAGGGGTCCTCAGATACACAATCTAAGAGTTTTCGGTCCTCCACAATTAACCTATGTAGCTCATCAACATCATCATGTTCTATTGCTTGTTGAAGCTGAGGGTCCATTGTTTGACGAGGGAAACATAGAAGAAGAGTGGCTTTGCTCGTTGATGATGGATGGTAGAAGAAGTAGCAAACTTGCAGAATCATAAATAGTGCCACAGTCAAGTAAAGTGTAATTAGGCGACCCTGTGTTTATGAAGCATCCCGTAGGAACAACGCAACTAGTTGGGGATCTGTCTCTTGAACGTGTTGAAGTTATCTCACATCAGTTATGGAATGGGCTAGTGGTCAGTTTATAAATATGAAGGAAAGTCTCATCCTTTGAGCTAGCTTTTCGATTGAAAGAGGCCCAAGACCGCCCAACACTGGTATCAGAATTTTGGTTATTGCTGGATTTTTCTGCCTTGTGTTAAATGATGGAAACGAATACGAGTAGAATGGTTACATTGAATGGTTCGAATTATCAAGCGTGGAAAGGAAAGATGGAAGACCTTTTGTAGGTGAAGGATTATTATTTACCCACGTTTGCTGATGAGAAACCCGAGAATAAACTGATGCTGAATGGGCTATATTTCATTGTCAAGTGTGTGGTTACATTAGGCAGTGGGTGGATGATAATGTTTTGAATCATATCATTGAGGAAACGCATGCACGCAGTTTATGGAATAAGCTCGAACAATTATATGCTTAAAAGACTGGGAATAACAAGTTATTTATGATAAAACAGATGATGGCTTTGAGATATCAAGATAGTATTCATTTGACTAATCATTTAAATTCTTTCCAAGGAATTATAAGCATTATGGTTGCTTGATAGTTTGCCGGACTCGTGGCAGACGTTTCAAATGTCATTGTCCAATTCAACCCCGAATGGTATGATTACCATTGATTTGGCCAAGAATAGTATTTTAAATGAAGAGATGAAAAGAAAGACACATGGATCCTCCTTTTCATATTCTGATGCCTTGGTTGTTGAGAAAAGGGAAAGAAGTGAGACTCGAGGTCTGAGAAATAAAGATAAGAGCAAAGATAAACACAAAGGCAAATACAATAAATTTGCAAATGTTGAGTGCCATTATTGCCATCAAAAGGGACATATTTAGAGGTTTTGTCATCAAATGAAAAGAAAGAAACAAAAAGAGAAAAATAAAGAGAAGAACAATGATAATGATAGTGATGACAATCGTGTTGCTACACTTGCAGAAGACTTTTTCATTGTCTTTGATGGTGATGCAGTGAATTTTGTATGTCATAAGACTAGTTGGGTAATTGATAGTGGTGCATCTATTCATGCTACATCTTGTAGGGATTTCTTTACATCTTACAGGTCATGTGACTTTAGATCTGTAAAGATGGAAAACACTGGACTTGTTGAAGTTGTAGGCATTGGTGATATGTGCCTAGAGACTAGCAATGGCACGAGGTTAGTATTGAATAATGTTAAGCATATACCTAATATTCATATGAATTTGATTCCACAGATAAGTTGGATGATAAGGGGTATTGCAACACTTTCAATGATGATCGATGGAAGCTCACTAAAGGTTCTATGGTTGTGGCTAGAGATAAAAAAATGTTCTTCGTTGTACATTATGCAGGCAAAGTTGTCCAGACACAAAATTAATGCAGTAGACAACGGAGAAACAGTTAAGTTATGGCACAAGAGGCTCAATCACATTAGTGAGAAGGGTTTGTCAATATTGACCAAGAAGAAGCTCCTTTCAAGAATGAAAAGTTCAGCACTGTAGAAGTGTGCTCATTGTTTAGCAGGAAAGGAGAATAGAGTTGCACTCAAAAGTTCCCCTCTTTCAAGAAAGTCAGGTATTCTTGATTTAGCGCATTCTGATGTTTGCGATCCTATGAAGACAAAATCACTTGGTGGCTTTCTTTATTTTGTTACTTCCAAAGATGACTATTCAAGGAAAATTTCGATTTATACCTTGAAAACTAAAGATCAAGTATTAGATTCTTTTAAGCATTTTCACGCTTCAGTTGAGAGACAAACCGGAAAGAAGTTGAAATGCATTAGAACTGATAATAGGGGAGAGTATAATGGACCTTTTAATGAATATTGCAAGCAATAGGGTATCCGACATCAAAAGACACCTCCCAAGATACCTCAGTTAAATGGCTTAGTTGAGAGGATAAATAGGACACTTGTTGAAAGAGTAAGATGTTTACTTTCACAAACAAAGCTACTGAGATCCTTTTGGGGTGAGGCTTTGAGTATAGTTACACATGTATTAAATATTACTCCATGTGTTCCTTTAGAGTTTGATGTTCCTAATAGAGTTTGGACAGGCAAAGATGTTTCTTATGATTATTTGCGTGTATTTGGGTGCAAGGCATCTGTGCATATTCCCAAAGATAAGAGGTCTAAACTTGATGTGAAAACACGACAATGCATATTCATTGGCTATGGACAGGATTTGTTTGGCTATAAGTTCTATAATCCAGTTGAGAAGAAAATTAGAAGAAGCAGAAATGTTGTGTTTATGAAAGATCAAACAATATAGGATATTCTTACCAAAAAAAAACAATACAGGATATTGAGAAATCAGAGATGATTTCAATGCCGCGGGTTAGTAATGACTTGATTGACTTGGATCCAGTTCCTCATACATATTCCTGCACAGGTTGATGAGGAGCAGTAAGAAGTGAATGTTCTGGACAATGCACATATTCCTTAACATGTTGAGACAGATAATGCTATTCCTGAACCAAAGACTCCATTAGATGCTCCACAAGATATTCCAATTCGGAGATTCATCAAAGACCGGTGACCTTCCACCAGATATTCTGCAAATGAATATGTATTATTGACTGATGCAGGTGAACTAGAGTGCTATGTAGAAGCAATAGAAGATGAATGCAAAAACAAATAGTTTGATGCAATGCATGATGAAATGCAATCACTTTATGATAATCATACTTTTGAGCTGGTGAAGTTGCCTAAAGGTAAAAGAGTTTTGAAGAACAAGTGGGTATACAAGTTGAAACAAGATGAACATACTTTACAATTACAATACAAAGCTAGATTGGTTGTTAAGAGATTCGATTAGAGAATGGGTATTGACTTTGATGATATATTTTCTCCAATGGTAAAAATGTCTTCTATTCGTGTGGTTCTAGGCTTGACAGCTAGCCTAAACTTGGACGTTGAGCAGATGGATGTCAAAACGAGCTTCCTACATGGTGACTTGGAGGAAGAGATATACATGGAATAATTAGAAGGTTTCAAAGTAAAAGGAAAAGAGAATTATGTGTGCAAACTGAAAAAGAGTCTCTGTGGCCTAAGGCAAGCACGGAGACAGTGGTAAAAAAAGTTTACCTCAATTATGACAGAGCAGGGAGACTTCCTCAGATAACTGTGTGTTTATCCAAAAATTTTCTGATGATGACTTTATTATTTTCTTGCTTTATGTTGATGATATGTTGATTGTTGGCAGGAATGCTTCACGAATTGAGTTGTTGAAAAAACAATTGAGTAAGTCTTTTGACATGAAAAACTTGGGCCCGGCGAAGCAGATTTTTGGCATTAGAATTACTCAGGACAAAAATGCTAAGAAATTGTTCTTGTCGCAAGAGAAGTACATCGAGAAGATTCTTCATAAATTTCACATGGACAATACTAAAATGGTTAGCGCTCCTCTTGCTACCTACTTTAAGTTGAATACAAAGCAAAGTCCCACAACTAATCAAGAGAAGAAAGACATGAAAAGTGGTTGGTGCATGCAATTTGCGTTGTTAGTTGTTATTTATCAAATCCAGGTAGAAAGCATTAGAGTGCAGTGAAGTGGATCATGAGGTATCTTCAGGGAACTTCCAGTTTGAACTCAATTTCAGGACCTGGAAACTTGAGTTAATTGAATACACAGAATCCAACTTGGCTGGAGATATTGATACTCATAAATCTACTTCTGGTTATTTGATTTCCTTTGCAAGTGGGGTTGTGTCATGGAAGCCAAGGTTGCAGAAGTGTGTTGCGCTTTCTACAATAGAAGCTAAATTTATAGCAGTGACCGAAGCTAGTAAAGAGTTACTATGGCTAAAGAAGTTCTTAGAAGAACTTGGGGTCAAGCAAAAGAGGTATGAGTTATTTTGTGACAACCAAAGTGTGATTCATCTTGGTAAGAATTCATCCTTTCATTCTAGATAGAAATACATTGATGTTAGATATCATTGGATAAGGGATATTCTAGATGAGAAGTTGTTGGAACTTGAGAAAATTCATACGGACCATAATGGTTCCGATATGATGACAAAGACTCTATCAAGGGAGAAGTTTGAACATTGCAAATTTATATCAGGGATGGTGAATCCCTTCATATCATCGTGAGGGGGAGATTTGTTGGCTGGGTTCACTCCCATGTGGAGGAAGCCCAATGAATTGCAAACCAAGGCTTAAACCCATATGTCTATTCATATGGAAAAATAGGGTTTCTCACTATTATTATGCCGTGGCCGCAAAAAGAGCGTTTTTTGAGAAACACAGTAACAAGATAGAAAGAGAGCAAAAAATCTGAGTTTAAAGATATATCTGATATTGACGTCGAAGGTCGATTCATGGTTCGATTGAGCTGAAATTTTGTTAGCGTGTTCATGCCGGATTCTTTTCGAATCTCATCGATTTGATTTTCAGTTGAAGCTCCCTACATTAGGTTTTCGTGGGTTGCACCAAAAGTGCTTTTTTTTGTGAGATTTATCCTTTTCTCTTATGAATCTCATGTCTATTGCCAAGAATGATGTTCTTGATGTCTTTGCTACTATTTACTTCTAGTATTTACTAGAGAAGAACTTTGTTCACTCAATTTTGCTGATAGTGAAGATTTTTGGGTGGACTATGGTCCCGTGGTTTTTTATCTCCTCACACCGAGGAGGTTTTCCACGTAAAAAAATCATCTTGTGTTTGCGTGCTTGATATTTATATTTCTCGATTCAGTCGTTTCCTATTAGGTTTGCACAAAAGGGGAGATTATTTTATTTCGCTACGCTAATCCAATATTGTTCATATTGTTATTATTCTCTCAACAGAACGTGCATGCGAAGTTTTGCAATGCGTGAGCCAAGTCTCAAATTCATTCGCGATTCGCACACTCTCCTCCACATGTCGGTTTCGTTTTCTGATTACTCCACGCGAGGAGGACTTGTGCGGTGGGGTAAGGTCAAGATATTATTCATTTGGTGTCAATGCCTAAAGCCGAAAGGATCTTTGCAAAGCTGAAGAACTCTTGCCACTTGAACACCGACTCTTTGAGAGAATGACTTTTGAGGAGTGAAAATAGGGCTTTTCATACCTCTCGATGCTCTCTCTTTTCTATTTTTCGGTTTTTTTTTCTAATGTGATGTGGGTCACGAGTAAGAGGGAATACTTGGATCTCTTGGGACGGATGAAACATAATTGCGTCCGTATATTGTCTTCCTCAAACTAAGCAAAAAAAAAAAAAGACATAAGCCAGTTCCTAGGTCTACCTTGAAATTGGCCAGTTAGGTTCCAAGCCAATCCTAGGGCCGGTTCGATTTCCAGTTCTAAAAATTGAGAATCGCAACATTTTACTTTTGACCATAATTTGATAAGAATGTATAAAAAAATTAAGAAGACAAATGCATTTTTTTAATTGTAAAAATTCTCATTATATTAGTCAGAATATTATATCGAAGCGTCAAAAGAACACGGCCTAATAGGTGGAATTCTTGTACTATTGGCCAAAAAACAAGTGGTTCCGTTTGTTGTGCATTTTATTTGATTTGCTCCTATTTGGTGTGAAGAAGCTCTTTAATTACATTGGGTACTTTTTTTTAAAGATAAATTGACTTAATATGTACCGTTACGTGGCAAATTCATTTGATTAATGACAATTATTCGTTTATTGCCATAAACTTTTGGTTAATAGATTTAAATGTCATAAATGCGCGGTAAAAATCCTATAAGCATTTTAGTAATTCTTATTCTCTTTAGAAAAACATGTCAATATATAGGAAACCTCGCATAAAATACAACATAATTACATATAAAATGTGTGTGCAGCACGGGCATGATAACTAATTTTTATCCAAATGAATTTCCTTGACCCTATTTAAAAACCCAAGAAGCAAGATATGTTTTCGAGATGTTAGCTTTACCAGCACAAGGAAACAGTCAGCGAGACGCTAGAAATATTGACATAACTTAGTATAGTATCGCAGTGTACAGTATAGGCTAATTTTAGTATTCCTAACTTTATGCGTGAAGAAATTTTTAAGTGCAACATGTTATCGAAAACAAAGTGCAAAATATTTTACGATCTTCATTTGATAAATTTGGGATATTTGAACCCGAAAGAATTTATTGCAGATGTATATCTCTCTTCCATTGCATGTACGCATCCATATGTTGACGAGCAAATCTTTTAGCCGGTAGCTTTAATGGAGGCTTTTTTATTCTTGTGGGATCAAGTGCAAGTTGAGCGGAAAAGAGCAGGTAATGCTCCGATTAGAATGTGTCATAAAATGGGAAATCTGTCAAGACGCGGATCGTCGTGGATTGATGATCGAGCTATTGTGCAAACAAGCCAGTTTCATATTATCCTCCATAAAAACAACCTAAAAAAGAGTCATGACACTTCTATGGATTCCGTTAATAAGGTTGTTGTTGAGCCTCAAGAGCAAGAAGTCGAAGTTTTTGAATTTCCTTTTCAAGAACCGGAGGATATGGAGCATTTTGAGCTCGAGGAAGAATGTCAGGGTGAGCATTTTTTAAATTAGGATGGAGAGATGATTTTGGAGAAAAGCTCCTCTCATGTTGATCAGAATTTAGATACGGATGAGATTTCGGCAGAGAAATTTGAAGAGACAGAAAATCGAAAGAATTACAATAGATCTAATATTGATTACGTCATACTAGAAAATTTTCGGAATCAATTGATGGATCGATGTTGATGTTTAGTTGGGATCTTTCCTTAAAGCAAGAATATTTTGATTGATTTTGCAGAGATGGGTCCGAAATCCAAGAGTATTGTAGTAGATATGCTTTGCCAAACAACCGACAATTTTAAAAACTCAAGGTCGGGCTTTTTTATCAATAAAATGAGAATGATGTGGCGCACCTCAAGTTTGGAATTATGCCTTATATTGGATGAATTTAGGATTTTGAGTTTTGATATTTCCTTCTTTCATTAATTTGGTTTAGGATTTTCTAGTATATAATAGTTGAATTTAATGTTTTTATTTTCTTAAAACTTTTTAAATGCACGAAGATATCTCACCTTCGGTTGGAAGATCCCACCTGATCTAGTTGTTTTTAAAGGTTTAGCTAGGCATTTGTTATATTCTTAAAATTTCCTTTTCTGTTACATTGTTGAGTAGTAATTTCTTCAAAAAGGTTGCAATCGTGTTTATTTGTTATGTTTTGTAGGATCACATAGTTCGTGTCTTTTCAAAAATACAAAATATAGAAATATTTCTCTCTTTGCATATGGTGCATGTACGCTTCGGACGTTCATATTTGCAATTCATCACTTAGTGCTTTTCGTTTCCGTGCGCGTCATTTTAATGAAGTTATATTAGGAAAAAAAGCTCTTCTTAAAGGTCTTTAGGGCTTAAAGAGCTTAAGGAATTAATAGATGAGTCCATTGCACGTAAATAATAAGAAGAGTATTTCTTGCAAACCTCAAGACTAGAAACATAGATTATTTGCACCAGCAACAGGAGTATTTAAAGTAAATAATACATGCGAATTATCCCTTTGATCCTGGGATGTCGCTGACCCGTCTACTTGGGGATTCAACTCGGGATACAGCTCCGATGTGCATTAGCCACATGACACAGGAGAGCATCAACGTGGTGTAAGGCAAGATCCAAAAAAGCAGTAGGCAAGGCTAAGAAAAGTCAAAGAGAAGTAAACAATGAGAGTGTGGGGCCATAGCGAAATAGCAGCGCCCGCGATGGAGGCGATGGATGCGAAAAAAGCCGTGCCGTCGAGATATGCGAACGAATGCAGATGATAGCCAGTCATTATAATGTTTATGGGTTGATCTGACTTTTCAATAGCAATGCCGCTGGAATTGGCAGTGGCGACAGAGGACGAATTGGCCGGGGGATTTGAAGAGGAATCCTGCCAGTATTCTCCCGGAGGACTGAGAAGGGCTTGGCAAGTGACGGTCGCAATTAAGCGAAGATGCTACAAGGACTATGTTGCGAGTGGCTTCATCTTTGATGCCCAAAGAATATGCACACTTCTCAAAGACAGTTAATTCCATGCTAAAGAACTGTGATAGAGAGCTGGTAGGAGTGAAAAGTCTTGCTTGATGTCCTGGACCGCGAAACCTCACCGCAACATCTAGACCGCCGCTAGGATTCACTTAGGGTGCGCATGAGAACCATTCTGCGCCCCGGAACAATTTCTGAACAGAAATGATTTTTTTTTATTCTGTGCCCGGAAACAATTTCTGGGTATTTTAAGGCGTTTGGTAAACTACACAAAATTTCTATTCCTAAAGTAGAAAAGAATAGAAATGCGTTTGGTAAACTACACAAAATTTCTATTCCCAAATAATATTTTAATAATATTTTGAATTGTTTAATTTTTTTTTCTTTCTAATTATTTTTTTCTTTGGCCATGGCCTGTCGCCGGCGACCGGCGGCCGGCCACAGCCCAGGGCCGGCGAGGGCGTCACGGCCCTCGCCGGCCGCCGGCAGAGGCGAGGGTCGCCCTCGCCGGCGAGGGCGAGGGCTGGACCCTCGCCGTCGCGACCCACGGCGAGGTCGACTTCGCCGTGGGTCGCGACGGCGACCCTCGGCCTCGCCAGATCTGGGCGAGGCCGAGCCTCGCCGTCGCGACCCACAGTCGCGACCCACAGCGAAGCCGACCTCGCCGTGGGTCGCGACGGCGAGGGCCGCCTCGCCCAGGCGGCGAGGGTCCAGCCCTCGCCCTCGCCGGCGAGGGCGACCCTCACCTCCGCCGGCGGCCGGCGAGGGCCGTGACGCCCTCGCCGGCCCTAGGCTGTGGCCGGTCGCCGGCGGCCGGCGGCCTGCCCAGCCCAACGAAGAAGAACACAAAAATAAGAAAAAAAAAAAAAAAAAACTGATTCTCAAAATTGTGCTGAGAAACAAGAAGCAACTTTTTTTTACTTCTTGTTTCTCCTACAAAACTGTTCCTCGGCACAAATTTTTGCAAAAATGTGCCCGGGAACAAATGTGTTTACCAAACGCATTTCTGTTCCCAAACTATTTCTGGGAACAAAAGAACAGAAATTTTTACTATTTGGCACGTTGCCAAACGCACCCTTAGTATGGAACATTTCAATTTATTGTTTTTACTGTTTTAATTGAATGATACAATAAAATCTGGTTGTTTTTTTTAGGTTGAGCTAGGTTTTTGTTATATTAGCAGCATTTCTTTTTCTGCCATTACTGAGAAACAATTACTAGAAAAATAAAGGTCGGAACCGTGCTTATTTGTTGTGTTTAATTGGATCATTGCGGTTTGCCTCTTTTTAGAAGTACAAACAATCCTGGGTAGCGCTGCTGGAGCGCGCACTCTTCCTCTCGCAAAAGGTTGAGTGTTCGAATCCCGGGCGCCGCAGGGTGACTTAACCGGTGGCACGTGTGTGGTGGCTAGCACGTGTCGCCCCCAGGGTTTACTCCCCGGCTGTCGACCGTACGAGGGTTCCCTGGGTTACCAAAAACAATCATGCAATTGCCCTCTACGTGTTTTGTGCATGTAAGCTTTGGGTGTTCATGTTTGCAAGCTTCGATTCGATGTCTCTTTTTAGAAGTACAAACAATCATCCAATTTCCCTCTACGTGTTTTGTGCGTGTAAGCTTTGGGTGTTCATGTTTGCAAGCTTCAATTCGGTGCTCTTCGATGTCATTTCATAGGAAAAAGCTATTTGAAGTCCTGATTTCAGGCAAGATTAGAGGCCTTTTAGGAATTGAGGAATTGATTGATGACTCCAACATGCAACTACTAAAAGGAATCTAGTTCTTGCAAACCTCAAGGCTAGACACATACATTACATGCATACGCAACGAAAATAGCTAAAGTAATCAACACTCGCGAATTATTTTCGACCTTTCTACCTTTGGAGGCTGCGGATGCGTCTACCTGGGACATCGATTTGGCTTTCAATTCTGACGTGCTTTCTCCACACAACAAAGGGGACCACCATCACGGCGACCTGCAACAACAGATTAAAATACCCTAGCAGAAGTCCTGGGACCTCTTCAGATTTTGGGAATTGGGATACAAGATTAAAAGTGAAGGCAACGCCGAGAATGACCATAGAGATGTAAACCGTGCTAGTGCGAGGCCACAGTGGAAGAGCGGTGGCCAAGATTGTGCCGATAGAGGCGAAAAAAGCCATGCTGCTGACAACCCAGAAGAAATATAGATATGGGCTTTTCATGATAAAGTCTCCAGCTTGATGTGGTTTTTCAATGGCAATGCCACTGGAATTGGTGATAGCGACAGTGGAATTGGCCAAGGGATCTGAAGAGGGAGAGGAATCCTGCCAGTATCCTCCTGGAGGACTGAGAGCGGCTTGGTAAGTGGCAGTAGCAATTAAGGTAGCCACTATAAGGATTATGTTGCGAGCCGTTTCATCTCCGGAGCCAAAGAAAAATTCGTACTTCTCTTTGCCAGTTAGTTCCATGCTAAAATACTTTGATAGAGAGAGGGTAGGAGTAGAACGTCCTCGCAACCTCCTCGCAACATCTTGATTGTCGAAATGACTCTCGTTGAAGATTTCTAGAGCCGTCTTCCCTTGAATGTTCTTCGCATTTACATCCATATATCCAATCAACAGCTTGATGATCTGGAAGAAATGTGAAGGGAACAAAATGAAGTATGGATACCTTCAATTCAAATCACTGTTTTGTCACAAGCTTTACTATTATGCACAAAGTGAGCTCATGCCATAAGTTTGAATAATGCTAGTGATGCAACAACTTATGTACAAAGGAAAAAAGTTTACTAGACTAATAGATGAAATGCAATCATTTGAACCACTGCAACAAAGTCCTCAATCTTTTCAAAAAGTGGAATTTAGTCCCTTCACCTGAAATTATTCACATGATAGCTAGGAATTGCCTATGTGAGTTGAATCCACATAAAGGATGACTCGAATTACTATTATTTTTCATTAAAGTTTAGGACTTAATCACATTAACTAAAAGATTTTGGATTCAACAACAATTTGTATATAAGTTTTTTTTCTACGAAGAGAAAGACTACCTCAGACATGTATATTTATAACCTTTATGCATAAGATTCAACTAATCAGGGAGTAATTTTCCCGTCCACATAGTGATTATCTTATGGTTGTGCGGAATTCTTTGTTAGTTTCCATTTCAATAGCTTCTTTAACATACAATATGTTCGGATTGACTGATTTCGAAAGAAGGAAAGAGATTTTGCTAATCAATGGTAAAAATAAAGAATATAAAATGATGAATTAAGTTATTAGGTAAAACTTAGAGATTTAGAGCTCACTGAAAATTGAGGTTTACAGGGGTTCGATGGGAAACAATTCCAATCATACCTTTTTTTCTCCGCTAAATAAACTGTAGACAAGGTTATCTCTATATCACTCCTTTATCCTCCAACCAAAATATTTGTTAGGCCTATTAAAATGAACTCAAATTAGAAGCATCGCCACCTTAAAATAGCATTTCCACTAGCAGTTTTCGAAATGAAAATATGGGCTTGTTTTGATAATATTGGAAAATAAGCGCTAGTGTTGATAATCTTCACTCTGAAAATAAAAATAAAAAATTCTTAGATGACAATTAAAAAACAATCGCGGAATACGATTAATTTCTTACCAAACATGGAACTGCGATTACAATTTATAGTTTTCAACAATATAATTGGGAGGATTCTTATTACTCTCCATTATATTGATTACTAGATTAAGTGAATGTTTTGACTTATTTGAGATTTTCAAGTCAAATACGAATAGGGTTTATCATACAAGCTTAATCTAATTCAGTGCTAAATTTTCAATTTCCAACACTTAACTGAATATTTCAAACAGGCCCACGTGTATCTATTAAATGAAACAAAAACAATTAAAAACAATCTGCATACTCATATTAGCACCACCTTACTATGAGTATTTACTTTTTTTTATTAAAAAAACACTAGTTATTGACCTAATTTTCACAACTTTTCAGAATGGCATAAAAGTCTGTTATATTTGGACGGAGTGATTTGGAGGGAAATGAAATGATTAGAGTAATCACTAAGAAAACAAACGAAGACAAAAGAAATGATCAACCTTTAAAAACTGTATTGAATATATCAAGCCTACCCTCCGATGATCTTGTGCGCAGGAAAATTGTCCAAAAGAAGATTGGAAGCAGAAGATTGGGAGAGAAGGAGTTACATGCAATCCCTCCTAATCCTTTTCTTCTCTCCTTCAAAAGAAACCTAAGAAGGTGATCCCATTTAAATCTCATCTCTCTGAGTGTTTTTAAAAACCATGTATTTTCAACCCTTGTGTTTCACTATCATAACATTGTTTCCTGGATTAGATTATGTCGAATTCAATGTCTAGACAATAAAAGCAAGAATAACCACGAAATCAATTAACTATATCAGCATGTACTATACCTCAAGCTGCCCTTTGACTACAGCAGTATGTAAGACAGTGTTACCATCTCCGTCTTTCCATTGCAAGATTTGTGTTAGATGGGCTCGCTTAAGCCATCCAAGCAAAACCTTGAACGTTTCGAGGTTGTCGTTTTTTATGGCAACGTGAACCGCAGTTTCGCATTGACTTGTCAAGTCTTCAATTGACGGTTTGCAGGCATATAGGAATTCGGCTAGGAGTTCGAGGGACTCATTGTCTTCATTTTGCCCGGCTACAAAATGCAAAGGGGTGATCCCGCCTCGTCCTCGGACTCGGATCAACGCGGGATCGAGGGTCATCAGTGCCCTCACAGTGTGATAATGCCTATTTTTCAAAGCCAAGTGCATGGGGCTGTCACCCCCTCGATTCAGCTTTCGAGCGAACAACGGCTTCAAGATGGCTATCTCCATGGCCACTTTAGTTTTCCCCTTGTCCGCGGCGTCGTGTAGTGGAGTATTTGGGAATGGGCCCTCGGATAAGTGATCTAAGAGCTTTTCGTCCTTCTCAATTAAGCTGTATAGCTCATCAACATCATCAGCTTCTATTGCTCCTTGAAGGTTCATTGTTGGAGGAGGGAAACGTAGGAGCAGAGGGGGTTTGCTCGTTGATGATAGATGGGAGTAGGAGTAGCGAACTCGCAGGATCATAAATAGTGCCCTAGTCAACGTAGGGACAATTTAATTGGTTGGGTGATCTTTCTCTGTCGGAGAAATTACATGCGAAAAATCCTCGAAGTTGCGCGCGGACCAATCAACCGCGACATCGCATGTAGTCATCGAAGAAACTTCAAAAAAAAATCTAGGAACACCGGTATGAACCACACGAACTGGTGGAGTAGGGCGAGCCACGTAGGATAAGAGCGAAGGCAAGGATGGAATCGTGAACGACCATTCAAACGAGAGATTGGGATATCACATGATAAGGCTCATGTCACTCCAATCCCACTATTTATCTTCCACCAAACGTTGCCAATTCATATCATTCTCGCACTTCCTCACCTCACCAAGCTGAACTAAGCAAGAATGGCAGCCTCCACCTACTTCGAATCGTATTATATCTAGCTGGATTCCTTGTCGAATTATCTCGATCTCGTGTTCGGATGATATGATCTTCTCATTTCATCGTGATGAAAAAATTATTGCCTTATGAATTGGTGCTTTAGAATATGTCTGTAAACTCACTGCTCGGCACATGCATTAAACTACCTCCACAGAGCTTTTTTTATGGAGAACAGTAACTATCCACAAACTCATCCGGATTTCCGTTACTTTCCTCCTCCGTCAGCATGGATCGATCCGAATTCTGTATCACTCATTTTCTACGAAATGAACGTACCCTTGAATTCAATGAAAAATCGTCGGACTGTTTGGTAGGCGAATGATATTCCCTACTCTTTTGTCCTATATCGTCTTCAATTATTACATCTTACACACACCCTCACAATAAAGAAAGTGACGCGTTAAGCAAAACACACACCCACACATATGGGGGAGTAGATAGAGAGCCATTAGAACAAGGAGGCCACCCTAACGAAAGTTCTCACTTCTTTGCGGATCACGTAAAAAATTGGAGCAGCAACATCATTCACTGATTTGCTCGGTTCTTCTTGTGAAGGCACGTGCAAGCACCTGCTTCGGCTCATATTATATCTCGCTGGATTCCGTGTCAAATCATCTCGATCTCGCGCTTGGATCATGTGATCTTCTCATTTCATTGTGGTGAAAAAGCAATTGCCTTATGAATTGATTCTTCGGAATGTCTGTAAACTCACCGCTTGCATTTAACTACCTCCACAGAGTTTTCTTGATGGAGAACAGTAACTATCCACAAACTCATCCGGGTTTCCGGTACTTTCCTCCTCCATCGGCACGGATCGATTTGAATTCTGTATCGTCCGAAGATAATAAAACTCCAATGTGGGTTATTATTGGCATTGTCATTGTTGTCCTCATACTCTGTGGTTTCTTTTTCTACTACATCTGGAGCCTACCTACAAATCGCAAGCTGCCACCTGTGTCTCCTAAAGAGTCGCCTAAAGCACCACCTACCAAGAAGTCGCCTCCGCCTCCGTCTCTGCCGCCGCCTCCGCCTCCGCCTATGCCGCCGCCGCCGCCGCCGCCTCCACCAATGGTCATCCTGATGGTCTTGCCAGCTTGTTGTCCGAGATGCGGGCATAGCAGAGGACAGTATTCTTCATCATATCCTTGCCCTGGGTGTACGTGGAAGAGTAACTATAATGAAGGGTAGCCAGACAATAGATGAGACACGGTGACAGATCGTCTACTTCTATTTCTCATCTTGTAGTATGGCATGTGAATTTGGAAGCTTCTATTTTTGTTTGTGTGTGAAACTTGAATGCCACACGGTGACAGACTGTCTACTTCTACCGTACAACATTGGAGATTCGATGGGATGAATAACTTTTGCATAGGAGGGTTTATCGAATTTCTTCTCATAATAAGACATAAGCAGTTTTATGGTCATTGACAAATAGATTCTCGAATCATAACGAAAATTATAACTCTGCATTTTTTTTTCTGTAATTTCAATACAAACTATCGTAAATCGACCAAATGGTCCACATACATGATAAAAGAGCATTCCTGCTCTCGTCGAGAACCGTTTGATAGATTCGCTCCATTATTACCTTATATTCCTAAGAGAGTCATCGGAACTAAGCCATGTAGCGATACTCGCAAAACAGAATTGGACTATTTTATTTGCTCTTTTGGGCAGGCCACTCGTACTCCAATATGTACAGGTGGAATTATTATCAATCCCTATCCCAAATGAAGTGATAGGGACGTGTTTTGGATAAGGTGATTTGTGGTGTGAGTTTTACGTCCAAGTAAGTTCTTTATTTGTAAATATTTTGGATTTTGATATTATTTAGATGTGAAAAATACTCGAGCGTATGAGCGATTATAACTCTGGTTCTCCGATTTTTAGTGGATTATTCATTGTTGGCTTTCTTCGTGGATGTAGGTACCGACACTTGAACTGAACCACATAAATCTTTAGTGTCATTTATCGATACTCGTTTATTTTTTTTATTTTCTCGCATTGACTTGAATGGCAAGATCCAGTTAGCGTTTTCGCTCGTTAATTTTACAACATATAGGATATTATGGGTCTGGCATCTATAAACTATTATCAAAAAATTATCGGGCCTAGACAATGCTAAACTAGATAACCAAACCACCTATCCAACACGATGCTTGATAGAGTCGAAAGATAAAGCAATCGAATGGCATGACCATGCTTCGCAGAAGGTACAGTACATGATTAGGAAAAAAAGAAAGAAACATCCTGCGTAACAAGTTATAAATGAGTAGAATCGAGTGCGATTTCGAGCCGGACATACGATATCGAGTCGAGCTCGAGATAGGATTCGAAAACCGAATTTTACTCATATTCACAATTCAATATCAAAGCACCGATTTCGAGTCGAACTTTGCATCGATACGGATATACTCAACTCCCCTTATTATGTTGATTTCTCGTTTGTGGATGATCTTTAAACATGGTACGCACATAAGCGCTCCGTAATTGTTGTCGAGACAACCTCTCTTCTCTCTTTTGCTATCGACGCGGATCGGATTATTGAAAGAGGAGAGAGAACTAGCGGTATTTTGACCAGGAGTAGCTAATTAGGGTTTCCATTTGAACATAAAATCAATAACTTAAGAAAATGGGGAGAATTGGGATTTTGCTAGTCAACATTTCTGGCTGGATCATCCCGCACGAGATGGCTAAAAATCGTAGAATGCGGCCGCGTCAACACGTTCCCAGGCAATAATGGAGCAGTTTGTAGGAAAAGCAAGCAAAATGCTACGGAGTCGATGAGGAGATGGTGGGGACGGAAATCACATTTTCTCACACGACCAAGACCATAAAATCAAATGCTATCGGTCGATGAGACGATAAACCAAAGAAAGGTTGAATTACTGCTCAAGCTGTCGGTGAGTGCAGCAGGGTCTGTCAAAGAAAAGTGTGGAAAATTTCCCTTATTTGATGGATTTCCAAGATTAATGGTAAATAGTTGGGGAGAATTAGGTAGCAATTTACTAAGAACTAACCCGATCCAGACCAATTTCTTCCCAAAAACTAAAAAGACCAAGATCGTCATCAATATATTCCAGTAATTCAACCTCGCAAGCTTCGAAGCTAGATCCCACCTTGAAGCTTGCGGCCGCCATGGCCAGTAGCTACGGCGGACGCTCCCGGATGTCCAGGCGATAGCGACGAACGTGCGCCGGAGGAGTTTGGCCGAGCGATTGTGTGGTTGAAGACGATAAACAGTAACTTCAAAGAAGATGAACAATAAACTTATGACGAATTAGTTTTTTTAAACTTTTACTGATTGTCGCTCCATGCTCTCGGCATGCTATGTAGGTACTTTCGTTTATCACAAATGGAGAAATTGTAGACCATGGAGAAAATATTTTGGAGATGTTGTAGCAGCGAATCTTTGCCCTTTGACACGTAGACCATGGAGAAAATAATTTGTTGAAGTGGACGGTAGATGGGGATAGTGAAATGGAAGTTCGGCGTTTGGTAGTAGGTATATATTTAAATATTGTGAAACGATTGATGTCTAATCGACTCATTATCCAAAAATATTATACCTTTAAAGTGTCTTTAGTGTGGGTTTTAGACGTAGATTCCGGAAAAACGATCAAAAAAAAGTAGCAAACCGCTTGCACATACTCAAATTGTTGTATTTAGGTCTCCATATCTTTTAAGTAATTTTCGATAGTATTTATCTTCAAGATAGCGTGTTTGGATCGTGAATGCATATGAATTTTCCCAAAACTGCGAGACAAGACGAAGGTGGTTTCTTTTAGCGATTTCCACATCGCACTGGACAAATCACTTGGGAAACTCGAAAGCCATCCTAAGCAAGTCCTAAAGTTCCAAGGCTACTGAATATTAAGGGCGGTGAAAAGATAGAAAATTTCCGCATCATGTCATTCAAACGATCAGTTCGTTCTTAAGTTTCGATATGCTGGTTCAACCGTGCACAATAACTAATGTATGTTTTCCGTTATTATTGTTTTCTCTTTTGATAAGTTACGCATCTTTTCTGTTGAGGCCCCTCATTTGCTGCTTATTTTCGGCGATTCTCCATTCTGAATTTGTTTTGCATCGTGCCTTCCAATATGAAACTTACCTATTGCTCTGCCAAAACATGAGGTCCATCAACCATGGCTAAATTTGCAGATGTAAACATTGGTCCCGTTTGGTATTGTAAGGGTCCAGAAAATCTGCAGATTTGCAAAGTACAATTCTCATATACATGTAAGAAGGAACATTGGAATATTCCCAAAAGTGTGTCATCGAGATCGCATGCTTTGAGAAAAGAGCAAGAAGAACCATAAATTGTTCATTTGATTCTACCTAATTCAGATGGGATGCTGACTGCCTTTAGGGAACGTCACACATGAAACAAGATGAACAAAATTCATAGACTAGCGAATAGTAGTTACTTTTTGAGATAGGGAAAACACAAAATGGAAAGATTGTGTTAGCTTCCAAAGAATTGACGATTGTTCAGATACCACAGAAAGAAAAGGCATCTTTCATCTAGACGATGTCAAGAACCGCATTCCTTCCTCAAGATGAAGTCGACCGCGTCCTCAACAGTATCCACAACCTGCACAGGTAAACATAAAAGAGTTCAACTAGGAAGAGCGATTTTCGAATTCATTTTTAACCTTGGAAATTTTACAGAGAAGACAAGCTCCCAGCAAAAGTGGCTTTCGATTATGCATGGTTGTGAAAGACCGACATTTTGCTAGGCTGAAGAGGGAAAGGGTTCGTTCAGTCATGTTTCACCCAACCAAAGTTAGAAACTACAGATCACCCAGAGCATAGCAAATCAAGGCATATAAGTATGCGAGGATTATCCACGCTGTCACCTAAAATACTTAAGGCCATGTTTGGCTCATGCCATGGAATCATGAAAAGGAATTCCAATCTAAGCAATCAAATTAGTAGGAGTGGGGTTCTTTCTTTCTTTATTGTTTGGTTTCAAATTACCAACGAAGAGAGAAACGTCCAATGTGAGTTGCAAAATGAGGTTAAAACATGTAAGAAATGGGATCCATCTCCAATCAACATATACAAAGCGGATAGCGAAAAACTAGGGATAGAAACAGAATGAAGAACCACATAAGATCCCTCAACAATTTCCCGATTATTGTTCTCTAAATGATTTTACAGTCCACAACAAACCCATTATATACAGCTCGTCAAAATCTCGCAAGTCAAGCATTTCACACAAAATCCGCATCGATGAAGATGAAGCCATTCCCATGCACCTTCAAACTACATAGCAGTTACCTCAAGCCATCGTAATATTCTCATCCTCATCGTATTTTGAGTCAAAGACCCAATCACAATAACAAATAGAGTGACAGCAACTCAGCCGAGTTTGTAAATGGAACTTTGTGTCCCCACCCAAGCCTACGTGATGCTCATAGCTGACGTCTTCATAAAGAATCCAAACAGGTTTCACAATGTCGAGAGAGAGAAATGATTTCACCCAGTAGAGGAATGTGAGGGCTATGGAATCAAGAGGCAGGCGAAACTCACATGGGAAGGATTTGAAGATAATGAATAGAGAGAGAGAGAGAGAGAGAGAGTTCTGGTTTGTAGGATTTGAAGATGATGAAGCTCAGACAATTAAGTGGGTTGAGTTAATGAATGTTTTTCTTTTCTAGGAATCCCAGTACTGCCTCTACTTTAGCAATCCAATTCTGAATTTTTAGAAGAATCCGTTACCTAGGCACTTTGATTCTGCGATCATAAATCCATCCAAAGATGAGTTGCAATGAGATTCCATTTTCTGTTTTTTTTACTCCGAGGTGAACCAAACAAGGCCTAAGTGATTACACAATGTACTTACTTCTTAATGTTTTCCTGGTGGAATCAAAGATCTGCAGTCTCAACAAGACTTTCCGCTAGGATCACGGGTATAAAATCTCTAAACCAAAGAAGTGAACATGCTGGAATGCACATGATCTGCTCACTTAGAAACCTACCATCAACTCACCCCAACATACATATGAGGAGAGATAAGAGAGAGAGATAGTGAGATGTCTGAATTTTGTTAAGAAGTAACATTTAGTTTTTTCACTCGAACATCTTTTCATCAGCTAACATTTAGTTTTTCTCGTGGACCAATAGCATCTGTTTTTATGGTCTTCGTAGTCAAAAGCTAAATTGGAAATTAGATTACTTTTTTGAACGCAGGAGATTATGAAAAGCCAAAAGAAGCAAAGATGAATTGACTGTTTTTGTTAGCCATCACATAAACAAACAAATGGAGAAAATTATGCAGATGCAATCCTAATTTTTTCTTAGTCTATCATACTCTTAACTCTTAACTGACTCTCAGATGTCTCGACCTCTAGCCCCTCCTGAAAAGTCGGGAAATCAAACTTCCCACCTCCCCCTTCCTAAGTAGGAAGGGTGACTTTTGAGGCAAACCTCAATGGTTGATGCAATCCTAATTTGATGACAGAGTAACGATGTACTAAGCACTGGCCAATGGAAGTATGTGATTATCTTCTTCTAACGAGACAATCATGTTCAGATTCATCCAACGTAAGACAGCTCAGCTTGACCAGCATTCTCATCAATTGCAAATTCTTAAATGGGTTAATACCACGAAACATTCCAAACTAATCACAAACTAATTTTTTGATCACGAAAATCTTCAAACCAGTACATCTGTGACAAATTTACCCCAAACTAATTTTTTTACCATCAAAAATCCTAAATCGATAAATTTGCGACAGATTTACCTTATGTTAAATTGAATTAATATCACAAACTGATACATCTGTGATAAATAGAAGATAAAACCCTAAACCGATATACCCATCAACTATTACGTGTCATCCAACTAAAAAATTTGACGATAAATTTAATGGAAATTAATAGAAGGTAAAATTGTCATAGATGTACCTATTTGGAATTTTTGAAAATCCAAAAAAATTAATTTAGAATAAATTTATTACAAGAGTAATAATTTGAGGTTTTTCATAATATTAATCATTCTTAAATAGCTTCGCTAATGAAATGGAAGTGACAAGCAGTGCTTCCACTACGCCATGTATGTTTGGAAAAGGACATATTCCCATTATATTCTTTTGTGAGTTGGCCCTCCATTATACAGTGCAAGGAAGAGCAGTCAATTCCAAAAAGCCTATTGACTTATCTGCCTGTTGGGTGCTTAAATCAGAAGAAAGTTGGTGTCGTTTCGTCATGTCATGTCGTCGTGGTTACACTTCGACAGCAAAAGATGACCAGAGTGTCATGTTAGATATACCCGACGAGACTTACCTGAAATGATTTGATTGCATTTTTCCTCATAAGTTTAAGACTACATTAGCTCAACTAAAAAATTTATAATTCATCGGTTCGAGCTTCGGTACAATAACTTTAGGATAGATTGTGCAATTATGCTGAAAATATGGCAATTCAGTTTTCTCAACCCCATGCTTGCGCTCAACTCGGTACAGTATATATGCTTGCATTAAACTCGATTCAACTCAAATATTAAAAACTAAAGGGAAAATTCCAAATAAGGGGATGAAGTGAGGTTAAATTTTTTCTTTTAAAGAACCCAAAGTGGATATTGTTTCAAATAAGAACTTGAAGTAATCAAGTCGGTCTCCAATAAGAGCCTAAGCTCCCTGGTCGGCCAAAATTTTCCTAGCCAATGAATACTTAATTTTTTCGACGACCAAAATAGGGCAATTTTGTCCGAAATAAAATCTGGATTAAAATTAAGAAGAAAAATTTAACGTATCATTGATGTGGCGCCACATCTGTAAAAATTTAAAAAAACTAATTCATCATAAGTTACTGTTCATCTTCTTTGAAGTTACTGTTTATCGTCTTCAACCTCACGATCATTCGAGCAAACTCCTCTAGCGTACATTCGTTGTTGCCACCCGGCGAATGGCAAGCACCACAAGAAGGCCAGCGGGAACAATCCTATAACACTAAAGGATTTGGGGAATTCAATTACAAGGAATATACAGTAGGCAAAGCTAAGAATAATCAAAGAACGATGTGAGCGTGGGGCCACAGTGAAAGAGCAAAGACCGCGATTGAGGAGACGGAGACGTAAAAAGCCGTGCTGTTGAGATATGCAAATCAATATAGACTTGGGCCACTCATTATAATGTTTCCGGCTTGATGTGGTTTTCCAAGAGCAATGCTGCTGGAATTAGCGGTGACGACAATGGAATTGGCTGCGCGATTTGAAGAGGAATCCTGCCAGTATCCTCCCGGAGAACTGAGAACGGCTTGGTAAGTGGCAGTCGCAATTAAGGTAGCCACTACAAGGATTATGTTGCGAGTGGCTTCATCTCTGACACCCAAAGAATATGCACACTTCTCAAAGACATTTAAATCCCCGCTAAAAAACTGTGATAGAGAGAGGGTAGAAGTAGATCTTAGGCATAACCTCTTCGCAACATCTTCATCAAAATGAACATTCACTCGGAAGATAACCAAGGCCGACCTATTCTGGAAGTTCTTCGCATTTACATTCATGTATCCAATCAATAGATTGATGATCCGAAAGAATTGCAAAGGGAACAAAATGAAATGTGTATCCCTTCGATTTTAATCACTGCTTTCTTACAGGCTTTACTATTGTGCACAAAGTGAGCTCACGCCATACAAGTTTGAATGATGCAAGTGATGCAACCATCGATGAACAAAGGGAAAAAGTTTTACTAAATCTGATTTATCAAATGCAATTATTTGAGCTAATGTAGTGAAGTCCTGAATCTTTTTAAATAAGTGTGATATAGTCCTTTCCCCTAAAATCATTTACCTGGTAGCTAGGAATATCTCATGTGAATTGTAACATAGGTGAATCCGCAAAAGTGATGACCCTAATAACTATGCCTTTATTGCGCCAACTGAAATGCTTAGAATGCAATTGCATTTTGTATATTAGTTCTCTTTCTATGAAGAGAAAGACTTCCAAAGACAGGCTTCCTTGATGCATAAGATTCCACTAATCAGGGAGTAATTTTCTGATCCACAAAATGATTATTTTATGGTTATGTCGGATTTTACTTTTTAGCTTACATTTCACGAGCTTCTATCTTCGTACAGTATGTTCAGATGAACTGAATTTCAAAAGGACAGAGATTTTGCTAATCCATAGGAAAAATGAAATAATTGAAAAAAAATTAATTTAAGTTATTGTTGTGTTAGGGAGGAGCTATTATGATGTAAATAGTTGGAAAGAAATTATTTATCCAAAATCATCCAACTTAAAAAGATTTAGAGCTCACTAAAAACTGATTTTTATTGGGGTTGAAACAATCTTGATCACTCCTTTTCTTTCCTTCCTTTTTCTCTATAACTTTCAACCAAAACATTGTTAGGCCAATTAAAATGAACACAAAGTGGAAGCATCACGAGCCTAAAATAGTTTTCCCACTTTTGAACTGAAAATATGGGCTTGTTTAATAAACGCTAATGTTGATAATCGTAAGCGGTGAAAATAGGAATAAAAAATTGTTTGTTGATAATTAAAAATACATCACTAAATATGATTAATTTCTTTCCAAATACGAAACTATGATTTCTATTGATAGGTTTTAACAATATAATAGGGAAGATTCTTATTATTGTCCGTTAAACAGATTACAAGATTAGGTGAATGTTTTGACTGAATTGAGTCTTTTAAGTCAAACACCAATAAGGATTATCATACAAGTTTGATGTCATCCACTGCAAAATTATTAATTTTCGAGCACTAATTTTAATTTTCAAACGTGCCCATATGTATATATTAATTTAAACAAAAACAATGGAAAAACAATCTACGTACTCATATAATCACTATCTTAATATGAGTATCTGACCTTTGTTTTTATATATTGAAGCGCTACTTGTTGACCTAATTTTCCAACCCGTCTGAATGGCATGAAAAGTCTATTATATGTTTGGATGGTGAGTGATTTGAAGAGAAATGAAATGGTAAGAATAATTACTAAGGAGACAAATGAGGATAAAAGAATGGATCCATCTGTGTAAAAACTGCATTCAATAATAGGGTAGAGCCCACCCTCCCGTGACCAAGTGCACGGGGAAATTGCCAAAAAGAGAAGTGGAAGTAGACGATTGTGAGGGAAAGAGTGATATACATCCCTCCTAATTCCTTTTCTACTCTCGTACGAAAGAAACCAAACAATGTGGTCCCGTTCCAATCTCCTCATTCTGAATGTTTTCTAAAACCATATACTTATTACCATTTTATTGGATCCTGGGTAAGATTGTGTCGAATTGAAGGTTGAACAACAAAAGCACAAATAACCACGAAACCAATTGAACTATACCTCGGGCTACCCTTTGGATGCAGCAATATGTAAAATGGTGTTACCATCTCGGTCTTTCCAATCCAAAATTGTGTCAGATGGACTTGCTTAAGCCATCCAAACAAAACCTTAAATGCTTTGAGGTTGTGGTTCTTGACGGCAACGTGAACCACAGTCTCACATCGACTCGTTAAGTCTTCGATGGACGATCTGCAAGCATATAGGAATTCGACCGAGAGCTCCATCTCATCGTCTCCTTTCCTTGCAACATAATGCAAAGGGGTGATCCTGCATCGTCCTCAGACTCTAATCAACTCGGGGTCGAGGGCCATTAGTGCCCTCGTGGTGTGATAATGCTTGTGTTGCAAAGCCAAGTGCATGGGGATGTAACCCTCCGGATCCAGTTTCCGAGCAAACGATGGCTTCAAGATGGCCACCTCCATGGCCACTTGGGTTTTCCCGGCAGCCGCGGCGACATGTAGAGGAGTGTTTGGGAAGGGGTCCTCAGATACACAATCTAAGAGTTTTCGGTCCTCCACAATTAACCTATGTAGCTCATCAACATCATCATGTTCTATTGCTTGTTGAAGCTGAGGGTCCATTGTTTGACGAGGGAAACATAGAAGAAGAGTGGCTTTGCTCGTTGATGATGGATGGTAGAAGAAGTAGCAAACTTGCAGAATCATAAATAGTGCCACAGTCAAGTAAAGTGTAATTAGGCGACCCTGTGTTTATGAAGCATCCCGTAGGAACAACGCAACTAGTTGGGGATCTGTCTCTTGAACGTGTTGAAGTTATCTCACATCAGTTATGGAATGGGCTAGTGGTCAGTTTATAAATATGAAGGAAAGTCTCATCCTTTGAGCTAGCTTTTCGATTGAAAGAGGCCCAAGACCGCCCAACACTGGTATCAGAATTTTGGTTATTGCTGGATTTTTCTGCCTTGTGTTAAATGATGGAAACGAATACGAGTAGAATGGTTACATTGAATGGTTCGAATTATCAAGCGTGGAAAGGAAAGATGGAAGACCTTTTGTAGGTGAAGGATTATTATTTACCCACGTTTGCTGATGAGAAACCCGAGAATAAACTGATGCTGAATGGGCTATATTTCATTGTCAAGTGTGTGGTTACATTAGGCAGTGGGTGGATGATAATGTTTTGAATCATATCATTGAGGAAACGCATGCACGCAGTTTATGGAATAAGCTCGAACAATTATATGCTTAAAAGACTGGGAATAACAAGTTATTTATGATAAAACAGATGATGGCTTTGAGATATCAAGATAGTATTCATTTGACTAATCATTTAAATTCTTTCCAAGGAATTATAAGCATTATGGTTGCTTGATAGTTTGCCGGACTCGTGGCAGACGTTTCAAATGTCATTGTCCAATTCAACCCCGAATGGTATGATTACCATTGATTTGGCCAAGAATAGTATTTTAAATGAAGAGATGAAAAGAAAGACACATGGATCCTCCTTTTCATATTCTGATGCCTTGGTTGTTGAGAAAAGGGAAAGAAGTGAGACTCGAGGTCTGAGAAATAAAGATAAGAGCAAAGATAAACACAAAGGCAAATACAATAAATTTGCAAATGTTGAGTGCCATTATTGCCATCAAAAGGGACATATTTAGAGGTTTTGTCATCAAATGAAAAGAAAGAAACAAAAAGAGAAAAATAAAGAGAAGAACAATGATAATGATAGTGATGACAATCGTGTTGCTACACTTGCAGAAGACTTTTTCATTGTCTTTGATGGTGATGCAGTGAATTTTGTATGTCATAAGACTAGTTGGGTAATTGATAGTGGTGCATCTATTCATGCTACATCTTGTAGGGATTTCTTTACATCTTACAGGTCATGTGACTTTAGATCTGTAAAGATGGAAAACACTGGACTTGTTGAAGTTGTAGGCATTGGTGATATGTGCCTAGAGACTAGCAATGGCACGAGGTTAGTATTGAATAATGTTAAGCATATACCTAATATTCATATGAATTTGATTCCACAGATAAGTTGGATGATAAGGGGTATTGCAACACTTTCAATGATGATCGATGGAAGCTCACTAAAGGTTCTATGGTTGTGGCTAGAGATAAAAAAATGTTCTTCGTTGTACATTATGCAGGCAAAGTTGTCCAGACACAAAATTAATGCAGTAGACAACGGAGAAACAGTTAAGTTATGGCACAAGAGGCTCAATCACATTAGTGAGAAGGGTTTGTCAATATTGACCAAGAAGAAGCTCCTTTCAAGAATGAAAAGTTCAGCACTGTAGAAGTGTGCTCATTGTTTAGCAGGAAAGGAGAATAGAGTTGCACTCAAAAGTTCCCCTCTTTCAAGAAAGTCAGGTATTCTTGATTTAGCGCATTCTGATGTTTGCGATCCTATGAAGACAAAATCACTTGGTGGCTTTCTTTATTTTGTTACTTCCAAAGATGACTATTCAAGGAAAATTTCGATTTATACCTTGAAAACTAAAGATCAAGTATTAGATTCTTTTAAGCATTTTCACGCTTCAGTTGAGAGACAAACCGGAAAGAAGTTGAAATGCATTAGAACTGATAATAGGGGAGAGTATAATGGACCTTTTAATGAATATTGCAAGCAATAGGGTATCCGACATCAAAAGACACCTCCCAAGATACCTCAGTTAAATGGCTTAGTTGAGAGGATAAATAGGACACTTGTTGAAAGAGTAAGATGTTTACTTTCACAAACAAAGCTACTGAGATCCTTTTGGGGTGAGGCTTTGAGTATAGTTACACATGTATTAAATATTACTCCATGTGTTCCTTTAGAGTTTGATGTTCCTAATAGAGTTTGGACAGGCAAAGATGTTTCTTATGATTATTTGCGTGTATTTGGGTGCAAGGCATCTGTGCATATTCCCAAAGATAAGAGGTCTAAACTTGATGTGAAAACACGACAATGCATATTCATTGGCTATGGACAGGATTTGTTTGGCTATAAGTTCTATAATCCAGTTGAGAAGAAAATTAGAAGAAGCAGAAATGTTGTGTTTATGAAAGATCAAACAATATAGGATATTCTTACCAAAAAAAAACAATACAGGATATTGAGAAATCAGAGATGATTTCAATGCCGCGGGTTAGTAATGACTTGATTGACTTGGATCCAGTTCCTCATACATATTCCTGCACAGGTTGATGAGGAGCAGTAAGAAGTGAATGTTCTGGACAATGCACATATTCCTTAACATGTTGAGACAGATAATGCTATTCCTGAACCAAAGACTCCATTAGATGCTCCACAAGATATTCCAATTCGGAGATTCATCAAAGACCGGTGACCTTCCACCAGATATTCTGCAAATGAATATGTATTATTGACTGATGCAGGTGAACTAGAGTGCTATGTAGAAGCAATAGAAGATGAATGCAAAAACAAATAGTTTGATGCAATGCATGATGAAATGCAATCACTTTATGATAATCATACTTTTGAGCTGGTGAAGTTGCCTAAAGGTAAAAGAGTTTTGAAGAACAAGTGGGTATACAAGTTGAAACAAGATGAACATACTTTACAATTACAATACAAAGCTAGATTGGTTGTTAAGAGATTCGATTAGAGAATGGGTATTGACTTTGATGATATATTTTCTCCAATGGTAAAAATGTCTTCTATTCGTGTGGTTCTAGGCTTGACAGCTAGCCTAAACTTGGACGTTGAGCAGATGGATGTCAAAACGAGCTTCCTACATGGTGACTTGGAGGAAGAGATATACATGGAATAATTAGAAGGTTTCAAAGTAAAAGGAAAAGAGAATTATGTGTGCAAACTGAAAAAGAGTCTCTGTGGCCTAAGGCAAGCACGGAGACAGTGGTAAAAAAAGTTTACCTCAATTATGACAGAGCAGGGAGACTTCCTCAGATAACTGTGTGTTTATCCAAAAATTTTCTGATGATGACTTTATTATTTTCTTGCTTTATGTTGATGATATGTTGATTGTTGGCAGGAATGCTTCACGAATTGAGTTGTTGAAAAAACAATTGAGTAAGTCTTTTGACATGAAAAACTTGGGCCCGGCGAAGCAGATTTTTGGCATTAGAATTACTCAGGACAAAAATGCTAAGAAATTGTTCTTGTCGCAAGAGAAGTACATCGAGAAGATTCTTCATAAATTTCACATGGACAATACTAAAATGGTTAGCGCTCCTCTTGCTACCTACTTTAAGTTGAATACAAAGCAAAGTCCCACAACTAATCAAGAGAAGAAAGACATGAAAAGTGGTTGGTGCATGCAATTTGCGTTGTTAGTTGTTATTTATCAAATCCAGGTAGAAAGCATTAGAGTGCAGTGAAGTGGATCATGAGGTATCTTCAGGGAACTTCCAGTTTGAACTCAATTTCAGGACCTGGAAACTTGAGTTAATTGAATACACAGAATCCAACTTGGCTGGAGATATTGATACTCATAAATCTACTTCTGGTTATTTGATTTCCTTTGCAAGTGGGGTTGTGTCATGGAAGCCAAGGTTGCAGAAGTGTGTTGCGCTTTCTACAATAGAAGCTAAATTTATAGCAGTGACCGAAGCTAGTAAAGAGTTACTATGGCTAAAGAAGTTCTTAGAAGAACTTGGGGTCAAGCAAAAGAGGTATGAGTTATTTTGTGACAACCAAAGTGTGATTCATCTTGGTAAGAATTCATCCTTTCATTCTAGATAGAAATACATTGATGTTAGATATCATTGGATAAGGGATATTCTAGATGAGAAGTTGTTGGAACTTGAGAAAATTCATACGGACCATAATGGTTCCGATATGATGACAAAGACTCTATCAAGGGAGAAGTTTGAACATTGCAAATTTATATCAGGGATGGTGAATCCCTTCATATCATCGTGAGGGGGAGATTTGTTGGCTGGGTTCACTCCCATGTGGAGGAAGCCCAATGAATTGCAAACCAAGGCTTAAACCCATATGTCTATTCATATGGAAAAATAGGGTTTCTCACTATTATTATGCCGTGGCCGCAAAAAGAGCGTTTTTTGAGAAACACAGTAACAAGATAGAAAGAGAGCAAAAAATCTGAGTTTAAAGATATATCTGATATTGACGTCGAAGGTCGATTCATGGTTCGATTGAGCTGAAATTTTGTTAGCGTGTTCATGCCGGATTCTTTTCGAATCTCATCGATTTGATTTTCAGTTGAAGCTCCCTACATTAGGTTTTCGTGGGTTGCACCAAAAGTGCTTTTTTTGTGAGATTTATCCTTTTCTCTTATGAATCTCATGTCTATTGCCAAGAATGATGTTCTTGATGTCTTTGCTACTATTTACTTCTAGTATTTACTAGAGAAGAACTTTGTTCACTCAATTTTGCTGATAGTGAAGATTTTTGGGTGGACTATGGTCCCGTGGTTTTTTATCTCCTCACACCGAGGAGGTTTTCCACGTAAAAAAATCATCTTGTGTTTGCGTGCTTGATATTTATATTTCTCGATTCAGTCGTTTCCTATTAGGTTTGCACAAAAGGGGAGATTATTTTATTTCGCTACGCTAATCCAATATTGTTCATATTGTTATTATTCTCTCAACAGAACGTGCATGCGAAGTTTTGCAATGCGTGAGCCAAGTCTCAAATTCATTCGCGATTCGCACACTCTCCTCCACATGTCGGTTTCGTTTTCTGATTACTCCACGCGAGGAGGACTTGTGCGGTGGGGTAAGGTCAAGATATTATTCATTTGGTGTCAATGCCTAAAGCCGAAAGGATCTTTGCAAAGCTGAAGAACTCTTGCCACTTGAACACCGACTCTTTGAGAGAATGACTTTTGAGGAGTGAAAATAGGGCTTTTCATACCTCTCGATGCTCTCTCTTTTCTATTTTTCGGTTTTTTTTTCTAATGTGATGTGGGTCACGAGTAAGAGGGAATACTTGGATCTCTTGGGACGGATGAAACATAATTGCGTCCGTATATTGTCTTCCTCAAACTAAGCAAAAAAAAAAAAAGACATAAGCCAGTTCCTAGGTCTACCTTGAAATTGGCCAGTTAGGTTCCAAGCCAATCCTAGGGCCGGTTCGATTTCCAGTTCTAAAAATTGAGAATCGCAACATTTTACTTTTGACCATAATTTGATAAGAATGTATAAAAAAATTAAGAAGACAAATGCATTTTTTTAATTGTAAAAATTCTCATTATATTAGTCAGAATATTATATCGAAGCGTCAAAAGAACACGGCCTAATAGGTGGAATTCTTGTACTATTGGCCAAAAAACAAGTGGTTCCGTTTGTTGTGCATTTTATTTGATTTGCTCCTATTTGGTGTGAAGAAGCTCTTTAATTACATTGGGTACTTTTTTTTAAAGATAAATTGACTTAATATGTACCGTTACGTGGCAAATTCATTTGATTAATGACAATTATTCGTTTATTGCCATAAACTTTTGGTTAATAGATTTAAATGTCATAAATGCGCGGTAAAAATCCTATAAGCATTTTAGTAATTCTTATTCTCTTTAGAAAAACATGTCAATATATAGGAAACCTCGCATAAAATACAACATAATTACATATAAAATGTGTGTGCAGCACGGGCATGATAACTAATTTTTATCCAAATGAATTTCCTTGACCCTATTTAAAAACCCAAGAAGCAAGATATGTTTTCGAGATGTTAGCTTTACCAGCACAAGGAAACAGTCAGCGAGACGCTAGAAATATTGACATAACTTAGTATAGTATCGCAGTGTACAGTATAGGCTAATTTTAGTATTCCTAACTTTATGCGTGAAGAAATTTTTAAGTGCAACATGTTATCGAAAACAAAGTGCAAAATATTTTACGATCTTCATTTGATAAATTTGGGATATTTGAACCCGAAAGAATTTATTGCAGATGTATATCTCTCTTCCATTGCATGTACGCATCCATATGTTGACGAGCAAATCTTTTAGCCGGTAGCTTTAATGGAGGCTTTTTTATTCTTGTGGGATCAAGTGCAAGTTGAGCGGAAAAGAGCAGGTAATGCTCCGATTAGAATGTGTCATAAAATGGGAAATCTGTCAAGACGCGGATCGTCGTGGATTGATGATCGAGCTATTGTGCAAACAAGCCAGTTTCATATTATCCTCCATAAAAACAACCTAAAAAAGAGTCATGACACTTCTATGGATTCCGTTAATAAGGTTGTTGTTGAGCCTCAAGAGCAAGAAGTCGAAGTTTTTGAATTTCCTTTTCAAGAACCGGAGGATATGGAGCATTTTGAGCTCGAGGAAGAATGTCAGGGTGAGCATTTTTTAAATTAGGATGGAGAGATGATTTTGGAGAAAAGCTCCTCTCATGTTGATCAGAATTTAGATACGGATGAGATTTCGGCAGAGAAATTTGAAGAGACAGAAAATCGAAAGAATTACAATAGATCTAATATTGATTACGTCATACTAGAAAATTTTCGGAATCAATTGATGGATCGATGTTGATGTTTAGTTGGGATCTTTCCTTAAAGCAAGAATATTTTGATTGATTTTGCAGAGATGGGTCCGAAATCCAAGAGTATTGTAGTAGATATGCTTTGCCAAACAACCGACAATTTTAAAAACTCAAGGTCGGGCTTTTTTATCAATAAAATGAGAATGATGTGGCGCACCTCAAGTTTGGAATTATGCCTTATATTGGATGAATTTAGGATTTTGAGTTTTGATATTTCCTTCTTTCATTAATTTGGTTTAGGATTTTCTAGTATATAATAGTTGAATTTAATGTTTTTATTTTCTTAAAACTTTTTAAATGCACGAAGATATCTCACCTTCGGTTGGAAGATCCCACCTGATCTAGTTGTTTTTAAAGGTTTAGCTAGGCATTTGTTATATTCTTAAAATTTCCTTTTCTGTTACATTGTTGAGTAGTAATTTCTTCAAAAAGGTTGCAATCGTGTTTATTTGTTATGTTTTGTAGGATCACATAGTTCGTGTCTTTTCAAAAATACAAAATATAGAAATATTTCTCTCTTTGCATATGGTGCATGTACGCTTCGGACGTTCATATTTGCAATTCATCACTTAGTGCTTTTCGTTTCCGTGCGCGTCATTTTAATGAAGTTATATTAGGAAAAAAAGCTCTTCTTAAAGGTCTTTAGGGCTTAAAGAGCTTAAGGAATTAATAGATGAGTCCATTGCACGTAAATAATAAGAAGAGTATTTCTTGCAAACCTCAAGACTAGAAACATAGATTATTTGCACCAGCAACAGGAGTATTTAAAGTAAATAATACATGCGAATTATCCCTTTGATCCTGGGATGTCGCTGACCCGTCTACTTGGGGATTCAACTCGGGATACAGCTCCGATGTGCATTAGCCACATGACACAGGAGAGCATCAACGTGGTGTAAGGCAAGATCCAAAAAAGCAGTAGGCAAGGCTAAGAAAAGTCAAAGAGAAGTAAACAATGAGAGTGTGGGGCCATAGCGAAATAGCAGCGCCCGCGATGGAGGCGATGGATGCGAAAAAAGCCGTGCCGTCGAGATATGCGAACGAATGCAGATGATAGCCAGTCATTATAATGTTTATGGGTTGATCTGACTTTTCAATAGCAATGCCGCTGGAATTGGCAGTGGCGACAGAGGACGAATTGGCCGGGGGATTTGAAGAGGAATCCTGCCAGTATTCTCCCGGAGGACTGAGAAGGGCTTGGCAAGTGACGGTCGCAATTAAGCGAAGATGCTACAAGGACTATGTTGCGAGTGGCTTCATCTTTGATGCCCAAAGAATATGCACACTTCTCAAAGACAGTTAATTCCATGCTAAAGAACTGTGATAGAGAGCTGGTAGGAGTGAAAAGTCTTGCTTGATGTCCTGGACCGCGAAACCTCACCGCAACATCTAGACCGCCGCTAGGATTCACTTAGGGTGCGCATGAGAACCATTCTGCGCCCCGGAACAATTTCTGAACAGAAATGATTTTTTTTTATTCTGTGCCCGGAAACAATTTCTGGGTATTTTAAGGCGTTTGGTAAACTACACAAAATTTCTATTCCTAAAGTAGAAAAGAATAGAAATGCGTTTGGTAAACTACACAAAATTTCTATTCCCAAATAATATTTTAATAATATTTTGAATTGTTTAATTTTTTTTTCTTTCTAATTATTTTTTTCTTTGGCCATGGCCGGTCGCCGGCGACCGGCGGCCGGCCACAGCCCAGGGCCGGCGAGGGCGTCACGGCCCTCGCCGGCCGCCGGCAGAGGCGAGGGTCGCCCTCGCCGGCGAGGGCGAGGGCTGGACCCTCGCCGTCGCGACCCACGGCGAGGTCGACTTCGCCGTGGGTCGCGACGGCGACCCTCGGCCTCGCCAGATCTGGGCGAGGCCGAGCCTCGCCGTCGCGACCCACAGTCGCGACCCACAGCGAAGCCGACCTCGCCGTGGGTCGCGACGGCGAGGGCCGCCTCGCCCAGGCGGCGAGGGTCCAGCCCTCGCCCTCGCCGGCGAGGGCGACCCTCACCTCCGCCGGCGGCCGGCGAGGGCCGTGACGCCCTCGCCGGCCCTAGGCTGTGGCCGGTCGCCGGCGGCCGGCGGCCTGCCCAGCCCAACGAAGAAGAACACAAAAATAAGAAAAAAAAAAAAAAAACTGATTCTCAAAATTGTGCTGAGAAACAAGAAGCAACTTTTTTTTACTTCTTGTTTCTCCTACAAAACTGTTCCTCGGCACAAATTTTTGCAAAAATGTGCCCGGGAACAAATGTGTTTACCAAACGCATTTCTGTTCCCAAACTATTTCTGGGAACAAAAGAACAGAAATTTTTACTATTTGGCACGTTGCCAAACGCACCCTTAGTATGGAACATTTCAATTTATTGTTTTTACTGTTTTAATTGAATGATACAATAAAATCTGGTTGTTTTTTTTAGGTTGAGCTAGGTTTTTGTTATATTAGCAGCATTTCTTTTTCTGCCATTACTGAGAAACAATTACTAGAAAAATAAAGGTCGGAACCGTGCTTATTTGTTGTGTTTAATTGGATCATTGCGGTTTGCCTCTTTTTAGAAGTACAAACAATCCTGGGTAGCGCTGCTGGAGCGCGCACTCTTCCTCTCGCAAAAGGTTGAGTGTTCGAATCCCGGGCGCCGCAGGGTGACTTAACCGGTGGCACGTGTGTGGTGGCTAGCACGTGTCGCCCCCAGGGTTTACTCCCCGGCTGTCGACCGTACGAGGGTTCCCTGGGTTACCAAAAACAATCATGCAATTGCCCTCTACGTGTTTTGTGCATGTAAGCTTTGGGTGTTCATGTTTGCAAGCTTCGATTCGATGTCTCTTTTTAGAAGTACAAACAATCATCCAATTTCCCTCTACGTGTTTTGTGCGTGTAAGCTTTGGGTGTTCATGTTTGCAAGCTTCAATTCGGTGCTCTTCGATGTCATTTCATAGGAAAAAGCTATTTGAAGTCCTGATTTCAGGCAAGATTAGAGGCCTTTTAGGAATTGAGGAATTGATTGATGACTCCAACATGCAACTACTAAAAGGAATCTAGTTCTTGCAAACCTCAAGGCTAGACACATACATTACATGCATACGCAACGAAAATAGCTAAAGTAATCAACACTCGCGAATTATTTTCGACCTTTCTACCTTTGGAGGCTGCGGATGCGTCTACCTGGGACATCGATTTGGCTTTCAATTCTGACGTGCTTTCTCCACACAACAAAGGGGACCACCATCACGGCGACCTGCAACAACAGATTAAAATACCCTAGCAGAAGTCCTGGGACCTCTTCAGATTTTGGGAATTGGGATACAAGATTAAAAGTGAAGGCAACGCCGAGAATGACCATAGAGATGTAAACCGTGCTAGTGCGAGGCCACAGTGGAAGAGCGGTGGCCAAGATTGTGCCGATAGAGGCGAAAAAAGCCATGCTGCTGACAACCCAGAAGAAATATAGATATGGGCTTTTCATGATAAAGTCTCCAGCTTGATGTGGTTTTTCAATGGCAATGCCACTGGAATTGGTGATAGCGACAGTGGAATTGGCCAAGGGATCTGAAGAGGGAGAGGAATCCTGCCAGTATCCTCCTGGAGGACTGAGAGCGGCTTGGTAAGTGGCAGTAGCAATTAAGGTAGCCACTATAAGGATTATGTTGCGAGCCGTTTCATCTCCGGAGCCAAAGAAAAATTCGTACTTCTCTTTGCCAGTTAGTTCCATGCTAAAATACTTTGATAGAGAGAGGGTAGGAGTAGAACGTCCTCGCAACCTCCTCGCAACATCTTGATTGTCGAAATGACTCTCGTTGAAGATTTCTAGAGCCGTCTTCCCTTGAATGTTCTTCGCATTTACATCCATATATCCAATCAACAGCTTGATGATCTGGAAGAAATGTGAAGGGAACAAAATGAAGTATGGATACCTTCAATTCAAATCACTGTTTTGTCACAAGCTTTACTATTATGCACAAAGTGAGCTCATGCCATAAGTTTGAATAATGCTAGTGATGCAACAACTTATGTACAAAGGAAAAAAGTTTACTAGACTAATAGATGAAATGCAATCATTTGAACCACTGCAACAAAGTCCTCAATCTTTTCAAAAAGTGGAATTTAGTCCCTTCACCTGAAATTATTCACATGATAGCTAGGAATTGCCTATGTGAGTTGAATCCACATAAAGGATGACTCGAATTACTATTATTTTTCATTAAAGTTTAGGACTTAATCACATTAACTAAAAGATTTTGGATTCAACAACAATTTGTATATAAGTTTTTTTTCTACGAAGAGAAAGACTACCTCAGACATGTATATTTATAACCTTTATGCATAAGATTCAACTAATCAGGGAGTAATTTTCCCGTCCACATAGTGATTATCTTATGGTTGTGCGGAATTCTTTGTTAGTTTCCATTTCAATAGCTTCTTTAACATACAATATGTTCGGATTGACTGATTTCGAAAGAAGGAAAGAGATTTTGCTAATCAATGGTAAAAATAAAGAATATAAAATGATGAATTAAGTTATTAGGTAAAACTTAGAGATTTAGAGCTCACTGAAAATTGAGGTTTACAGGGGTTCGATGGGAAACAATTCCAATCATACCTTTTTTTCTCCGCTAAATAAACTGTAGACAAGGTTATCTCTATATCACTCCTTTATCCTCCAACCAAAATATTTGTTAGGCCTATTAAAATGAACTCAAATTAGAAGCATCGCCACCTTAAAATAGCATTTCCACTAGCAGTTTTCGAAATGAAAATATGGGCTTGTTTTGATAATATTGGAAAATAAGCGCTAGTGTTGATAATCTTCACTCTGAAAATAAAAATAAAAAATTCTTAGATGACAATTAAAAAACAATCGCGGAATACGATTAATTTCTTACCAAACATGGAACTGCGATTACAATTTATAGTTTTCAACAATATAATTGGGAGGATTCTTATTACTCTCCATTATATTGATTACTAGATTAAGTGAATGTTTTGACTTATTTGAGATTTTCAAGTCAAATACGAATAGGGTTTATCATACAAGCTTAATCTAATTCAGTGCTAAATTTTCAATTTCCAACACTTAACTGAATATTTCAAACAGGCCCACGTGTATCTATTAAATGAAACAAAAACAATTAAAAACAATCTGCATACTCATATTAGCACCACCTTACTATGAGTATTTACTTTTTTTTATTAAAAAAACACTAGTTATTGACCTAATTTTCACAACTTTTCAGAATGGCATAAAAGTCTGTTATATTTGGACGGAGTGATTTGGAGGGAAATGAAATGATTAGAGTAATCACTAAGAAAACAAACGAAGACAAAAGAAATGATCAACCTTTAAAAACTGTATTGAATATATCAAGCCTACCCTCCGATGATCTTGTGCGCAGGAAAATTGTCCAAAAGAAGATTGGAAGCAGAAGATTGGGAGAGAAGGAGTTACATGCAATCCCTCCTAATCCTTTTCTTCTCTCCTTCAAAAGAAACCTAAGAAGGTGATCCCATTTAAATCTCATCTCTCTGAGTGTTTTTAAAAACCATGTATTTTCAACCCTTGTGTTTCACTATCATAACATTGTTTCCTGGATTAGATTATGTCGAATTCAATGTCTAGACAATAAAAGCAAGAATAACCACGAAATCAATTAACTATATCAGCATGTACTATACCTCAAGCTGCCCTTTGACTACAGCAGTATGTAAGACAGTGTTACCATCTCCGTCTTTCCATTGCAAGATTTGTGTTAGATGGGCTCGCTTAAGCCATCCAAGCAAAACCTTGAACGTTTCGAGGTTGTCGTTTTTTATGGCAACGTGAACCGCAGTTTCGCATTGACTTGTCAAGTCTTCAATTGACGGTTTGCAGGCATATAGGAATTCGGCTAGGAGTTCGAGGGACTCATTGTCTTCATTTTGCCCGGCTACAAAATGCAAAGGGGTGATCCCGCCTCGTCCTCGGACTCGGATCAACGCGGGATCGAGGGTCATCAGTGCCCTCACAGTGTGATAATGCCTATTTTTCAAAGCCAAGTGCATGGGGCTGTCACCCCCTCGATTCAGCTTTCGAGCGAACAACGGCTTCAAGATGGCTATCTCCATGGCCACTTTAGTTTTCCCCTTGTCCGCGGCGTCGTGTAGTGGAGTATTTGGGAATGGGCCCTCGGATAAGTGATCTAAGAGCTTTTCGTCCTTCTCAATTAAGCTGTATAGCTCATCAACATCATCAGCTTCTATTGCTCCTTGAAGGTTCATTGTTGGAGGAGGGAAACGTAGGAGCAGAGGGGGTTTGCTCGTTGATGATAGATGGGAGTAGGAGTAGCGAACTCGCAGGATCATAAATAGTGCCCTAGTCAACGTAGGGACAATTTAATTGGTTGGGTGATCTTTCTCTGTCGGAGAAATTACATGCGAAAAATCCTCGAAGTTGCGCGCGGACCAATCAACCGCGACATCGCATGTAGTCATCGAAGAAACTTCAAAAAAAAATCTAGGAACACCGGTATGAACCACACGAACTGGTGGAGTAGGGCGAGCCACGTAGGATAAGAGCGAAGGCAAGGATGGAATCGTGAACGACCATTCAAACGAGAGATTGGGATATCACATGATAAGGCTCATGTCACTCCAATCCCACTATTTATCTTCCACCAAACGTTGCCAATTCATATCATTCTCGCACTTCCTCACCTCACCAAGCTGAACTAAGCAAGAATGGCAGCCTCCACCTACTTCGAATCGTATTATATCTAGCTGGATTCCTTGTCGAATTATCTCGATCTCGTGTTCGGATGATATGATCTTCTCATTTCATCGTGATGAAAAAATTATTGCCTTATGAATTGGTGCTTTAGAATATGTCTGTAAACTCACTGCTCGGCACATGCATTAAACTACCTCCACAGAGCTTTTTTTATGGAGAACAGTAACTATCCACAAACTCATCCGGATTTCCGTTACTTTCCTCCTCCGTCAGCATGGATCGATCCGAATTCTGTATCACTCATTTTCTACGAAATGAACGTACCCTTGAATTCAATGAAAAATCGTCGGACTGTTTGGTAGGCGAATGATATTCCCTACTCTTTTGTCCTATATCGTCTTCAATTATTACATCTTACACACACCCTCACAATAAAGAAAGTGACGCGTTAAGCAAAACACACACCCACACATATGGGGGAGTAGATAGAGAGCCATTAGAACAAGGAGGCCACCCTAACGAAAGTTCTCACTTCTTTGCGGATCACGTAAAAAATTGGAGCAGCAACATCATTCACTGATTTGCTCGGTTCTTCTTGTGAAGGCACGTGCAAGCACCTGCTTCGGCTCATATTATATCTCGCTGGATTCCGTGTCAAATCATCTCGATCTCGCGCTTGGATCATGTGATCTTCTCATTTCATTGTGGTGAAAAAGCAATTGCCTTATGAATTGATTCTTCGGAATGTCTGTAAACTCACCGCTTGCATTTAACTACCTCCACAGAGTTTTCTTGATGGAGAACAGTAACTATCCACAAACTCATCCGGGTTTCCGGTACTTTCCTCCTCCATCGGCACGGATCGATTTGAATTCTGTATCGTCCGAAGATAATAAAACTCCAATGTGGGTTATTATTGGCATTGTCATTGTTGTCCTCATACTCTGTGGTTTCTTTTTCTACTACATCTGGAGCCTACCTACAAATCGCAAGCTGCCACCTGTGTCTCCTAAAGAGTCGCCTAAAGCACCACCTACCAAGAAGTCGCCTCCGCCTCCGTCTCTGCCGCCGCCTCCGCCTCCGCCTATGCCGCCGCCGCCGCCGCCGCCTCCACCAATGGTCATCCTGATGGTCTTGCCAGCTTGTTGTCCGAGATGCGGGCATAGCAGAGGACAGTATTCTTCATCATATCCTTGCCCTGGGTGTACGTGGAAGAGTAACTATAATGAAGGGTAGCCAGACAATAGATGAGACACGGTGACAGATCGTCTACTTCTATTTCTCATCTTGTAGTATGGCATGTGAATTTGGAAGCTTCTATTTTTGTTTGTGTGTGAAACTTGAATGCCACACGGTGACAGACTGTCTACTTCTACCGTACAACATTGGAGATTCGATGGGATGAATAACTTTTGCATAGGAGGGTTTATCGAATTTCTTCTCATAATAAGACATAAGCAGTTTTATGGTCATTGACAAATAGATTCTCGAATCATAACGAAAATTATAACTCTGCATTTTTTTTTCTGTAATTTCAATACAAACTATCGTAAATCGACCAAATGGTCCACATACATGATAAAAGAGCATTCCTGCTCTCGTCGAGAACCGTTTGATAGATTCGCTCCATTATTACCTTATATTCCTAAGAGAGTCATCGGAACTAAGCCATGTAGCGATACTCGCAAAACAGAATTGGACTATTTTATTTGCTCTTTTGGGCAGGCCACTCGTACTCCAATATGTACAGGTGGAATTATTATCAATCCCTATCCCAAATGAAGTGATAGGGACGTGTTTTGGATAAGGTGATTTGTGGTGTGAGTTTTACGTCCAAGTAAGTTCTTTATTTGTAAATATTTTGGATTTTGATATTATTTAGATGTGAAAAATACTCGAGCGTATGAGCGATTATAACTCTGGTTCTCCGATTTTTAGTGGATTATTCATTGTTGGCTTTCTTCGTGGATGTAGGTACCGACACTTGAACTGAACCACATAAATCTTTAGTGTCATTTATCGATACTCGTTTATTTTTTTTATTTTCTCGCATTGACTTGAATGGCAAGATCCAGTTAGCGTTTTCGCTCGTTAATTTTACAACATATAGGATATTATGGGTCTGGCATCTATAAACTATTATCAAAAAATTATCGGGCCTAGACAATGCTAAACTAGATAACCAAACCACCTATCCAACACGATGCTTGATAGAGTCGAAAGATAAAGCAATCGAATGGCATGACCATGCTTCGCAGAAGGTACAGTACATGATTAGGAAAAAAAGAAAGAAACATCCTGCGTAACAAGTTATAAATGAGTAGAATCGAGTGCGATTTCGAGCCGGACATACGATATCGAGTCGAGCTCGAGATAGGATTCGAAAACCGAATTTTACTCATATTCACAATTCAATATCAAAGCACCGATTTCGAGTCGAACTTTGCATCGATACGGATATACTCAACTCCCCTTATTATGTTGATTTCTCGTTTGTGGATGATCTTTAAACATGGTACGCACATAAGCGCTCCGTAATTGTTGTCGAGACAACCTCTCTTCTCTCTTTTGCTATCGACGCGGATCGGATTATTGAAAGAGGAGAGAGAACTAGCGGTATTTTGACCAGGAGTAGCTAATTAGGGTTTCCATTTGAACATAAAATCAATAACTTAAGAAAATGGGGAGAATTGGGATTTTGCTAGTCAACATTTCTGGCTGGATCATCCCGCACGAGATGGCTAAAAATCGTAGAATGCGGCCGCGTCAACACGTTCCCAGGCAATAATGGAGCAGTTTGTAGGAAAAGCAAGCAAAATGCTACGGAGTCGATGAGGAGATGGTGGGGACGGAAATCACATTTTCTCACACGACCAAGACCATAAAATCAAATGCTATCGGTCGATGAGACGATAAACCAAAGAAAGGTTGAATTACTGCTCAAGCTGTCGGTGAGTGCAGCAGGGTCTGTCAAAGAAAAGTGTGGAAAATTTCCCTTATTTGATGGATTTCCAAGATTAATGGTAAATAGTTGGGGAGAATTAGGTAGCAATTTACTAAGAACTAACCCGATCCAGACCAATTTCTTCCCAAAAACTAAAAAGACCAAGATCGTCATCAATATATTCCAGTAATTCAACCTCGCAAGCTTCGAAGCTAGATCCCACCTTGAAGCTTGCGGCCGCCATGGCCAGTAGCTACGGCGGACGCTCCCGGATGTCCAGGCGATAGCGACGAACGTGCGCCGGAGGAGTTTGGCCGAGCGATTGTGTGGTTGAAGACGATAAACAGTAACTTCAAAGAAGATGAACAATAAACTTATGACGAATTAGTTTTTTTAAACTTTTACTGATTGTCGCTCCATGCTCTCGGCATGCTATGTAGGTACTTTCGTTTATCACAAATGGAGAAATTGTAGACCATGGAGAAAATATTTTGGAGATGTTGTAGCAGCGAATCTTTGCCCTTTGACACGTAGACCATGGAGAAAATAATTTGTTGAAGTGGACGGTAGATGGGGATAGTGAAATGGAAGTTCGGCGTTTGGTAGTAGGTATATATTTAAATATTGTGAAACGATTGATGTCTAATCGACTCATTATCCAAAAATATTATACCTTTAAAGTGTCTTTAGTGTGGGTTTTAGACGTAGATTCCGGAAAAACGATCAAAAAAAAGTAGCAAACCGCTTGCACATACTCAAATTGTTGTATTTAGGTCTCCATATCTTTTAAGTAATTTTCGATAGTATTTATCTTCAAGATAGCGTGTTTGGATCGTGAATGCATATGAATTTTCCCAAAACTGCGAGACAAGACGAAGGTGGTTTCTTTTAGCGATTTCCACATCGCACTGGACAAATCACTTGGGAAACTCGAAAGCCATCCTAAGCAAGTCCTAAAGTTCCAAGGCTACTGAATATTAAGGGCGGTGAAAAGATAGAAAATTTCCGCATCATGTCATTCAAACGATCAGTTCGTTCTTAAGTTTCGATATGCTGGTTCAACCGTGCACAATAACTAATGTATGTTTTCCGTTATTATTGTTTTCTCTTTTGATAAGTTACGCATCTTTTCTGTTGAGGCCCCTCATTTGCTGCTTATTTTCGGCGATTCTCCATTCTGAATTTGTTTTGCATCGTGCCTTCCAATATGAAACTTACCTATTGCTCTGCCAAAACATGAGGTCCATCAACCATGGCTAAATTTGCAGATGTAAACATTGGTCCCGTTTGGTATTGTAAGGGTCCAGAAAATCTGCAGATTTGCAAAGTACAATTCTCATATACATGTAAGAAGGAACATTGGAATATTCCCAAAAGTGTGTCATCGAGATCGCATGCTTTGAGAAAAGAGCAAGAAGAACCATAAATTGTTCATTTGATTCTACCTAATTCAGATGGGATGCTGACTGCCTTTAGGGAACGTCACACATGAAACAAGATGAACAAAATTCATAGACTAGCGAATAGTAGTTACTTTTTGAGATAGGGAAAACACAAAATGGAAAGATTGTGTTAGCTTCCAAAGAATTGACGATTGTTCAGATACCACAGAAAGAAAAGGCATCTTTCATCTAGACGATGTCAAGAACCGCATTCCTTCCTCAAGATGAAGTCGACCGCGTCCTCAACAGTATCCACAACCTGCACAGGTAAACATAAAAGAGTTCAACTAGGAAGAGCGATTTTCGAATTCATTTTTAACCTTGGAAATTTTACAGAGAAGACAAGCTCCCAGCAAAAGTGGCTTTCGATTATGCATGGTTGTGAAAGACCGACATTTTGCTAGGCTGAAGAGGGAAAGGGTTCGTTCAGTCATGTTTCACCCAACCAAAGTTAGAAACTACAGATCACCCAGAGCATAGCAAATCAAGGCATATAAGTATGCGAGGATTATCCACGCTGTCACCTAAAATACTTAAGGCCATGTTTGGCTCATGCCATGGAATCATGAAAAGGAATTCCAATCTAAGCAATCAAATTAGTAGGAGTGGGGTTCTTTCTTTCTTTATTGTTTGGTTTCAAATTACCAACGAAGAGAGAAACGTCCAATGTGAGTTGCAAAATGAGGTTAAAACATGTAAGAAATGGGATCCATCTCCAATCAACATATACAAAGCGGATAGCGAAAAACTAGGGATAGAAACAGAATGAAGAACCACATAAGATCCCTCAACAATTTCCCGATTATTGTTCTCTAAATGATTTTACAGTCCACAACAAACCCATTATATACAGCTCGTCAAAATCTCGCAAGTCAAGCATTTCACACAAAATCCGCATCGATGAAGATGAAGCCATTCCCATGCACCTTCAAACTACATAGCAGTTACCTCAAGCCATCGTAATATTCTCATCCTCATCGTATTTTGAGTCAAAGACCCAATCACAATAACAAATAGAGTGACAGCAACTCAGCCGAGTTTGTAAATGGAACTTTGTGTCCCCACCCAAGCCTACGTGATGCTCATAGCTGACGTCTTCATAAAGAATCCAAACAGGTTTCACAATGTCGAGAGAGAGAAATGATTTCACCCAGTAGAGGAATGTGAGGGCTATGGAATCAAGAGGCAGGCGAAACTCACATGGGAAGGATTTGAAGATAATGAATAGAGAGAGAGAGAGAGAGAGAGAGTTCTGGTTTGTAGGATTTGAAGATGATGAAGCTCAGACAATTAAGTGGGTTGAGTTAATGAATGTTTTTCTTTTCTAGGAATCCCAGTACTGCCTCTACTTTAGCAATCCAATTCTGAATTTTTAGAAGAATCCGTTACCTAGGCACTTTGATTCTGCGATCATAAATCCATCCAAAGATGAGTTGCAATGAGATTCCATTTTCTGTTTTTTTTACTCCGAGGTGAACCAAACAAGGCCTAAGTGATTACACAATGTACTTACTTCTTAATGTTTTCCTGGTGGAATCAAAGATCTGCAGTCTCAACAAGACTTTCCGCTAGGATCACGGGTATAAAATCTCTAAACCAAAGAAGTGAACATGCTGGAATGCACATGATCTGCTCACTTAGAAACCTACCATCAACTCACCCCAACATACATATGAGGAGAGATAAGAGAGAGAGATAGTGAGATGTCTGAATTTTGTTAAAAGTACAAAAACCTACCAAGTCCGCAGGAAACTCTGAATGATTATCTTTTCCCTTGAATACCCCAGTCCTTGTTAGTATAGAAAACCAAGGATCTCCTGCCTGGAGGAGTTGTTAGCAGTATTGGTGATTATGTTCGGAAATAAAATTACTGATATGATAAAATACGTTTCTCGTTATAAAATATACCTCTCGTGCGCCTCTAATGTCGATTTTTGGATTATCTCCTATCATGTACAGGGTTTTGAAATAACGAATTCCAGAGTTTGTAGTATTCTCCACATCTAGGTTGCTTAAATAAGATGGCATAAGATTCCTTAACACGGTCTCAGCATTTCCGTAGACAAATGGATTTGGCTTCCCATATGATGTAAATGCCAGCGGAATGGGATGTATTCTGCAGAACAGAGAGAAGTAAACAATGTGCAACATAAGATCGAAGATCAATGCATGTTGCTATCCTGCATTGAGTCAAATTAGGCCTACACAAGGATCTACAGGTCATTCTTTAATGTTTTGTCGAGAATATTTAGATCAAATTCCATGCAGAACTAAACATTGAGAAGCTGAAACCTCACTATCTTACCTATTATAGATTGCTTCTAATGCAATCCTGAAAGCTCCCATACCCAGACGTTCAGCAGGAAAAGTAGCCTGCCTTTACACTTTGTCAGCTAGTCATCAGCCAGTCTTTAGTTCCACTAAGGCTTCAAAAACTCAAGATTGCAGCTGGCATCACAAACGGCAAAGCTTACCTGGTATTCTAGGTCATCATTTGCAAAAAACAGGTGCGGTTGCTTTCCAGTCCCCCTTCCAGGAAGCCCTCCAGTTCTCAACAAGTCACAGAGCACCTAAACCCAAACTTAATTATCGCAGAATTATTTAAATGTACGCAGACAGATAGATAGATGATAACGCTCCATTTTATCACTTCTTTCAAACTATATTTCAGCACCCACTAGACTTCTAAAAAGATGATGACTAAAGTAGCAGAGTACTTACCGAACAAACAAACAAAGCCTAGTGCCTTTTGATAATCACTTCAAAGATTTAGAACTCGCGTGACTAAAAGCCCAGTATGAACTCAACAGCGAATTAGATAATCTAAGAAAGGACAAGATCTTTAGAGTGGTCACAACCTGAATGTCTCTGCTCCAGTCAACAGAATCACTGACTATGAATGCTGCCTTAACTCTCTGTGTTTGCACGGCAATTTTTCTCTTCACCATCTCATTAGAAGTGCTATTCTGGTCAACGTCTGGCTTAGTTGTCCATTTCTTGTACGGTGCCAGTGGATCAATGGCATCAAAGTAGCTAGTGTACTCATCAATTGACAGAACATTTCTGTATAGAAAAGACATAAGCAGAAAAGGGTCAACCGGAGAAAAGAAATAAGAGAATCAAGCTATTGGAGTTCTAGTTTCAGGTGAAACAGTATTGAAGACAGACAGCTAAGATGATATATGGAGAAGACTTGTCTGTGATTACTGGAGTCCCTGAGAACTTGAGCAATTTTATTAACTTTGCTTGTGCCTATATATCACCTAGACATTAAAGTTATATCCTTCATTATCAATTTTGTTAAATACATATCTTGATCCTTATTGCCTCTCTCTCTCTTTACCCCCTCCCCCCACACCACACAGCTGCATGCACAAGCAAGTAATTGAGACATGCTGGGTACATTTGTGAACCTAGATAAGTGGTTAAAATATTTACTTGTATCCATATTCGGACATCACAGCAGCAGGTTCTCCTTTGCCTACAGCAACGACAAGTTCGTTCTCAAATCTGTGCAAAAACCTCAATTAGGAAACAGATTAATAAAATAGAAGAGCGTATTCATGAGTAAAATAGAGGAGCCCACATAGTATCCTAGTAGAATAGTTAGTACATGCATTGGCACCCTTCTGTGTCTTTTCTATTCGTATAATATAATATAGGCAGTGCATTTCCCTAGTTTCCAAGAACAAAGCACATGAGACGAAGAAATGAGACATGTTCTTTGATATCCATATATACACACTAGATATGTACATTCAACAAAGTCTATTTTCACAGGTTTGAACCTACTAATTTGTGTACCCGTAAATAATTCTTGTACAGGAGAAATCGCATCAAACTAATAATACACAAGCACAATATTTTATTTTGCGATCGTAGATTTTCATAATCGTGATAGAGATACATGAAAAAAGCAAATGCAATCTCAGTTCTGATTTACATTAGTATGCTGCATTTCTCGTTAGAAGTTGGTCATATAGATAATCCAACAAATCCATACCTATTTACCAGTTGTTTAAAAGGTGTGTGGCCCTGAATGACCTGCAAAGTATCTTGGTCAAAAGATGAGAGTCAAACAAAACAAAGCAAATCCGGACCTGATAACAAGCAGAATTGTGAGGGCAAGCAGATTTTGTAAAACAAGAGACGAACTACCTGTGAAGGTAAAATTTTGACTCCAAATAGTTGACCTAAGTCCTGGGCTCTTTTGGATTCAGAAAAGCCACCCCCTGCATCAGCCATTGCTATTAGCCGCGTGCAGTAAAAGGTAAACATCGCTTCTTTAAGAATTAACGCGCGAATTTTCTTATTTCGAGGCAGTAGCATATTGAACAATGAAAGGTAAGGGCATCTCGAAAGGCGTCGGAGATCAAAGTGCGTGAATGACTTAAACATAAGATAGCAGCAATCTCGAAATCATCAAGAAGATTACTATTAGATCTTAAAAGTACTGATACTTGCTGATAAATGCATAATCAACCACAATAAGAGTATGATGTCCAGCATGCAACTTGAAAACTTTAGTTAGTTTGACCATTATATCGCGGCACGCTCACCGCTGATGATTCTATAGAACGGTCTCATTTGCTAAGACGTATCGAAAGTCAGGAATGTAATAGTAAAAGTTACTAACACATTAGAGCAATTAATAGGACCTGTTGAAGTATACCGATCACGAACGCTCACCATTTGTCAAGAACACGAAAGGTATCTTCAGCTTCCCTGAAAAGATGTAGAACATAAAGTAAGCGATAGCTGGTTATCAAACAGCAGATACGTATCTCCATATCCACCGCCCTCATAGTCCATCAGAAGATTCGGTAGCAAATCAGTGCAAAAAACACGCATTCGCAACGTAAACATCGGAAAACACGCGAAACAACAAGATCTCTAGCATGACATAAGGCCCCGCAGGTATTGTCACCAAGCGACAGCGAAAGCTTTACCAGAATCATCGTACAATCTCTTGAGCGCGCGGGGAGAACCGCCGACGGGAGCATGGCCGAGGAGAACTACGCCGTCGATGTCGAAGGCAATGCCGAACGAAGGCCTGCGATGCAAACCACGATGGTTCGATTCGATCAAGGACGAGAAGAGACGGAAAAGTATCGGAAATCACAAGCGTCGAAACGGGACTGAACACAACACACCGATCCGATTGCGAGCTCAGTCGCGAGAATGAGCGCGAGACGAGCAGAGACGGTTGCTCTCGGCGGACGCGGAGGCTCCGCGAGGCGATTGCGAAAAGCTGGTGCCTCATCCTCCATTCACGGCGAAAATCCGCTTCGTGAGATTTGAAAGAGCTCGAACGAGCCACTGGGAAATGAAGCTCCGAGAAGGACGGAGCGAGCGAGCTTCGAGTGTCCCAGACTGGATCAACAAGAGAGAGGGAGAGAGAGAGAATGCCCTTTCCTTCCGATGCGAGCTCAGGTCTTAAGTTAGACTTTAGGCTCCGTTTTTATCGCAAAAGTAAACGATTTTGAAAATATTTTCTTAAAAACGATAATTTATATCGTTTAAAATAATTAATCAATAAAAAAAATTTATGAATATTTTCTTGAATGATGAAAATATTTTTGTTTATTCATTTTTTGTAGGCGATGCAATCAATCATTTTTAAGAAGATATTTTCGAAATCATTCATTTTTCGCAAAATAAACGAAGCATTGGTGAAAGATGTTAGGCTTTTCTTTTCTTTCTTTCATTTTTTTCTTTTGTAATTTTCTCTATCTTTTCTATTTCCTCATAGCATAATTCGGATGAGTTGCGCAAATACTTCTACAATTTTAGGCCTCCGACTAATTTAAGGTCACGCTTTGCCAAAAACCTTGCAAAATCATTAAATTACGAAAATTGCTCCTTTCACGACTGTACTTGATGCGAACAACCAACACATCGAGCACCTCCAACACCATTGCTCTAACATGCATTTGGCGGTTCACAGTCTGAGGAGATAAGATTTTGGCAGAATGGTCAAGAAAAACAATCGGGTGTGAAAATAAGAAATTATTACATTCTTTACAAAGCACGTGAGCCAATATCATCTCGATCATTAATCATGTAGATCTCGCTATGGGCCCCCTCAATCAATCGTTGAATTGGGCTCGGCACGTTATTTATAGACCATGTGATACCTTTTACGGACGTGACCTGGGCCTAACTCGGCTAAGATGAAAGAGACCCACATCTAACTCATCTCTCTTTTGAGTGCTCTAAAATGTCGGAGAAATGTTGTAAGATCCTCCTAAAACTTAAAGAAACGGCCCAGTCTTAGATGGACACATCAAAACTGCTAATCTCGGTCCTCGCGTTGATCTTAATCTTATCTATATCTCTCTTTTGGTCACGTGACTCGTGTCCACACGACACAAAGAACAGCCTGTTGCCAACTAAACAGAGCGATGGAATCAAGCACTTGAAGCAGACGAAGTCCTTGACCGGTACCGGTAGTGAAGGAATTTTGCTTAACGGGAAGGCAATTAATGCGGGAAATTATCCAAAAATTCATAAATTTATTATACTTTTATCAATTCAGTACTGAAGCTTTCAATGTTGCTGATTGAGTTATAAACATTTTCGCGTTTTACCGATTGAGTCCATCCAACCAATTTTAACATATGGACACTAGTAATACCATGAAGGATAGTGGGCATTAACGCGGATAATTTTTTATTGTTTTCTTCTTTTTTCTTTTTTTTTCTTTTCCTTTTTTTCCTATCAATTTTGCAGATTTGCCAAGTACTATTCTCATATACATGTAAGAAGGAACGTTGGAATACCTCCAAAAGTATGTCATTGAGATCGCATGCGTTGAGAAAAGAGCAAGAAGAACCACAAATTGTTCATTTGATTCTACCTAATTCAAGTGGGATGCTAACCGCTTTCGGGGAATGTCATACATGAAACATTATAAGCAAAATTCATAGAATACAAGCGAATACTGGTTACTTTTTGAGATAGGAAAAATACAAAATGGAAAGATCGTGTCAGCTTCCAAAAAATTGATTATTGTGCAGATACCATAGAAAGAAAAGGCATCTTTCGTTTAAGGCTCCGTTCGTTTGCGGAAAAATATTTTTCCGAAAAACATTTTCCGCATTTTCCGGTGTTCGGGGGCGGAATATGTTTTCCTTCGGAAAACATTTTCCTTCCCCACCCCCAAATCCTTCATTGTTTTAAGGAAAATGATTTCCTCTTTTCACAAAGAGGAAATCATTTTCCCCCAAAGTGAAGGCAAAATTACCTATGGGAGGGAAAATGTTTTCCGTGAGAGAGGAAATTGATCGCCGGTCACCGCCGCCGGTCGCCGACCGCTACCGCCGGTCGCCTGCCGCCCGCCGCAGCCGCCCGCCGGTCACCGCCGCCGGTCACCGGACGCCGCTGGATCGGCGATCGCCGAACACCAGAAAATTGTGTTTCAGGTAAACATTTTTAAGGAAAATGACTTCCGAGAAAATATTTTCCAAAAGAAAAATATTTTCCAGCAAACGAACGGAACCTAAATAGGTATATGTCAAGAACCACATTCCTTTCTCAAGATGAAGTCGACGGCATCCTCAATAGTATCCACGACCTGCATAGGCAAACATAAAAGAGTTCGACTAGGATGAGCTGTTTTCGAATTCATTTTTGATCTTGGAAATTTTAAAGAGGCCAAATTCCCAACAAAAGTGGCTCTCGATTATGCACAATTTTGAAATACCGACATTTTGCTAGGCTGAAGAGGGAAAGGGTTCGTTCAGTCACGTTTCATCCAACCAAAGTTAGAATTCACATATCACCCAGAGCAAAGCAAATCAAGGTATGTGAATATGGGAGGATCATCCACGCCGACACCTCAAACACTTAAGGCCACGTTTGGCTCATGGGCACAGAATCATGAGAAGGAATCCCAATCTCAGCAATCAAATTCCTAGGAGTGGGGTTCTTTCTTTCTTCATTGTTTGGTTTCAAATCACCAACGAAGAGAGAAATGCCCAACGTGAGTTGCAAAATGAGTTTAAAACATGTAAGAAATGGAATGCTTCTCCAATCAACATACACAAAGCGGACAGCAAAAATCTAGGGATAAATAACAAAATGAAGAACCACATAAGATCCCTCAATAATTTTCCGATTATTGTCCTCCAAATGATTTTACAATTCACAATAAACCTATTGTAGACAATAATTACAGAGCGTTTCCGTACGTACCGTGTTTAGAAATCGTTGGCAAACGACAAATCAACATAATAAGGGGAGTTGAGTTGATCGGTATCGATGCAACATTTGACTCGAAATCGATGCTTCGATATTGAATCATGAATATGAACAAAATTTGGTTTTCGAATCCCTATGCTCGAGCTCAACTCGATATAGTATGTCGGGCTCGAAATTGAACTCGATTCTACTCATTTATAACTTGTTACGTAGGATGTTTCTTTCTTTTTTTCCATTTCCTTCGCAAGGCGAACCAAACAAGGCGTAAGTGAGTGATTGCACAATGTACTTACTACGAGATGAGTTGCAATTACAATGGGATTCCATTTCTTTTGGGAAAAAGCCACCAAAAACCCTAAACTTTACCCATTGTGACATATTTATCTCGAACTTTTTTTTGTGACGCCAAAAACCCCAAACTTTCTTATTTGTGACACATTTACCCCAATGTACATTATCTATGGGCATTTTCGTCTTTTCCGCTTTTTCTTTTTTTTTTACTTTTTTTTTCAGATCCGGCGAGGGGGCCTCGCCGGCGGCCGCCCGACGCCGGCGAGGCTCGCCCAGGCGAGGGCGAGCTCGCCCGACGCCGGCGAGGCTCGCCCTCGCCTGGATCTGGCGTCGGGCGAGCCTCGCCGGCGTCGGGCGAGCCTCGCCGGCGTCGGGCGAGGCTCGCCCTCGCTCGCCCAGGCGAGGGCGAGCTCGCCCGACGCCGGCGAGGCTCGCCCTCGCCTGGATCTGGCGAGGGCGAGCCTCGCTGGCGTCGGGCGAGCTCGCCCTCGCCTGGGCGAGCCTCGCCGGCGTCGGGCGACCCTCGCCGGCGTCGGGCGGCCGCCAGCGAGGGCCGCCGGACGCCGGCGAGGCCCCCCTCGCTGGATCTGAAAAAAAAGAAAAAGCGGAAAAGACGAAAATGCCCATAGATAATGTACATTGGGGTAAATGTGTCACAAATAAGAAATTTTGGTGTTTTTGGCGTCACAAAAAAAAATTCGGGGTAAATGTGTCACAATGGGTAAAGTTTGGGGTTTTTGGTGACTTTTTCTCATTTCTTTTTTCAGTTCTTTCCTCCGCCTTAACTCACCAATCCATGAGAATCCCCGTTCAACCTTCGTTGGGTTCTCTTTCATCCAACAATCAATGATTTGAGGGTCGCTTACATCGCTCAAAATAATTATTTAATAAAAAAATATTTTATTATCTACAACAATTTATATCTAAATATTTTTCGTAGACTGCAAAAATATTTTTAGTTCATTCGTTTTTGTAAGCAATACAAGTGATCATTTTTAGAAAAATATTTTTTAAATTATTCATTTTTCGCGAAATAAACGGAGCCTTAATCAAAGCTACGTCTGTGCTATAGTCCCATCTTCATTCTTGAATGTATTAACTAATCACCCGGGCCAAAAGTAATGCAAAATCTCTTGTTCTCTAAATGGGCATAACTACTCTAACAGCTTCTTTTTTCTTTTTTTTACTCTAACATCCTTTCATCAGCTAACATTTAGTTTTTCTCGTGGACCAATAGCATCTGTTTTTATGGTCTTCGTACTCAAAAGCTAAATTGGAAATTAGATTACTTTTTTGAACGCGGGAGATTATGAAAAGCCAAAAGAAGCAAAGATGAATTGACTGTTTATGTTAGCCATCAAATAGACAAACAAATGGATAAAATTATGCGGATGCAATCCTAATTTTTTTCCCATGTAAGTTTAAGACTACATTGGTTCAACTGAAAAGTTTATACCTCATTGGTTCGAGCTTCGGTACAATAACTTTAGGACAGATTGTGCAATTATCCCGAAAATATGACAATTCGGTTTTCTCAACCCCATGCTTGCACTCAACTCAATACTGTATATATGCTTGCATTAAACTCGATTCAACTCAAATATTAAAAACTAGAGGGAAAATTCCAAATAAGAGGATGAAGTAAGGTCATTTTTAAAAAATAAAAAAAAAGACTCAAAGTGGATACTGTTTCAAATAAGAACTTGAAGTGATCAAGTCCATATCAAATAAGAGCCTAAACTCACTGGCCGGCCAAAATTTTCTTGGCCGGCAAACACTTAATTTTTCCGGCGACTAGAATAGGGCAATTTTGTCCGAAACGAAATTTGGATAAAAATTAAGAAGAAAAATTTGACTTAGCGTTAATGTGGTGGCACATCAGTAAAAGTTTAAAAAAACTAATTCATCATAAGTTGTTGTTCATCTTCTTTGAAGTTATTGTTTATTGTCTTCAACCACACGATCACTCAACCAAACTCTGCAGGCGCACGTTCATCGCTATAGCTTGGACATCCAGGAGCATCCGCCGTAGCTACTGACCACGGCAGCCACAAGCTTCAAGGTGGATCTGGCTTTGAAGCTTGCGAGGTTGTATTAATGGAATATATTGATGGCGATCTTGGTCTTTTTAGTTTTTGGAAAGAAATTGGTCTGGATCGGGTTAGTTTTTAGTGAATTGCTGCCTAATTCTCCCCAGCTATTTACCATTAATCTTGGAAATCCATCAAATAAGGGAAATTTTCCACACTTTTCTTTGACAAACCCTGCCGCACTCACCGACAGCTTGTGTACGCCACTTCTTGGTTTATCGTCCAATCGACCAATAGCATTTGATTTTATGGTCTTGGTCGTGTGAAAAAATGTGATTTCTGTCCCCACCATCTCCTCATCGACCATGTAGCATTTCGCTTGTTTTTCCTACAACTGCTCCATTATTGCCTCGAAACGTGTTGACGCGACCGCATTCTATGACTTTTAGCCATCTTGCACGGGATGATCCAGCCAGAAATGTTGTCTAGCAAAATCCTAATTCTCCCCATTTTCTTAAGTTAATGATTTTATGTTCAAATGGAAACCCTAATTCGCCACTCCTGCTCAAAATACCGCTAGTTCTCTCTCCTCTTTTGATAGGCCGATCCGCGTCGATAGCAAAAGAGAGAAGAGGGGTTGTCTCGACAATAATTACAGAGCTCTTCAGTGCATATCGTGTTTAGAGGTCGTCAGCAAACTACAAATCAACATAATAAGGGGAGTTGAGTAGATCGGTATCTCGTCAAAATCTCGCAAGTCAAGCATTTCACACAAAATCCGCATCAATGAAGATGAAGCCATTCCCATGTACCTTCAAACTACTTCATAGCAGTTACCTCAAGCCATCGTGATATTCTCATCCTCATCGTGTTTTGAGTCAAAGACCCAATCACAATAACAAATGAAGTGACAGCAACTCGGCCGAGTTTGTAAATGGAACTTTGTGTCCCCACCCAAGCCTATGTGATGCTCGTAGCTCACGTCTTCATAAAGAATCCAAACAGGTTTCACAATGGCGAGAGAGAGAAATGATTTCACCTAGTAGAGGAATGTGAGGGCTATGGAATCAAGATGCAGGCAAAACTCACATAGGAAGGATTTGAAGATGATGAATGGAGAGAGAGAGAGAGAGAGAGAGAGAGAGAATTCTGGTTTGTAGGATTTGAAGATGATGAAGCTCAGACAAATAAGTGGGTTGGGTTAATGAATGTTTTTCTTTTCTAGGAATCCCAGTACCACCTCTACTTTAGCAATCCAATTCTGAATTTTTAGAAGAATTTGTTACCTAGGCACTTTGATTCTGCGATCATAAATCCATCCAAAGATGAGTTGCAATGAAATTCCATTTTCTGGTTTTTTTACTCCAAGGTGAACCAAACAAGGCCTAAGTGATTACACAATGTACTTACTTCTTAAGGTTTTCCCGGTGGAATCAAAGATCTGCAGTCTCAACAAGACTTTCCGCTAGGATCACGGGTATAAAATCTCTAAACCAAAGAAATGAACATGCTGGAATGCACACGACCCGCTCACTTAGAAACCTACCATCAACTCACCCCAACATACATAAGAGGAGAGATAAGAGAGAGAGATAGTGAGATGTCTGAATTTTGTTAAAAGTACAAATACCTACCAAGTCCGCAAGGAACTCTGAATGATTATCTTTTCCCTTGAATACCCCAGTCCTTGTTAGTATAGAAAACCAAGGATCTCCTGCCTGAAGGAGTTGTTAGCAGTATTGGTGATTATGTTCGGAAATAAAATTACTGATATGATAAAATATGTTTCTCGTTATAAAATATACCTCTCGTGCGCCTCTAATGTCGATTTTTGGATTATCTCCTATCATGTACAGGGTTTTGAAATAACGAATTCCAGAGTTTGTAGTATTCTCCACATCTAGGTTGCTTAAATAAGATGGCATAAGATTCCTTAACACGGTCTCAGCATTTCCGTAGACAAATGGATTTGGCTTCCCATATGATGTAAATGCCAGCGGAATGGGATGTATTCTGCAGAACAGAGAGAAGTAAACAATGTGCAACATAAGATTGAAGATCAATGCATGTTGCTATCCTGCACTGAGTCAAATTAGGCCTACAAAAGGATCTATAGGTCATTCTTTAATGTTTTGTCGAGAATATTTATATCAAATTCCATGCAGAACTAAACATTGAGAAGCTGAAACCTCACTATCTTACCTATTATAGATTGCTTCTAATGCAATCCTGAAAGCTCCCATACCCAGACGTTCAGCAGGAAAAGTAGCCTGCCTTTACACTTTGTCAGCTTGTCATCAGCCAGTCTTTAGTTCCACTAAGGCTTCAAAAACTCAAGATTGCAGCTGGCATCACAAACGGCATAGCTTACCTGGTATTCTAGGTCATCATTTGCAAAAAACAGGTGCGGTTGCTTTCCAGTCCCCCTTCCAGGAAGCCCTCCAGTTCTCAACAAGTCACAGAGCACCTAAACCCAAACTTAATTATCGCAGAATTATTTAAATGTACACAGACAGATAGATGGATGATAACACTCTATTTTATCACTTCTTTCAAACTATATTTCAGCACCCACTAGACTTCTAAAAAGATGATGACTAAAGTTGCAGAGTAGTTACTGAACAAACAAACAAAGCCTAGTGCCTTTTGATAATCACTTCAAAGAAATAGAACTCGCATGACTAAAAGCCCAGTATGAACTCAACAGCGAATTAGATAATCTAAGAAAGGACAAGATCTTTAGAGTGGTCACAACCTGAATGTCTCTGCTCCAGTCAACAGAATCACTGACTATGAATGCTGCCTTAACCCTCTGTGTTTGCACGGCAATTTTTCTCTTCGCCATCTCATTAGAAGTGCTATTCTGGTCAACGTCTGGCTTAGTTGTCCATTTCTTGTACGGTGCCAGTGGATCAATGGCATCAAAGTAGCTAGTGTACTCATCAATTGACAGAACATTTCTGTATAGAAAAGACATAAGCAGAAAAGGGTCAACCGGAGAAAAGAAATAAGAGAATCAAGCTATTGGAGTTCTTGTTTCAGGTGAAACAGTATTGAAGACAGACAGCTAAGATGATATATGGAGAAGACTTGTCTGTGATTAATGGAGTCCCTGAGAACTTGAGCGATTTTATTAACTTTGCTTGTGCCTATATATCACCTAGACATTAAAGTTATATCCTTCATTATCAATTTTGTTAAATACATATCTTGATCCTTATTGCCTCTCTCTCTCTCTTTCCCCCCTCCCCCCACACCACACAGCTGCATGCACAAGCAAGTAATTGAGACATGCTGGGTACATTTGTGAACCTAGATAAGTGGTCAAAATATTTACTTGTATCCATATTCAGACATCACAGCAGCAGGTTCTCCTTTGCCTACAGCAACGACAAGTTCGTTCTCAAATCTGTGCAAAAACCTCAATTAGGAAACAGATTAATAAAATAGAAGAGCGTATTCGTGAGTAAAATAGAGGAGCCCACGCAGTATCCTAGTAGAAAAGTTAGTACATGCATTGGCACCCTTCTGTGTCTTTTCTATGCCTATAATATAATATAGGCAGTGCATTTCCCTAGTTTCCAAGAACAAAGCACATGAGACGAAGAAATGAGACATGTTCTTTGATATCCACACACACACACTAGATATGTACATTCAACAAAGTCTATTTTCACAGGTTTGAACCTACTAATTTGTGTACCCGTAAATAATTCTTGTACAGGAGAATTCGCATCAAACTAATAATACACAAGCACAATATTTTATTTTGCGATCATAGATTTTCATAATCGTGATAGAGATACATGAAAAAAGCAAATGCAATCTCAGTTCTGATTTACATTAGCATGCTGCATTTCTCGTTGGAAGTTGGTCATAGAGATAATCCAACAAATCCATACCTATTTACCAGTTGTTTAAAAGGTGTGTGGCCCTGTATGACCTGCAAAGTATCTTGGTCAAAAGATGAGAGGCAAACAAAACAAAGCAATTCCAGACCTGATAACAAGCAGAATTGTGGGGGCAAGCAGATTTTGTAAAACAAGAGACGAACTACCTGCGAAGGTAAAATGTTGACTCCTAATAGTTGACCTAAGTCTTGGGATCTTTTGGGTTCAGAAAAACCACCCCCTGCATCAGCCATTGCTATTAGCCACGTGCAGTAAAAGGTAAACATCGCTTCTTTAAGAATTAACACGCGAATTTTCTTATTCCGAGGCAGTAGCATATTGAACAATGAAAGGTAAGGGCATCTCAAAAGGCGTCACAGATCAAAGTGCGTGAATCACTTAAACATAAGATAGCAGCAATCTCGAAATCATCAGGAAGATTACTATTAGATCTTAAAAGTACTGATACTTGCTGATAAATGAATGATCAACCACAATAAGAGTATGATGTCCAGCATGCAAATTGAAATCTTTAGTTAGTTTGACCATTATATCGCGGCACGCTCACCGCTGATGATTCTATAGAACGGTCACATTTGCTAAGGCGTGTCGAAAGTGAGGAATGTAATAGTAAAAGTTACTAACACATTAGAGCAATTACTAGGACGTGTTGAAGTATACCGATCACGAACACTCACCATTTGTCAAGAACACGAAAGGTATCTTCAGCTTTCCTGAAAAGATGTAGAACATAAAGTAAGCGATAGCTGGTTATCAAACAGCAGATACGTATCTCCATATCCACCGCCCTCATAGTCCATCAGAAGATTCGGTAGCAAATCAGTGCAAAAAACACGCATTCGCAACGTACACATCGGAAAACACGCGAAACAACAAGATCGCTAGCATGACATAAGGCCCCGCAGGTATTGTCAGCAAGCGACAGCGAAAGCTTTACCAGAATCATCGTACAATCTCTTGAGCGCGCGGGGAGAACCGCCGACGGGAGCATGGCCGAGGAGAACTACGCCGTCGATGTCGAAGGCAATGCCAAACGAAGGCCTGCGATGCAAACGACGATCGTTCGATTCGATCAAGGACGAGAAGAGACGGAAAAGTATCGGAAATCACAAGCGTCGAAACGGGACCGAACACAACACACCGATCCGATTGCGAGCTCAGTCGCGAGAATGAGCGTTTCTCTATATTTTCTACTTCCTCGTAGCATAATTCGGATGAGTTGCACAAATACTTCTACAATTTTAGGCCTCTAACTAATTTAAGGTCGTGCTTTGCCAAAAACCTTGTAAAATCATTAAATTCCGAAAATTGCTCCTTTCACAGCTATACTTGATGCAAACAACCAACACATCGAGCACCTCTAACGCCACTGCTCTAACATGCGTTTGGCGGTTCACAGTCCGAGAGGATAAGATTTTGGCGGCAGGGTCAAGAAAAATAATCGGGTGCGAAAATGAGAAATTATTACATGCTTTACGAAGCAAGTGAGCCAATATCATCTCAATCATTAATTATGTAGACCTTGCTATGGGCCCACTGGATCAATCATTGAATTGGGCTCGATACGTGATTTATAGACCATGTGATACCTTTTACGAACGTGACCTGGCCCTAACTCGGCTAAGATGAAAGGCACCCACATGTAATTCATCTCTCTTTTGAGTGCTCTAAAATGTCGGAGAAATGTTGTAAGATCCTCCTAAAACTTAAAGAAACTGCCCAGTCTTAGATGGACACATCAAAGCTGCTAATCTCGGTCCTCGCGTTGATCTTAATCTTATCTATATCTCTCTTATGGTCACGTGACTCGCGTCCACACGACATAAAGAACAGCCTGTTGCCAATTAAACAGAGCGATGGAATCAAGCACTTGAAGCAGACGAAGTCCTTGACCGGTACCGGTAGTGAAGGAATTTTGCTTAATGGGAAGGCAATTAATACGGGAAATTATCCAAAAAAATCATAAATTTATTATACTTTTGTCAATTCTGTGCCGAAATTTTTAATTTTGCTGATTGAATTATAAACCTTTTCGCCTTTTACCGATTAAGTCCACCCGACCAATTTTAACATGTGGACACCAGTAATACCATGAAGGACAGTGGACATTAACGCAGATAATTTTTAATAATATTCATAATATTTTTCGAATTTTTTATTGTTTTCGTCTTTTTTCTTTTTTTTTCTTTTCCTTTTTTTCCTATCAAGTTTGCAAATTTGCCAAGTACGATTCTCATATACATGTAAGAAGGAACGTTGGAATACCTCCAAAAGTATGTCATTGAGATCGCATGCGTTGAGAAAAGAGCAAGAAGAACCATAAATTGTTCATTTGATTCTACCTAATTCAAGTGGGATGCTAACCGCTTTCAAGGAACGTCATACAGGAAACATTATAAGCAAAATTCATAGAAGACAAGCAAATACTGGTTACTTTTTGAGATAGGGAAAATACAAAATGGAAAGATTGTGTCAGCTTCCAAAAAATTGACTACTGTGCAAATACCACAGAAAGAAAAGGCATCTTTCGTCTAAATAGGTATATGTCAAGAACCAAATTCCTTTCTCAAGATGAAGTCGACGGCATCCTCAACAGTATCCACGACCTGCATAGGTAAACATAAAAGAGTTCGACTAGGATGAGCTGTTTTTTGAATTCATTTTTGACCTTGGAAATTTTAGAGAGGTCAAATTCCCAACAAAAGTGGCTCTCGATTATGCACAATTTTGAAATACTGACATTTTGCTAGGCTGAAGAGGGAAAGGGTTCGTTCAGTCATGTTTCATCCAACCAAAGTTAGAATTCACATATCACCCAGAGCAAAGCAAATCAAGGTATGTGAATATGGGAGGATCATCCACGCCGACACCTCAAACACTTAAGGCCACGTTTGGCTCATGGGCACAGAATCATGAGAAGGAATCCCAATCTCAGCAATCAAATTCCTAGGAGTGGGGTTCTTTCTTTCTTCATTGTTTGGTTTCAAATCACCAACGAAGAGAGAAATGCCCAACGTGCGTTGCAAAATGAGTTTAAAACATGTAAGAAATGGAATGCTTCTCCAATCAACATACACAAAGCGGACAGCAAAAATTTAGGGATAAATAACAAAATGAAGAACCACATAAGATCCCTCAATAATTTTCCGATTATTGTCCTCCAAATGATTTTACAATTCACAATAAACCTATTGTAGACAATAATTACAGAGCGTTTCTGTACGTACCGTGTTTAGAAATCATTGGCAAACGACAAATCAACATAATAAGGGGAGTTGAGTTGATCGGTATCAATGCAACATTTGACCCGAAATCGATGCTTCGATATTGAATCATGAATATGAACAAAATTTGGTTTTCGAATCCCTATGCTCGAGCTCAACTCGATATAGTATGTCGGGCTCGAAATTGAACTCGAGTCTACTCATTTATAACTTGCTACGTAGGATGTTTCTTTCTTTTTTTCCTAATCATATATTGTACCTTCTGCGAAACCTGGTCATGCCATTCGATTGCTTTATCTTTCGACTCTATCAAGCCTAGTGCTTGATTGGTGATTTGGTTATCTAGTTCAGCATTGTCTAAGCCCGATAATATTTTGATAATAGTTTATAGATGCCAGACCCATAATATCCTATATGCTGTAAAATTAATGCGAGAAAATGCTAACTGGATCTTGCAATTCAAGTCAATGCAAGAAAATCAAAAAAAATAAACAAGGAACAATAAATGATACTAGAAATTTACATGATTCGGTCCGAGTGTCGGTACCTAAATCCACGGAAAAAGCCGGCAATGAATAATCCACTAAAATCGGATAATCGGAGTTACAATCGCTTATGCGCTCGAGTATTTTTCACACCTAAATTATAACAAAACCCAAAATATTTACAAATAAAGAACTTCCTTGGACGTAAAACTCATGACACAAATCACGTGCGCACGGCCAAAGAAACGGCGTGTTCGCTGTTCGTTCGTCTACATCAAGAGCTCGTGGTGTGGCTGCGTTCTTGGGAGTCCACACACTTGGAGTCCGCACAACGGCAGCTTCAACGAGGAGAAGTGAATATTACAGAAGAAACCCTTGTGGACCTTTATTTTGTCTTTTATTTATAGTGCCTATCTTTCTTCTTACGATGCGCACATAATAATCATTTTGTTGCTCTATTATTTGTCCAACCTGCCGTAACAATGGCGAGTCCAACTATTGAATTTCATTGTGCGGTCAAACTTGGATATTTATCCTATTAAATCGGATTTCGTAAACGGTTCAAACTCGATACATAATTTAACATCCTAGATCAAGTAAGGTTTGAGTCAAAGCAAGGTTCATTTGTTTTTTTCATATATATTTTTGGTCTGAAAATTAGGTTTGTTGGCTCAAATATAGATATCATCCATTGAGAGAAAAGTGTCAAAAAAAGTCCTAAAACTTTTGTATTTGTGTCAATTTAGTCCTAAAAATTTTTTTGGTGCCAATTCTGTACTAAACTTTTTGCATTTGTGCCAATTTAATCCTAAACCTTTTTTTTTGTGCCAATTTAGTCCTAAACCTTTTGCATTTGTGCCAATTTAGTCCTTCCGGCTAATAGCTATTAACGTGTCGAAGGACTGAATTGACACCAACGCAAAAAATTTAGGACTGAATTGACACCAAAAAAAAGTTTAGAACTAAATTGGCACCAATGCAAATGATTTAAGACTGAATTAGCACTAATGCAAAAGGTTTAGGACTAAATTGGCACCAAAAAAAAAGTTTGAGGACTCAATTGACACCAATGCAAATGGTTTAGGACTGAATTGGCACTAAAAAAAGGTTTAGGACTAAATTAGCACTAATAAAAAAGATTTATGATCTTTTTTTTTTACACTTTTCCCCCTCCATTGACCATAAAGACTTTGAGGAGTTTGTGTCACAACCACACTTCTATTCGCTCACTCAAGGGTCACTTTCTGGAGTTGCCCGCCCCTAGCAATTCATTAGGGATAGGGATTGATAATAATTTCATCTGTACAAATTAGAGTACGAGGGGACCGCCCAAAAGAAGAGCAAATAAAATAGTCCATTCTTTTTGCGAGTATCGCTACGTGACTTAGTTCCGATGTCTTTCTTAGAAATATGAGGTAATAATTGCGCGAATCTGTCAAACGGTTCTCGACGAGAGCGGGAATGCTCTTTTATCATGTATGTGGATCAGTCGGTCGATTTACGACGATTTGTATCGAAATTACGGAAAAAAAAATGCAGAGTTGTAATTTTTGTTATGATGCGAGAATTTATTTCTCAGTGACCATAGAACTGCTCATGTATTATGAGAAGAAATTCGATAAACCCTACGACGGAAAAGTTATTCATCCCATCGAATCTCCAACGTTGTACAGTAGAAGTAGACGATCTGTCACCGTGCGTCGTTCAAGTTTCACACACAAACATAAATAGAAGCTTCCAAATTGACATGACATACAACAAGGTGAGAAAAACTTGGGTAATTTCTCTCTCTCTGTTGTCTGGCTACCCTTCACAACGGTTACTCTGCCACGTGCACTGAGGGCAAGTATATGATGCAGAATATCGTCCTCCTTTGTACCCGCACCTCGGACAATGAGCTGGTAAGCCCATCGGGATGAAGATTGGCGGAGGCGGCTTCTTCTCTTCTTTTTTGGGATCTGGAGCTTGCTTACCGTCATCTTTCTTCTCTTCTTTTTTGGGAGCTGGAGGTGGCTCGGCCACTTTTTTCCAGATTTTTTTCTCTCGCCCCCGGATGTAGTAGAAAAGGAAGCCACAGAGTATGACGACAACAATGACTACGCCAACAATAACCCATGTCGGAGTTTTGTCGTCATCAGACGATACAGAATTCGGATCGATCCATGTTGACGGAGGAGGAAAGTACCGGAAATCCGGATGAGTTTGTGGATAGTTACTGTTCTCCATCAAAAAAAAGCTCTGTGGAGGTAGTTCAATGCATGTGCCGAGCAGTGAGTTTACAGACATATTTTGCAGCATTAATTCATAAGGCAATAACTTTTTCATCACGATGAAATGAGAAGATCATATCATCCGAACGCGAGATCGAGATGATTCAACAAGGAATCCAGCGAGATATAATACGATCCGAAGTAGGTGGTTGCACGTACCTTCACAAGGAGAACCGAGCAAACCAGTGAACGATGTTGTTGCTCCAATTTTTTACGCAACCTGCAAAGAAGTGAGGATTTTCATTGGGTAGCATCTTAGTTATAAGGGCTCTCTATCTAACCCCCCATATGGGTGGGTGTGTGTTTTAATTTAATGCGTCACCCTCTTTACTGTGCGGGTGTGCTTACGATGCAATAATTGAAGAAGATAGGACAGAGTAGTCAATATCATTCACCGACCAAATAGTCTAGCGATTTTTCATTGAATTCGAGGATGCTTTCGTGTAGCGAAAATTAAGTAACTTGAAAAACATTTTTTAGAAAATAATCGCTTATATCGTTTATAAAAATAAATTAATAGAAATATTTTCCATCCCCCACAAAAATAGTTAGGCATGAATTGTTATCGATACTAATTTTTCTAAACGATATGAGTGATCATTTTTCGAAAAATGTTCTCCAAATTACTCATTTTTCACGAAACAAACGCGCACCCTGAGTATTTATACATGCTTATAATCATCTTTCTTCATGTAGCCTATGGTAGGAATAGGCGTTCTACTCAAATTATAATGTGATGGTATATTCCAACTTTACTGCATGCAAGCTTGAATAGCATATTCATGGAGAAAATATAACCGAGGAGAAATATTTTGGAGATGTTGTAGCAGCGAATCTTTGCCCATTGACACGTAGACCATGGAGAAAATAATTTGTTGAAGTGAACGGTAGATGGGGATAGTGAAATGGAAGTTTGGCGTTTGGTAGTAGGTATATATTTAAATATTGTGAAACGATTGATGTCTAATCGACTCATTATCCAAAAACATTATACCTTTAAAGTGTCTTTAGTGTGGGTTTTAGACGTAGATTCCGGAAAAACGATCAAAAAAAGTAGCAAACCTCTTGCACATACTCAAATTGCTGTATTTAGGTCTCCATATCTTTTAAGTAATTTTTGATAGTATTTATCTTCAAGATAGCGTGTCTGGATTGTGGATGCGTATGAATTTCCCCAAAACTGCAAGACAAGACGGAGGTGGCTCCTTTTAGCGATTTCCACATCGCACCGGACAAATCACTTGGGAAACTCGAAAGCCATCCTAAGCAAGTCCTAAAGTTCTAAGGCTACTGAGTATTAAGGGCAGTGACAAGATAGAAAATTTCCGCATCATGTCATTCAGACGATCAGTTCGTTCTTAAGTTTCGATATGCTGGTTCAACCGTGCACAATAAGCCATCTTTTCTGTTGAGGCCCCTTATTTGCTGCTTATTTTCAGCGATTCTCCATTCTGAATTTGTTTTGCATCGTGCCTTCCAATATGAAACTTACCTCTTGCTCTGCCAAAACATGAGGTCCGTCAACCATGGCTGAATTTGCAGATGTAAACATTGGTCCCGTTTGGTATTGGAAGGGTCCAGAAAATCTGCAGATTTGCAAAGTACAATTCTCATAAACATGTAAGAAGGAACATTGGAATATTCCCAAAAGTGTGTCATCGAGATCGCGTGCTTTGAGAAAAGAGCAAGAAGAACCATAAATTGTTCATTTGATTCTACCTAATTCAGATGGGATGCTGACCACCTTTAGGGAACGTCATACATAAAACATGATAAACAAAATTCATAGACTAGCGAATAGTAGTTACTTTTTGAGATAGGGAAAACACAAAACGGAAAGATTGTGTTAGCTTCCAAAGAATTGACGATTGTTCAGACACCACAGAAAGAAAAGGCATCTTTCATCTAGACGATGTCAAGAACCGCATTCCTTCCTCAAGATGAAGTCGACAGCGTCCTCAACAGTATCCACAACCTGCATAGGTAAACATAAAAGAGTTCGACTAGGAAGAGCGATTTTCGAATTCATTTTTAACGTTGGAAATTTTACAGAGAAGACAAACTCCAAGCAAAAGTGGCTTTCGATTATGCATGGTTTTGAAAGACCGACATTTTGCTAGGCTGAAGAGGGAAAGGGTTCGTTCAGTCATGTTTCACCCAACCAAAGTTAGAAACTACAGATCACCCAGAGCATAGCAAATCAAGGTATATAAGCATGGGAGGATTATCCATGCTGTCACCTCAAATACTTAAGCCCATGTCTGGCTCATGGCCATGGAATCATGAAAAGGAATTCCAATCTAAGCAATCAAATTCCTAGGAGCGGGGTTCTTTCTTTCTTTATTGTTTGGTTTCAAATTACCAACGAAGAGAGAAACGTCCAATGTGAGTTGCAAAATGAGGTTAAACATGTAAGAAATGGGATCCATCTCCAATCAACATATAAAAAGCGGATAGCGAAAAACGAGGGATAGAAACAGAATGAAGAACCACATAAGATCCCTCAACAATTTCCCGATTATTGTTCTCTAAATGATTTTACAGTCCACAACAAACCCAATATATACAACTCGTCAAAATCTCGCAAGTCAATCATTTCACACAAAATCCGCATCGATGAAGATGAAGCCATTCCCATCTACCTTCAAACTACTTCATAGCAGTTACCTCAAGCCATCGCGATATTCTCATCCTCATCGTGTTTTGAGTCAAAGACCTAATCACAATAACAAATAGAGTGGCAGTAACTCGGCCGAGTTTGTAAATGGAACTTTGTGTCCCCACCCAAGCCTATGTGATGCTCGTAGCTCACGTCTTCATAAAGAATCCAAACAAGTTTCACAATGGCAAGAGAGAGAAATGATTTCACCTAGTAGAGGAATGTGAGGGCTATGGAATCAAGATGCAGGCAAAACTCACATAGGAAGGATTTGAAGATGATGAATGGAGAGAGAGAGAGAGAGTTCTAGTTTGTAGGATTTGAAGATGATGAAGCTCAGACAAATAAGTGGGTTGGGTTAATAAATGTTTTTCTTTTCTAGGAATCCCAGTACCGCCTCTACTTTAGCAATCCAATTATGAGTTTTTAGAAGAATCCGTTACCTAGGCACTTTGATTCTGCGATCATAAATCCATCCAAAGATAAGTTGCAATGAGATTCCATTTTCTATTTTTTTTACTCCAAGCTGAACCAAACAAGGCCTAAGTTATTACACAATGTACTTACTTCTTAATGTTTTCCCAGTGGAATCAAAGATCTGCAGTCTCAACAAGACTTTCCGCTAGGATCATGGGTATAAAATCTCTAAACCAAAGAAGTGAACATGCTGGAATGCACACGATCCGCTCACTTAGAAACCTACCATCAACTCACCCCAACATACATATGAGGAAAGATAAGAGAGAGAGATAGTGAGATGTCTGAATTTTGTTAAAAGTACCAATACCTACCAAGTCGGCAGGGAACTCTGAATGATTATCTTTTCCCTTGAATACCCCAGTCCTTGTTAGTATAGAAAACCAAGGATCTCCTGCCTGAAGGAGTTGTTAGCAGTATTGGTGATTATGCTCGGAAATAAAATTACTGATATGATAAAATACGTTTCTCGTTATAAAATATACCTCTCGTGCGCCTCTAATGTCGATTTTTGGATTATCTCCTATCATGTACAGGGTTTTGAAATAACGAATTCCAGAGTTTGTAGTATTCTCCACATCTAGGTTGCTTAAATAAGATGGAATATGATTCCTTAACACGGTCTCAGCATTTCCGTAGACAAATGGATTTGGCTTCCCATATGATGTAAATGCCAGCGGAATGGGATGTATTCTGCAGAACAGAGAGAAGTAAACAATGTGCAACATAAGATTGAAGATCAATGCATGTTGCTATCCTGCACTGAGTCAAATTAGGCCTACAAAAGGATCTATAGGTCATTATTTAATGTTTTGTCAGGAATATTTAGATCAAATTCCATGCAGAACTAAACATTGAGAAGCTGAAACCTCACTATCTTACCTGTTATAGATTGCTTCTAATGCAATCCTGAAAGCTCCCATACCCAGACGTTCAGCAGGAAAAGTAGCCTGCCTTTACACTTTGTCAGCTAGTCATCAGCCAGGCTTTAGTTCCACTAAGGCTTCAAAAACTCAAGATTGCAGCTGGCATCACAGACGGCAAAGCTTACCTGGTATTCTAGGTCATCATTTGCAAAAAACAGGTGCGGTTGCTTTCCAGTCCCCCTTCCAGGAAGCCCTCCAGTTCTCAACAAGTCACAGAGCACCTAAACCCAAACTTAATTATCGCAGAATTATTTAAATGTACACAGACAGATAGATAGATGATAACACTCCATTTTGTCACTTCTTTCAAACTGTATTTCAGCGCCCACTAGACTTCTAAAAAGATGATGACTAAAGTTGCAGAGTAGTTACTGAACAAACAAACAAAGCCTAGTGTCTTTTGATAATCAGTTCAAAGATTTAGAACTCGCGTGACTAAAAAGCCCAGTATGAACTCAACAGCGAATTAGATAATCTAAGAAAGGACAAGATCTTTAGAGTGGTCACAACCTGAATGTCTCTACCCCAGTCAACAGAATCACTGACTATGAATGCTGCCTTAACTCTCTGTGTTTGCACGGCAATTTTTCTCTTCGCCATCTCATTAGAAGTGCTATTCTGGTCAACGTCTGGCTTAGTTGTCCATTTCTTGTACGGTGCCAGTGGATCAATGGCATCAAAGTAGCTAGTGTACTCATCAATTGACAGAACATTTCTGTATAGAAAAGACATAAGCAGAAAAGGGTCAACCGGAGAAAAGAAATAAGAGAATCAAGCTATTGGAGTTCTTGTTTCAGGTGAAACAGTATTGAAGACAGACAGCTAAGATGATATATGGAGAAGACTTGTCTGTGATTACTGGAGTCCCTGAGAACTTGAGCGATTTTATTAACTTTGCTTGTGCCTATATATCACCTAGACATTAAAGTTATATCCTTCATTATCAATTTTGTTAAATACATATCTTGATCCTTATTGCCTCTCTCTCTCTTTCCCCCCTCCCCCCACACCACACAGCTGCATGCACAAGCAAGTAATTGAGACATGCTGGGTACATTTGTGAACCTAGATAAGTGGTCAAAATATTTACTTGTATCCATATTCAGACATCACAGCAGCAGGTTCTCCTTTGCCTACAGCAACGACAAGTTCGTTCTCAAATCTGTGCAAAAACCTCAATTAGGAAACAGATTAATAAAATAGAAGAGCGTATTCATGAGTAAAATAGAGAAGCCCACGCAATATCCTAGTAGAATAGTTAGTACATGCATTGGCACCCTTCTGTGTCTTTTCTATTCATATAATAAAATATAGGCAGTGCATTTCCCTAGTTTCCAAGAACAAAGCACATGAGACGAAGAAATGAGACATGTTCTTTGATATCCATATATACACACTAGATATGTACATTCAACAAAGTCTATTTTCACAGGTTTGAACCTACTAATTTGTGTACCCATAAATAACTCTTGTACAGGAGAATTCGCATCAAACTAATAATACACAAGCACAATAGTTTATTTTGCAATCGTAGATTTTCATAATCGTGATAGAGATACATGAAAAAAGCAAATGCAATCTCAGTTCTGATTTACATTAGCATGCTGCATTTCTTGTTGGAAGTTGGTCATAGAGATAATCCAACAAATCCATACCTATTTACCAGTTGTTTAAAAGGTGTGTGGCCCTGTATGACCTGCAAAGTATCTTGGTCAAAAGATGAGAGGCAAACAAAACAAAGCAATTCCGGACCTGATAACAAGCAGAATTGTGAGGGCAAGCAGATTTTGTAAAACAAGAGACGAACTACCTGCGAAGGTAAAATGTTGACTCCTAATAGTTGACCTAAGTCCTGGGCTCTTTTGGGTTCAGAAAAACCACCCCCTGCATCAGCCATTGCTATTAGCCACATGCAGTAAAAGGTAAACATCGCTTCTTTAAGAATTAACACGCGAATTTTCTTATTTCGAGGCAGTAGCATATTGAACAATGAAAGGTAAGGGCATCTCAAAAGGCGTCGCAGATCAAAGTGCATGAATGACTTAAACATAAGATAGCAGCAATCTCGAAATCATCAAGAAGATTACTATCACATCTTAAAAGTACTGATACTTGCTGATAAATGAATAATCAACCACAATAAGAGTATGATGTCCAGCATGCAACTTGAAAACTATAGTTAGTTTGACCATTATATCGCGGCACGCTCACCGCTGATGATTCTATAGAACGGTCACATTTGCTAAGACGTGTCGAAAGTGAGGAATGTAATAGTAAAAGTTACTAACACATTAGAGCAATTACTAGGACCTGTTGAAGTATACCGATCACGAACACTCACCATTTGTCAAGAACACGAAAGGTATCTTCAGCTTTCCTGAAAAGATGTAGAACATAAAGTAAGTGATAGCTGGTTATCAAATAGCAGATACGAATCTCGATGTCCACCGCCCTTACAGTCCATCAGAAAATTCGGTAGCGATCAGTGCAAAAACATGAATTCGCAACGTAAGCATCGGAAAACACGCGAAACAACAAGGTCACTTGCACGACATAACACAAGCCCCGCGGGTATGTCAGCAAGCGAAAGCGAAAGCTTTACCAGAATCATCGTACAATCTCTGGAGCGCGCGCGGAGAACCGCCGACGGGAGCATGACCGAGGAGAACCACGCCGTCGATGTCGAAGGCAATGCCGAACGAAGGCCTGCAATGAAAACCGACGATCGTTCGATTCGATCACGGACAAAAAGAGAGAAGGAAAAATTATTATCGGGAAATCACGGGGCGTCGAAGCGCGACCGAACACAACACACCGATCCGATTGCGAGCTGAGTCGCCGCGAGGATGAGCGCGAGAGGAGCAGGGACGGTTGCTCTCGGCGGCGGCGGCAGCGGCTCCGCGAGGCGATTGCGAAAAGCTGGCGCCTCATCCTCCGTTCACGGCGAATCCGCTTCAGGAGATTTGAAAGAGCTCGAACGAACAACTGGGAAATGAAGCTCCGAGAAGGACGGAGCGAGCGAGCTTCGACTGTCCCAGACTGGATCAACAAGAGAGAGAGGGAGAGAGAGAGAGAACGGCCCAATTGCAGAGAGTCATCGTGTTCGATTGTTCAGTTGCCGCGAATCAGGCCCGTTGAAATGATGGGCGGGCCTTCCTTCGGATCCGAGCTCAGCTCTTAAGGCTGGATTTTAGACTTCGTTTGTGTCGCGGAATATGAATAGCTAAAAATGATCACTTATATCGCTTCAAATAATATTAGTCAATGAAAAAAAATTAATATCGATAATAGTTTATATCTAAATATTTTCGTGGATTTATTCATTTTTCAGGCGATACAAACAATCATTTTTTAGAAAAATATTTTCAAATCATTTATTTTTCATGAAATAAACGGAGCCTTCGCGAATGCTTTTGGGCTTTTGCTTTCTTCTTTTGTAATTTTCTCTATCTTTTCTATTTCCTCGTAGCGTAATTCGGATAAGTTGCGCAAATACTTCTACAATTTTTAGGCCTCCGACTAATTTAAGGTCGCGTTTTGCCAAAAACCTTGTAAAATCATTAAATTCCAAAGTTTCTCTTTTACTATAATTGATGTGAAGAACCAACACATCGAGCACCTCCAACGCCGCTACTCTAACATGCGTTTGGCGATTCATGGTCTGAGAGGATAAGATTTTGGCGGAGGGGGCAAGAAAAACAATCGGGCGTGAAAATGAGAAACTGCCACATGCCACATGCTACATGCTCTACGAAGCACGAGAATCAATATCATCTTGATCGTTAATCATGTAGACCTCGCTATGGGCCCACTCGATGAATCGTTGAATTGGGCTCGAATCGTGATTTGTAGACCATGTGATGCCTTTTACGGAAGTGACCTGGGCCTGGCTCGGCTAAGATAAAAGAAGACCCACATCCAATTCACCTCTCTTCCGAGCGTTCTAAAATGTCGGAAAAATGTACTAAGATCCACCTGGACTTAAAGAAACTGCCTGTCTTAGATGGACATATCGAAACTGCTAACCTTGGTCCTCGCGTTGGTCTAACCTTATCTATATCTCTCTTATGGTCACTCACGTGACTCGTGTCCACACGACATAAAAAACAGCCTGTCGCCAACTAAGCAGAGCGATGGAGTCGAGTGCTTGAAGCAGACGAAGTCCATGACTGACATAGTAAGGGAGCTTTGCTTAATGGGAAAGCAATTAATACGGATAAATTATCAAAAAAAATTCTAAACATAATACATTTTTACCAATCTAGTCATGAATCTTTCAATTTTATCAATTGGACTTCTAAACCCTTTCGCATGTTGTCGATTGAGTCCGTCTGGCAAATTTTAACTAGAAATCGCTGACGTAGATACCAATAGTGCCACAAAGGACAGTCGGCATTGAATATTTCTCGAAGTTTTTTCTTATTTTGTTCTTCTTTTTTCTCTTCTTTCTATCCTTTACTTTTTTCCCTATCAAGTTCGGTGAGGGTTGCCGATCACAAGCGAGGGGCCGGCCGGCGAGGAATGGTAAAAGAACAGCCTGTCGCCTACTAATCAGAACACTGGAATCAAGCGCCTTAAAGCAGAACCGTACTTCTATCGATGAAAACGAACTCCTTGACCGATAGCGAAGGCGCTTTGCTTAATCGGAAAGCAATTAATCCAAGACCAAGGAATAAAAACTAGGAAGCGACATGAGCATCTAGAAGTAGAAGCACGGCACTGACCAAGAGCCTAATATTCAAAGAGGAACGTGGAAAAAAGCAACGTAATAGTGGACCCCAGTGTCTGGTCGTTGTCGGCCACCATGATCGTGTCCCTCGGGAATTCTAATCCCCTCTTGGTTTGATTTGCCATCGCATCGTTCTCTCTGTCTTTTTCCAATCTTGCGGACTCTCATCGGATAAACACGACATATCCGGCTTATAGAGAATTGTCCCAAAACATGTCACGGAAAGGCAAGAGGGAATGAAGAAACAAGAAGAAGAAGAAGGTGATTTGATCTGGTTGGTTAGGTTTGGCTGACTATTGAAGAAAACAAAAGTTGACGAGTGTCAAAGAAGGAAGCAGACAAGCATGGCCGTCGCCCTGTACACTTTATTTGAAAATGTGGGACATCGATGGTAAAATTCCGAGTCTAATTTATGTTTGATTTCATTTTCCCTGAAATTTGACCGAAGATGTTTTGTACGGGCGATTTTACACACTCTTTATCCATGTTTAATTTGGTTATTGAATTTTCTTTTAGTTTGACTTAATATAGTTGTATCGTTTGAATCGAACCAATTGGATCCTTCCAGTTAATTACATCCAACTAGCATTTGAAATGAGAATGTAACTCGATCGCGAAACCACATTTGCTTATGTGGGTACACACATTAGTAACTACATTGGCAAAATCAATACAAATGACAACCAGCAAATTGGATGCACAATAATAATCAGTTGGGTTGGTTGATGGCACAATTGGAGCATGTTGAATACAAGAGAGGTCGGTGATTTCATTTCAATCTTAATTATTTTGTTTAGCACTTGTGCCAAAAAAGTGAGTTGGACTTATTGGAGGTACAGTTCCATTTGACCTAAAGGTTCCTTAGGTGGAGCACACCATGGTTTACTAGGAGAAGACGCTGTAGTAGATGAGGTTAAAGTGGTTAAATGAAAATAATTCTCATAAAAATTTCATAGCGGGAAACGACCATTTTTCCTATCAGGCTCTTACGATGAAATATCTTGGTGAGACATGCCACTAGAATTTGCACTTGTTGGTAATGCGTTGATGGCTAAGACCGTCGTCTGAAAATCTTCTTTGATACCTCACTCTGAAATATCAGAGAAAGTCCCAACTCTTTAACATGTCTGTGCTGTCTAATAACAACTCCCTTTTGAGGTACGGTGTAAGGACATGGTGATTGTTTCTTTACCACAATAGAAAAGCAAGATGTTCACAGTGATGTGGAGCGGAATTCACTGCCATAATCACGTTGGGAACTTTAATTGGTAATTGGTAGCGTCGGGTCGTCAAAGTCTGAAAGGACTAAAATGAGCACATTGGCTTTAGACCTCGAAAAAGAAACTCGTGCATAGCGTGAAAGATCATCAACAAAGCCGGATAGTAATGCGAACTTGAAAGCGGAGTTAGTTCGGGAAATCCCCCATAATCAACACGAACTTAAAGAAGCAAGAACCATAAAGTACTACCTATATTCTTGGTTCTTTCCCACTTTGGCTAAAAACCAGCAATCGTGCCCCGCAAAATACGGCATGATTCAGCCAAACCAAAGGTTTGCTAAGTTAGTAAAAGTTGTCCGAGGAAAGGCCGAAGCAGCCTTTTTGAGCCGTTCATGTCCGTCAATTTCATATTCATTTATTGCGTGCTTCCTCCGGTGACTGAGGAATGTTTTTACCCCATGATCATCAATCAATTGATCATTTGCCCGTCCACTTCGAGGTTCGGAAGTACACGAGGCGCACGAAACTTTAGCCGGGTCCGTCTGATCTGAAGCGATTTCGCTGCCGGTGACAGAAATCGAACCGAAAGCGAAGAACAAGAAAACAGGGGCAAGTCACGGAGACGAGGAACAGAGCGAGGACGATGCAATCACAGGGTAATCGTTAGTCGAGTACCGCACACTAAATTCACCCGAATCCGATTACTGTACAAGTCGGTACTAGTAAGGTACACCGCCGATCCGAGTTATTCTACAGCATACATCCCCCGAACTCCCCCAACCCATAAGACCCAATTCGAATCCAAATCCCCAAAATCGGACCCCGGTCCGACGGAAAACAACCAATAAACTAATTAATGAAATACAGACACCGCAGGAGAGAACAAGAAGTTCTTGCGACCTGCGACCTGCGTTCTTATCTTTACCCATCTGTACATCTACATCGTCAGGTCAACTTGGAGAACCCCACGGAATTCTCCCCGCTACGAGTCGGAACTGTACCCGCTCTGGATTGGGGTTCCGGAGCTCGTGCTCGCGAAGCCACCGTCTTCCCTCTGCTCCTCTCTGGCAGAGGGGGCCGTCGACGCGAACGCCCTCGCGGACCGGATGATGCTCCTGAGTATGTTGATCTTGATCTGACCGCGCTTCGGGGGGAGGCGCTGGGCCGATCGCCTTGGGGGTTCCGGGTTTTGGTTGTCCATTCGCCTCGAAGGATTTTGGACGATGGAAACAGAGGAGCGCGACGAGAGATGGAGAGAGAGAGAGTTTGAGATAACAGAGTTTGCAGAGGATGAGTTCGCAGCAAACGAGAGCGTTGGGCTTCGTAGGCGAAGGGGGGCGGCTTATATAGGGTAGGCTACAGTGCAAAAACTTGCTCCTTACGATTGTTGGGACTGCCTGAGTCGAGCGAGTGCCGAGCGGCCAATTAACTCGGAACGGGAATTGGATCAGGTGGTGCCGCGACCACCGTAAGAGTGCGGTTTTTGCCCTATGAGGTGTGAATGCTCCATCGCAAGAAGGAACGAAGCCGTCCTCTGATCTTCGATGCATCGGAGTTATTGGATTGGAGCAAATTTTTTCTTGCTCTTAGAACAGCGAATCCACTACTTTCCTACTTGGATTTTTTTTTTTTAGAAAAGACGCAGAGCTTGAAAATTACGCCATTACTCTCGTAACAAAATATGATCAGAGCTGATCTCCTAATAATAACAAAGGAAGCAAATCAATTGGTGGCATATTTAATATATATTTATCAATCGCATTGTAGGATTGCATAGCCCAATTTGCTAGCCGATCTGCACACATTTCCCTCCCTAAAGTACGACGAAAAGATGTAAATTTCTTACCGGAACAATTTTTTTTTGTTTGGGTCGAACTTAGCGAAACAATTTTTAGAAACGCCGCCAAAAACAGCACGCGCGCTACCAACTGCGTCGGGCTTCCTGAACCTTTCCCCGGGCGTTCGGAGCTTGGCACAGCACGAATAATCTCCTGCCACGTGTGGACGCATTTGCGGTGGTTACAACTGGAAGAGGAAAGACGGGGATATGCTCGCCACGTCAGCAGAAATTTAATGATTATATTAGGGGTGTGCATGGTCCGGATGGGCGGTTCTCACCTCGGAACTGTGAACCGCCCGATACAGGACCGGTTCCAAAACTTAGAATCGAGAACCACTCGTTAGTTTCATGGACCCGCCCAAGAACCGGACCGGATGGTCCGGTTCTTGAGCAGGTCCATGGAACCGGTCTCAATAAGTTTTCCTAGACAAATAAAAAAAATTATGGACCAACATCGAATCAACAGAACAAAATGAAAAGAACATAACTTTTCGTACAATTCCTACACTATAATCGATTATATAAACCACATCATCCATAAATCAAGTAGGTACCCATTAATTATTGGGAAAAATGACCAAGGTATCCCAACTATACATGAGCTTTCAGACATGATAACAAATTTTCTTTTTTTTAAAAAAATTTTTTGGTCAGATTTTTTTAATTAAAAATTTAAAGAATATATATATTATTATTATTATTATATTACCGGTCCGGTCCGGATGGGTGGGTGGGCTGTTCCACACCGGGAACCGGCCCAAACAGTACCGGTTCCAAAAAATTGGAATAGGGAACCGGATCGGTTCCCTTGGGAACCACCGGTTCCGATCCGGTTCCGGGCGATCCGAGCGGGTCTCGGTTCTTTTGCACACCCCTAATTTATACGAGGATGATGCCGCCGTTCCTTCCCTTATGCCTTTTCGGAGCTTCTTATGACACGTGACCTTTTTACCCTTGATTTTTTTCTATTTCCTCCTTTTTGGGTGCGTGCTTTGTATTCAAAAGCAATTATTTGGTGATGCAAAGGAGCTTACACAGGCATACGCATATATACGTACGTATGTGTTTTTGAGTTTACATGGTCGAGTTTTCGAAAAGTCGGGCTGGTTCCGTACGAATTAAGGTCACTAGCCAAGTAGCCATGCTGCTTTTCCTTGAAAAATATTTTTTTTCCCTCGCAGTGGCAAGTTATTTCTTCTATTTTAAGAGATTTTTCAAAAAAAACGAGTGATCCAAGAGGGCTCTGAATTTTTAATACTTACATGTGGTGTAGAAAATCCGGCTCGTTTCGTGGAAGGTGCCCACTAGAGGAAGGATCACCTCAATGTCAACCCACACAGATTGCAAGTTTGACATTCCAATTTTATTTGATTCTTCTTATTCGACAGTGATTCGTTCGCATCATAAAAACTCTAGCAGACAGGAGCCGAAGCAGCGGAGCCGGCTTTCTGGAAAGATCGAACCACGGCTCGCCGGAATAATGATCCCTCTCTCCGTCTTTCCATCCTCGCGCGGGCGAGCACATTTTCCCTTCGATGTGGCGAAGGCGCAGAACCGGAGTTCCCCCCCGAACTGGATCGATACATATATTCCCCACACGAGAACAAACCAGCCAAAATCGATCTTTCTCACGCCCCATCGCTGGCTATCACGAGTCATTTCCCTCTCGGTCCACGGCGAAACGAGAACAGCTACACGTACGTCGCGATGGGAAAACCAACTCGATAATTTAATGGGGTCCGGGCTCGTGCTCGGGAGAATCGAATCCCACTATCAAAATCTCGTAAATAGCAACGAAGCTCCCCGTCGCGCTTTAAAAAATTAAAGAAAATCGGAATACTGAATTGCGACCGGTGGGGCCCGGGATGACGCGGCATCCATTTTTTTATTTAATCTTTATTGATTGCCTCCCTCCGTATTGGGCGGTGTGTAGCTCGAAGCGGGCATCAAGGGTCGAGTCAAACCTGGTCGCGGGAGCAGCCCCTGGTTTTTAGCAAAAACCGCTTATGCCTTTCCGCCCCCGGTCCATTGACCGGATCCCGTCAGTCAAGCCCGCTGTCCTCTTCGAAAATGCTCTTTCGCATTTCATTTTGTTTCTCTTTTGTCTTTCGGGCTTTTGTGTGCGGTCGACCCTACCTTCTTTCGCCCAAAGGGGTGACAAATTACTTTAGGAGCGGCGACCGTCACCAATACTCTATGTGTAGCAGATGGCGGTGATTTACCGGCTAACGATTCGATTCGCAATTTATTTCGGTGAGGCATCGATTTTATACGTGGTGTTGTGTAACTTTTCGGGCGAGCAAGAGATGTGAATGGCCGACGGAGAAGGACCGATTTTATATTACCCTTCAATTCGAATTAGCAAAAGCAATGCCTCCTCGCATTGCTTTGGAGAGGCCGTTTCTTATCTCGTGCCGAAGCGATTTGTGAAGCACAAGGGCCTAAACAAGTGAAATCAAAAGGCATTACTTACATGCTACTGCAGGTACATTGATCTGTATTTGCTGGAGAATTGGGAGTTCCTATTGTAATGCGTGACTACTGGGATCCAAAACCAAAAGAAATGGTATTTCTTGGCAAAAACATAACAGAGGCAGCCAACCAATATAGATGGATCCGAAATCCGATTCAAATCCAGTATAGTGCCATTGACATGTTAGGACACCTTATCTTTCAAGAGAAAAAAGGGCGTGAAACTTTTTTGTGCGCCGTGTCCCTACTTGTTTTTAAACATTTCTGGTTGTTTTGGTAGACATGGACAAAATTGTTCGAGCCGAGGTTCCCTTTCAAAGGGCGGAATCGAGGCATAGGCTCCGACTCATGCTTTCGTGGAACCAAATTCAGCAAACCAGTGAATTAGCGATAATGAAGAGGAAGGAGGAGGGCGAGAGACCCAATGAGGTTTCAGCGCGTCGAAAGAGTTCTAGAAGATCAGTGCGCGTTATGGTCCCGAATTAATTTTTGGTTTTTTTCCTCACTCTTCTTCTTTTTTTAAGAAATCTCAACGACAGCGTGGAGCTAGAAGACTCCAACCACATGCGTCCTGCTCCTGCTTTCCTTGGACAGCGAGCAGTAGATCGCTCTTTGGGTGAGGAAAATGCGTCCAAGCTTTGTCGTTCTGCAGAAATCCTCATCAAAATCGAGGAGCGAATGTGACCGGGGCGTCGAGCTTCGGGGTGCAAAACGCGTATCTTGATAACGTATGCCCCTACCCTAAAAGAATCTCACACTTCCAACAGCTTTAGAAGCGACAAAGAAGGCAAGAAACTTTGGATCATACGGATGTCATTTAGCATTCGCACACGTTGTTTCTATCGTCGATGAACTAGATATATGACAAAGTATCGAAGAGATAACTACTCATACCACCCGTTGAAGAATTGACTCTTGAAAATATCGGTTTATTCGCGCTGGACGACGTAATCGGCCATTCGAATTAAAGGGCAATTTTTTAAAAATTTTTCTTTTTATTAATTCCCGGTCAAAATCTGAAGTGTTTAGAAATTTTGAAAGTATAAGAGTCAATGTTTGTATCTTGCAAAAGTTTCGGACGTTTCGAATTTGAAAAAAAAAAATCAAAGTGTGCAAGTTGGGAGATTTAAATTGGACATAGTAAGCTGTAAAAGTCAATATAGTCACGCAAGTAACGTTTATATATTTGGGTAATTGAAAAATGATTGTTGCATAACGCATGAACTTGTATGGATTATAGAATGTCATGAATAGGAAAAAGTATCTTAATTGGACCGTTGGATGAGGCGGGTCTCGTGTGACACCCATGAACTAAAGTCGAACGTGAGTCGAGTGTAGTCAATATTTGTTCAAGGGTAGAAGTTAGACTTGGAGGAAGAGATAGAATTCCCAGATCGAAATTAGTTCATTGAAAATTTTTCAAACAAGCCTTCTCAACGGGCTCAAGTTAATCATACAAATGTTTTAATTTCCAGTGCACTGATCACATATGACACGAGAAAGACGGTATGTTGGGCGACAATTTTTTTTTTTTTCAGGTGTTGATCATATTTTTAACAAAATTCTTTAATAAATTCATGACACGGTGGATGGAAGATCTCTGCGTAAATAAAGCGGCGCACAAGTGGACAGCTAAATTACGGGAAAAACGAGAATTCCTTGTGCGAGTTAAACTCTATGCAATTTGGGCCCGAAAAAATGAAAAACGCGTTCTCCTAGGGTGCGCATGAGAACCATTCTGTGCCCGGAAACAATTTCTGAACAGAAATGATTTTTTTTTATTCTGTGCCCGGAAACAATTTCTGAGTATTTTAATGCGTTTGATAAACTGTCTAAAATTTCTATTCCTAGAGTAGAAAAGAATAGAAATGCGTTTGGAAACTACACAAAATTTCTGTTCCCAAATAATATTTTAATAATATTTTGAATTGTTTAATTTTTTTTTCTTTTTTGTGTTGTTCTTCTTTGGCCATGGCCGGTCGCCGGCGACCGGCCACAGCCCAGGGCCGGCGAGGGCGTCACGGCCCTCGCCGGCGGAGGCGAGGGTCGCCCTCGCCGGCGAGGGCGAGGGCTGGACCCTCGCCGCCTGGGCGAGGCCAACCCTCGCCGTCGTGACCCACGGCGAAGCCGACCTCGCCGTGGGTCGCGACGGCGAGGCTCGGCCTCGCCCAGATCTGGCGAGGCCGAGCCTCGCCGTCGCGACCCACGGCGAGGTCGGCTTCGCCGTGGGTCGCGACGGCGAGGGTCGGCCTCGCCAGATCTGGGCGAGGCCGACCTCGCCCTCGCGACCGACGGCGAGGCTTGGCCTCGCCCGATCTGGGCGAGGCCGCCCTCGCCATGGCCGACGGCGAGGCTTGGCCTCGCCCGATCTGGGTGAGGCCGCCCTCGCCATGGTCGACGGCGAGGCGGCTCGCCCAGGCGGCGAGGGTCCAGCCCTCACCCTCGCCGGCCCTAGGCTGTGGCCAGTCGCCGGCGACCGGTCATGGCCAAGGAAAAAAACCAAAACAGAAATAAGAAAACAAAAAAAAGAAAGAAAAGAAAAAAAACTGATTCTCAAAATTGTGCCGAGAAATAAGAAGCAACTTTTTTTTACTTCTTGTTTCTCTTCCAAAACTATTTCTTGGCATAAATTTTTGTAAAAATGTGCCCGGGAACAAAAAATTTACCAAACGCATTTCTGTTCCCAAACTATTTCTGGGAACAAAAAAACAGAAATTTTTGCTGTTTGGCACGTTGCCAAACGGACTCCTAGAGGAGACCTGGAGTCGACTTTTTTGGGCCACATGAATCGAAATTGCCACCCGTAGGCAAAAGACACTTTATGCAATATTTTACTCTACACATGACAGGGACAACAACACAAGTAGTCATTAAATTTTGACTCAATGTATAATATAATTTCTAAATTTCTAATTTGTTTAATGTGATCTCTGAATTTTAATCCATTATGCAATGTGATCCTTTAACTCTTAATCCGTTCAATATAGTCTTTAAACTTTTGATACACGTTGAATTTAGTCCATGAACTATATGAAAATATTCAATGTCATGGACTACATTATATATTGGGCCAAAGTTCGAGGACAATCCGCGTCATTTTCCCTAAATAATGAAACCTATTGCAAACAAGCAAAATTCAGAATTTCGGGGACTCTCTCTTTCTCTCTCTGATATGCGTGCTTATTAGTTGCTTCAAATTGCAATGGTTTGGGTATGCTTGCGACTTGTTAATATCTCGAGACACTGTTGTAAAAAAAATCGTCTTACTTATGTTTGGATTTTTCATGCTTCATTCGATCAATTTTTTTTGCTTTAAAAAATTGGCAGAACACTGGTTTATGTCTAGTATAAATATTTAATCGGTAGGTTTAATAAACAATAACGACTTTGCTATTCGAGCGATCATAATATGACAAACAGCTTGTCACAAAGAGGATAAGAAAAGCCACCAAATCAGCACTTGTCATTCGACCAACGTTTAATTAAAGGGTCATGATCATTAAGACGATAGCGGCATGATGTGCCTACTTTTGAAAGACCCTGACCAATCCGTGCGTGGTGATGGAGCCGTGATTACATATATAACTTTGGACATTGGACGTCCTCTGGGTTGGTTGTCGGAAAAGTGAGAGATTCCATCATCTAGAGCACGAAGAACAAATTTAAGGTTCGTTTGTTTGAAAATAAACTATTTTCGGAAAATTATTTTTTGACTTTTCAATGTTTTGATGATGAAAAAAACATTCAATTTGGAGAAAACGTTTCTGTGGACTAAAACCAACAAGTTTAGATTGGGAAAAACTACTTCCCCTTTTAGCAGGATGAAAATCACCTTTCCTAAGTTGCCAAATGAATGAAACCTTGAAAATGATTGACATGAACAATATTTTGTTTTATTGCAAATTTTTTAGTGAAATAAACGCGCATTTAAATTATTTTCCGCACGCTTTAATTTGGTCAAAGGATAGTGATAGGAACGTGGAAAAGAAATTTGTAAAGAAGCCAACCAATATGATAAACACGCGTATCCATGGGAGGAAACTCCTATTGGGAATATTACTTCTTTTTTGTTTGTAAATGATGTTGTCTTGTGACAGTAAAGTCCTTACTTTCTCTCGACAATCAAGTTAATTTTTCATTATATTTATCTTTACGCCAATTTACCCTTGCACTTTATATTTTCGCACCACACTTTCGTGCAATTTATCCTTCCGGCACTAAGATTCACGTAATTTCATCACATCAGCCCTCATTTGCACACTCTGTGCTCAAGTGTGGAACCGAGGAGCGATTTCGATCGCTCCCTAGTCACTTGAACTTTGAAATATCTTGCAGTACGTCGATTTTCGCCAACATCTCTTTGGGTCTGTTTGGTTCAGCATTTTCAAGGGACTTTATCCAAATGCAAATAGCATTTGGCAATTTTTTGAAGCACTTTGAGGAAATGCAATTGAATTTCCAAGGGCCTCTAAGAGTACATTTGGTTCAGTATTCCCAAAGGGCTCTGGGGGAATGCAAAATACCTTTAACTTAAAACCCTTTGGGGAAATGCAAATTGCGTTTAACAAAAAATCATTTGTGAAGCTACTTTGACCTAAATAGCGTTTGGCAAATCTTATTTTGCAAAAGGCTTTGGGATTTTTTTTATTAAAAAAAAACCTACCCTTTGTGAAGCTGGCAATGGGTTAAGGCCGCCGGCAACCATCGCCAAAGGTCGGGCAACCCTCGGCGAGGGTTGTATGACCCCAGGTGACGTCGACCGAAGATCGTGCGACCCAGCGACTGGCTGCCTAGGGTCGGCCATCATTGGGGTCGAGCGACCTCGCTAGCCTCATGCTAGTGCTTCGCCGTCCCAATCTGGCCTTGGGCGACTCTGGCCGGACGTCCTCAATCCAAAGAAGATGAACAGTCATAAGGGGTAAAATTGGAATATTGAAGAATTAGTGAGGCAATTTGGGAGGAAAAAAAATTGGTTTCAACATTAGGCAAATGATGAAAGCTCAAGGCTAGTCTGGCATTCCCAATGCTGGCTGGCATTCTCAATGCTGGCTTTCGATCGAAAGCTCATTGGAAATGCTCGCCAAATGCCTCGGCATTTCCCAAAGAAACTTTCAAGGCAAAAGCCCTTGGGAACGCTGAACCAAGGCAGATATGGAAATACTTTATCAAGTTGCATTTTCGAAATGCAAGTTTACTGTTTATAGCATTATTCATCTTCCTCGAGAAGTAGGCCCCGAGGTTGCTTGGGTCGTGCGACCCCTCAAATGGTGGTTGCCGGGGTTGCCTGACCTCAGGCGTCACTGGGGTCACTCGACCTCAGACGTCACCTTGGTTGCGTGACCTCAGGCGAGGCTAATCAATAGTTACATATGGCGGTGGGCCAACGACCATTTTGGCCTGCCGGTGGCTGAGCTCCACCTATATATATTTTTTTAAATATTAGCAAAAGTCTTTTACAACATTAGTTTTTACTAAACGATATTGAGATCAATATTACTTTCAAATGTGATTTTAAAATACACTTTATTAAACACTACTTACATTTTTAAAAACGCCTTTAATCCAAGGATTTTGCATTTTGCCAAAGACATTCTCCCAAAGTTACACCAAACGGGCCCTTTGGCACTCCTACATATCAATTTCACCCAATGACATGTAAACGCATTCCTAAAAATTAGTCACACTAATTGAGTTTATTTATTAAAAAGAGATTTAGCTTTGAGAACATCAATCCTCATTCCACAAAACCGTTAGCAAAATGTGAACACAGACATGATTCAGGTCCTTAAGGCTGCGTTTGGTTCAGCATTGGGAAGGGGCTTTCGGCCTCGAAAGCCCTTTCCCAAAAATGCTGAACCAAACGCTTAGCATTGAGCATTGAAAATGCTCAAAACTAGCATTTTCAATGCTGAAAGCCCAATGCTGGCCAGACTAGCTTTGGGCTTTCAGCCTTGAACCAAATGCCAAAATCATTTTTATACTTCCCAAACTACCCTCACTCAAATTTCAATATTCCGACTTTGCCCTCTCGTTACTATTCATCTTCTTCACCAAAGGGACTCCGGCGAGGGCGAAGGGCCGGCGACGGCGAAGGTCCGGCGAGGTCGCCCGACCCAGGCGACGGCCGCCCGGGGTCGGGCGACCGCCCAGGCGTGGCCGCCTGGGTCCCCCGACCTCAGGCGACGGCCGCCTGGGTCGCGCGACCCAGGCCGACGGCCGCCTGGGTCGCGCGACCCAGGCCGACGGTCGCGCGACCCAGGCGGCCGTCGGCCTGGGTCGCGCGACCCAGTCGCCGCCTGAGTCGCGCGGCCCAGGCCGACGGCCACCTGGGTCGCGCGGCCCAGGCCAATTGCCGCCTGAGGTCGCGCGACCTCAGGCGACGACCGCCTGAGGTCGCGCGACCTCAGGCCTCGGTCGCCCGAGGTCGGCGTCCCTCGCCGGGGGTCGCTCGGCGACGGGCAATGGTCGCCGGCGCCAGATCTGGCTCGCCGGGGGTAGCTCGGCGACGGGCAATGGCCGCCGGCGCCAGATCTGGCTCGCCGGCGGCCGTAGCCCTTCGCCGGAGCCGGCGAAGGGTATTTTTGCTTTTTTTTAAAAAAAAACCCCCAAAGCCCATTTGTGAAAAAAATTAACCAAACACCACTTGGGTCAAAGTAGCTTTGCAAATGAGTTTTTACCAAACGCCATTTGCATTTCCCATAAAGGGCTTTCACCTAAAGGCATTTGCATTCCCAAAGTAGTATTCCAAATGCTGAACCAAACGCACCCTAAATCTCAATCACACCGGCAAAATTGAGAGTGATCTCTTTTCCTTGAAAGCTCCAAAACAAGTAACCATTTCCGCTAGCACGACATCTCGTATCGATCTCCTTTTTAAGTCAACCCGTGTCATCCGCTCTTTCCGTTGACCCTTCCAACTTTCGTTTCCCATTCACATGCCAATTGCAGTCTATCCCAATCATTGCCGTGATCTTTTTTGTAAGAGATATTGTCTTGCGTAGAATCTTCTGGTAGATGCTGTCGATCTAACGAGATCTTGTCATATATACCGTCCCAAACCCCATGTCGTAAAGATCCCATTGTTCGGAGGGGTAGGAGTGAATAAGCCGGGTCAATCAAATTGAGAACCATCTAGACCGGATCAAGGGTGCAGTCCGATTCCCAATTTCTAAAAGTGAAATTGGTATTCGGACGGTCTGATTCCCAATTCTAAAGGGGGAATCGGGCCGCCCGGACCGATTATTTATTTATTAAATGTAAACCTAATAATCTAAAACCCCTCACGCATACCTCCTCTTGCTTTCGTCTTTTGGTCTTTCTGAATTCGCCCACAATGCTCACGCCTCCTCTTTAGCTAAATTCACATTGGGGCATGTTTAACCAAATTATGAGTTCAATTATAATAAGTTTATTGATCATAATGTAGTTCAGATGCAAGTGATATAGGCAAGATACTCGTTTATAAAGGAAATCTATTTAGGTAACGTGAGATTTTGTTTTGTATCATTTCAAAGTGTTCACAGTGAGTTAAAAATACGGTGATTATGTTTTAGACAAGCTTATTTACTTTGGGTATGAAATTTCACTGCGAAATAAAGTGGTTAAGATGATCGGTTCAATTGGACCACCTCGGAGCCGGACCCGATCGGTCCGATCCGAATCCTGGGTGGCGTCGGATCCGTCCAGAGTGGGGATCGGGATGAAGTAAAGAAATTTCCGATTTTAGACCAATGATCGTGATTGTCCATTCTCTTGTCGAAGGGCTAAAAACCGCAGTTAATCACGACCGGTTCGATGGGATGGTCTAGTCGCCAAGCTCGGTTTGATCTCATTTTTGTCCAGATCCGCCCTGTCCAAGCTGGTCTTTTAAAAAATCAGTTAAACTCGAGGGACAAGTATGCAGGTGCAGCAGAAGCAGTCAAGTATAGCCGCCACGTCCCCAGCTTTTTCCCCGGAAAATCAAGATTTGCTCGTACTTTCACGTCTCTCTCTCTCTCTCTCTCTCTCTCTCTCTCTCTCTCTCTCTCTCTCTCTCTCTCTTCCCTTGGTCGAGTCAAGAAGAAACGCCTCCCACCCAACCCTCCTTTCCTTCCCCTTCCCCTTCCCCTTCCCCAGGGTCGTCTTCAATAATGTGTATAGAATATTCAAGAATTTGTCTCGTCCCCATTGGTCGAGCCTCGCGAGCTTGCCCCCATGCGTCATGCATTGCGTCGTCGACCGCAGCGCTGCTGACGGTTGGTCACTCCCATGGCCGACGCAGAAGGCATGTTTGAAAAAAACTCGCAAACCAAACCGCCCCCCCCCCCCCCTTTCAATAAAAAAAAAGGAAGAAAAACTAAGCGGCGACCACGACGACTAAAGAGCAAACACGCAATCAGAAATTCGATAAAAAGGGCTGAACAAAGACGCGTTTAAAGCGACCGCGAGCCACATCCATGCCATGCATTCATGGAGGGAGGGATGGATGGATGACATGGATAAATGGATGGAGAAGGTCGCTGCACGTATGATTGATCTTAATGCGTAAGCCATAAGAAAAGTGCTTTGTCCCATTTAAAGCTTACATGGGGTGTACATAATTGTTGATAAGTGCCTGTCCACTTTAGATCCCACCTACTTTTCCCACCCCCTCGAGAAAACGGTAACACTTTTATATTGTGCGACGTAATGTGAATCCGGCATAAGCTGTCCCGCTTTCGTGCAGGCATAAATACACTATTCCGCTAATAAAGCTAGTTCGCCTGTGGACATAATTATTATCGAGTCGAATCAGGATGTGTTTCGTCGGAATTTACATTCGCGACGATATACCTTTTACCAAAAATCGTTTTTCGACTTTTTTTATTAGAGAAGACAAATTCGGTGGCGATTACATACATGAAATATCACAGTAGCACATGAAAACCGATAATTTCACTCAAAACGGAATCGAAGCACATAAATTTTGCCAGAATTTGATTGGCGACTAAGCCTGTTGACGTGAAGATATATCGTCGGAATTTAATCGACAACGAAGCATATGGGAACCACAGCCATACTACAGTGCAAAAATTGAAAGAAAACAAGTTTTTGTATGCGTTGTGAGGGTCTCTTCAGTAGACGAGTGCTGGTATTCAGAGTGCTCACAACTTAACAGTCCATAAGCGGTTCTTTAGCAATTTTAGCCATGCTTTCATGTCACCAAGGATCTTGGTTCCATGTTCTCACGTTGCCGTAATCTTATCTCCAGCTGGCTGTTTTCTTAAAATCGCACCTTGATTTTTCTCCCTATTTGCTGCCACTTTGAATTTCATTCGAGTCAACTTTATTCTTCCTCCACCATCTGCTGGACTTCATTGCCCTACCCACGTGTGAATTGAGCACCCTCCAGATATTCAATCTTCATTTGATTTCTCAATCTGTCAATTCCTATTAATCGGTATCCTTGCGTACCAATTCCATCACGATAATCGTCAACTAGACCCTATCTTGTATTGGCAGATGGCCCACGGTCATCAATATATATCAATATCGATGTTCGTTCTTGTGGTCATCAATAACAATTCGCATGTTCAATGTTGATAGCCACCGTCCTCAGGTCACATGCTTACTCACGTGGACGACCTGATTAGTTTTTGGTGCAAACAAATCGTTATAATTTCCTACTGCATGAATTAATTAACATAATTTCGACCAGCCATCCATGTAGAGGTCCAAAGACGACGGTATGAAGACGTAGAGGAGAGAGAGAGGGCCCCAAGGGAGGTAACCGGATAGGCGACATAGGGCCGCCATTAGATGAAGCCGCAAGTGGGCTGGCCACGGCGATGGACCACGAGAAAACAGCACGCGTGACAGGGACGGCCTGAAGAGTCCCGGCGAAGAGAAGGAGTTCGACGAGTGGACCGGGGACCGGAGCCGAGGTGGGAAAGGGCGTTCCATCAGGAAAGAATTCAAGAACGCCAAAGAGAGCATTCGGTGACTCCATGTGAACCGTGTCGATCGATGGACCCCCAGCCACTGGCACTGCACAGCAGCAAACGTCGTTGTAGCCACATCACCCCCAACAATCCCGCGTCCACGCGGAACCCGCCATCGGACTTCCAGCTCCGACGACCCGTGGCGAGAGAACTGCGTCAATAAATAACGCTGGAGCCGACCAAAACCGGGATGCTGGGTCCTACCCATGGGGCCCGAAGAGCGATGGACGTTCTATAATAATAACAATAATCCCACAGCTTGAAAAGACTTCGCGGGGCCACCCAATTCGAGAAAATTCTCCCACCCAATCATGGAAAAGCGCCTCTAATCACTGTTCCGCCGGATATTCAGCACGATCCTCGAATTTGTATGGCTCCTCACCGGGATACTTCCCACGGAGCTCTTTCTTCACACCTTACGGCCTGATTGGATCGACCAGGAAACTAGCGATTGGTTTCACTATACTACTGACTCGAATAGAAAAATCGATAACGAGTTCGAATTGGCCGACTCGTTACGAGCGTGTCGCGGGAGGTAACCCGCACCCCTCCTTTCGGTCGTAGGCTTCATCCACCGAAGATTAGGACATCAAAGAAAATTTATTTGTTGCGCGCCCTTATGATCATTATTACAAAAGCCGAAAAGGGTCCCCACGGTGCAGTTATCCTCTCGTTTGTTTCTTTTGGCAGAAAAGAAAGAAAGGCGATTTTTAAGAGGTCCACGAGTCTTGCTTGCACTGGCGGAGTTATATCTTACCAAGCTACCATAAAGTAATCGTATAAAGTATGATCTAGAAGTCGGGTTCGTTTCAAGGTCCATCAACAGCGAAAGTATCAAACGGCATAGCAGAATCAAGAGGCTGCGAAAAGGGTAAATATAATAGGAACGGTCACTGCACTTTTTATTATCATATCCACGGATTATACAAACAGCAGGGAGAGGTGAAGGCGAAACGAAGACAGCGGAAGAAAAAAACATGACAAACACACCATCTCCGCACACCGTTTCCGTTCTCTAAAACTCATGGAAACGACGACCCGAAGAGGTTTTGGACAAACAAGCGCCCTCAAATCCAAGACAAAGCAAACTTAAACACGCCTAAAACACACCAAGCTTAGTTCTGAGTCATGGTATTGCGAAGACCGTCTAAAAAGCACGGTCAACGCAGCCATAGAACCCATCTACGCCTTCGGACAAGCCAGAAACAGAACACCACCCGAGCCGTGACCTGCACCTAAAACCACAGCAGATCACAGCTTCAATTAGACCCGTATTAAAACAGTTGCAGTGCAGCGACATGACGATTGCCACGTAACCCTCGTAGTGATCTAGGAAGGGTTATTTGGCAATCCCGTCGGAGTTGTACCCGCTGGGCGGGGGGGATCCGGCACCGGAGGTGTCGCCGGCGCTTCCGAGGCCGATGGCGTTGCCAGCCTTGGCAGCAGCGGAGGACAGCGTCTTGACCAGGCCCTCGAAGATGTGGGCCTTGATCTGTCCTCGTTTCGGAGGCAGCCTGGCCTGGCCGTTGCCGCGGGGAGGAGAAGGAGCGGTCGCCATCTCGGGGAAGAGAGCAGGGGAAGAAAGAAAAGAAAAGAAAAGGACAGAGCAGAGCAGATCAGAGTCTCTGTTTCAACCAAGAAGATGGAGGAAGAAGAGAGAAGTTTCAGGCGAAAAACCAGAGAGAGAGAGAGAGAGAGAGAGAGAGAGAGAGCTTGAGCTTTTGAACCGAAGTATCGCGGTGGAGGAGAGACGGGAAAGACGTATTTGCAGGTGTCCAAGAGAGAGAGAGAGGAGGAAGGTGGTGAAGATCGGCGGCCTCCCGCCGTCAGGGGAGGCGATCGGAAAAAAATGTGAGGTAAGAAAATGGTGGGGGGCGAGAGCCGTTTAAATAGAGAAGTGCGCTCGCCCCTCTGGAGCGGACCGAGCCGGTGTGAACGGGGGCCATTGAAATGGAGGGCCAGATTTCGATCATGGCGGAGTGGGGTTAGCCAAATTGGGAGCGGCCTCAGCATTTTACCTTTGTCTTTGCTGATTAATGGCGTTCATGGTTATGATTAGTTTATGTTACCTCTTTTTTTTTTCCGACGTCGTTGATCTTGATTAGTTTATGTTACCTGACCTCACGGATTTTGGATAGATTTGTAAGTAAATTATACGGCAATAAATCCTTCTCTTTATTTTATTTATTAATTTCGAGAATAATTTAGTCATCCGAACCCCTGCCACTTGAAGAGGGAGAATGTGAAAATTAGGTAGGGGGATAAGGAATAAGATTTGCGAATGAGCTTGCGTTCCAAGATTTTGACAGGGTCAACACTATCTGCCCTGCTTTTGTGAGGCAGTCGCCTAAGTCGTGATTTTCAATTCTTACCCCTTTTTTTAGGGCAACGGCGACTGGAAGCTTATCTCAACTTTTCTTAATTGGAAAATCATTTTAATTATAACTTGAAAACTTACGAATTTTTAAAACGGCAACATACGGGTCTTTGGGAACTTTAGCCTTTTTTTTTTTGCTAGGAAAAGAAACTAATTTAGCTTTTCGATATTAAGTAAGAGTAAAATTTTAATTGTCGCCCATTCTTTAAGTGGAAATTGTTCATCTCTCTAAAGTGGCAATGGCCAATTGATATCGTGCTAAATTTATTTGCATTCTACTGGAATCGAGGAGATAGGTGTGAGTGTTACCTAAACACACGCTTAGATTTCGGGTGAGGTAAGAAGTAGCCATGACAAAAGTTATTTACGTTTTTGTTGGCGACGTATCATAGGCGACACAACCTTAATCTCTTTTTTTTTCTCGTTAACGAGGGTAGAGAATCTTCGTCTGATTTAAATGTTGGCGCGCTTACCATTTGATGTGGTTTTTGAAATATCGATCGCTTACCTTATATCGTCGAGTTGTTCTAAACAATCCGACTTCACGTGCCAATTAGAACGGAAACGAAGGCGAGATAATACTAAAAACTGCACGAGATACGTAGATTTTCAAAGTTTTCGAGTCTCGAACATTTTTAAATGCAGGGCGACGCGCATTCTTTTGCTAGATTTCGAACATACGTTCCACTCAATTAAGCGAGCAATTTTTCCACGTGTCAGATCTTGCGTTAATGAACTAAGCGTCCATGTCATGCGTGACATAGGCCTATTTGTACCCATTTGTTTGTGTTATCAAATGTTGGCGAGAGGTTGTTTATTCTAAGCATAAGATACGAAATAACGTGGAAGAGAGAAATATGAAGTTGGTACCCTAAATATCTCTATATAAACATCTCATACGTCGCCAGCAGTGCAAAATGTCGCCATGCACGTCATAACTTCGCGCACTTTTTCCGGACTTGTACCCGATCCGAGTTAATTGTCGCGGTGTCTCAATGCTCCGATTCAAGTGGCAGTGGTCCCCCAGGGCGGGGCGCACAGCCGCCCCGCACCGGCCAGTTCAGGCCATGCCCCGGCGGGCCCCAACCCTTACGCTTTTTCCGCCGATGGAGACGCGTCCCCAGCTTGACTGACCTCTGTTTCGTTTGGTCATATGTAGCCCCGGCTTCATTTGTTGTTTTGTTTGGTACTTTTTGGACGGTGGGGCCCAATCCGGACCTTTTACGCGCATATACATATAACTATATTTAAATCTAAAATCATCATTGATCTCAGATTTCGCGACATCGGTTTATCTGCTCGCGAGATTGAGTTTCGTCTTGTCTTTTCTCTGTCTGTGCTGGAAGATTCCGTGCCATATCTAGCTGTTGTCTATCGGCCTACTCTGTGGTGTCTCCCGATTTCGTTCTCAGATTTCGTTTTCTTTTTCTCCCCGCGAAAGATTAAGCTCTCCAAACCTCTTGATTTTTGTAGATTTTATGAGCTCAACCTATGTTTATATTATCAAATTTTAACAAAATTTAAACTTACAAGTAATAACTTTTTTTTTGTTGAAAGCAATATCTTTTTATTTATTTATCTAACTCTAATTCTTAACTCACCATGAGATTTTTGCCCCTGCCTTTTTATAGATGGTGAAAATTGAAACCCATATTTAACACTAATCGTTTCAATTGCTAATTCTTGAGCACGTGGGAAATCGCGTTCTTCGTGCCTTTTCGAGCGTTTTTTTGTCTCTTCCGAGATCGATGACCAGCGAAAAACGAGGCCCCATCACTTCAATGCTTGATGGTGAGGCGACACCGACTTGACTTTCCGGTGAAGCGCCTGACCCGACTGGGGATAAGCCGCAGCGACAGCGTCGACAGTTTCGAGCGACCAAGAGAGGAAATGAACAAGACAACAAGAGCACGTGAAGTAGGAAAAGGTGAGAAAAGTCCAATGGGGCACGGCACCTAGTAGACAACAACCGATCGTCCCAGTGGTCCAAATCAAAACGACGTCGTAGCTGGCTTAACGACGACGCCATTTGGGATCAAGTCCATAATATCGATCTCGCCCGAGTCCCAGCCCTTTTCCCTTTTTTTAATGGTCTGGTTTGCCCGATCCCACATTTTCCAATTTCGACAGCAACAGTAGAGGATGTGACGACACCGCAGGAACATCACGCATGCAAGCTCACCACGTGTCTGCGTTCACACCTCCTCTCCTCCAGCTTAATCCGACCTGTCATGAGCTGGAGGATTTCGTGAATTCTAGAAGGAAGTCTCGGAAAATATACGTTCAAGAGACCGAGTTTCACATAGCCCTGCTTCGAGGGTTGACTGGTGGTGGGTGAACTTTCTCTCCAGTTCACCAAGCACAGAGAAAGGCCATCAATATTGATCACCGTCATGGTCGTAGACATTAATAAATTCGCTAGACGGGTGAGTCGAGTCGAAAATGATCCGATCCAAATTGATACATTTCGCTCTTTGGACCCATTTTCATATAGCGACCCATCTTGATCCGACCCATATCAAACCATACCCGACTCGACTCATATTATTAAAATGCTTACATATTTAACCCAATATTGAAAAATTCATGCTCAAACTGAGGTGAGAGCGCGAAGTGAGCAAGTACGAAATCGAGCGAGGGTGAGAGAGAGTGAAGAGAAACTCATAGAGGCGAGTTGTGTTTAAACAAGTTGTAAATCCGCACTCGTACTATTTTGGACTTTACCATTCTAAATCTATTTACCGAACATAACAAATCTATATAATAATTCAATCATCAAATACGTGTTATTAAATGGGTCCACGACCATTTCGACAGGTGTAGACATTAAGTGGGCCCTACGTTTGCAAGTGGCTTCTGGCACTCTTTCGATCTTCAAGCTGATGGGCTTGCTCACAGATTTTTGCTCCGGCTCCCGCGGACTCGGGCCTCGCAGGTCTCGGGTGCGCATTTCCAGTTTCTCTACCAATCGGCGCGCGAGTTTTTAGGGCTTTCTGATATGGGCGGGAAAGGGCGGCGGGGGGGACGGGACGGTGCGCGCGAGCGAGGATGGCGAACCTGCCGATCAGCGAGATGGGACTGCCCAAATCGATCGCCAACGTCTTCGCCGCTCGCAACATCAGGACCGCCAAGGTCAGTAGATTCCGGCCCCCGAGCGCTTCATCCCTCTTGCGCCTTCGTTTCCCGATCCCTGCGGTCGGAGTTTCGGGCCGCGGATCGAAGCTTCTGGGGAAGAGCTGAAAAATCCGAACTTGAATCCGTTGGCAGACGTCGTGCTTTGGACAGTGCCGAGCATTAGTCCATTCGTGTGATGATGAACTCTTTCTTGTTCCTGTGTGCTCTGGTTGGATTGATTTTGTGCTCCTGTGAAATTACCCCTCGTTTCTTTTTTTTTGACCTTTCGGGAGTTTGGGCAAGTGGCGTTAAGTTGCTTGGTGTGTCTTGCAGGATGCATTGTCGTTGACTGAATTCGACCTGATGGAGCTGGCGGACATGGGGTTGGCGGAAGTGACGTCAGCACTGGCGCACATCGGCGAGAGGGTGTCTCCCCCATGTCAAACTGTATGGCTACAAGCGTCTAGCTTTGTTTGAATGATGAAATGTTTGTGTCTAGGCTTTGCGACGTCACCTCGCTTTTTCGTCTCGGTTACCGTATGAGCGTCGCTCCTGTGATTGTAGGCGCTGTCACTTTTGGAACAACGCGTTCAAAATGAGCAATTGGCTGGTCATCTTCCGACGGGACTCAAAGGTTTGGATGAAGCCTTATTTGGTGGAATTCCTTTCGGAGTTATAACGGAGTTGGTCGGTCCTGCTGGAATTGGGAAAACTCAAGTACGATAGCTTGAATGGATGTGGCAACTTCATTCATCTTCTCGTTTTTTTTTTCCTTTTTCAGCCACTCCTTTTTGGAATTAAGAAGGGAAAAAACAAATTCGGAGCTGTGGTATATCCATCTACATGTGATTTCTAAATTAGCCATCTATTGAGAACTTGCTTTCTTTTCTTTGGAGCAGAAGTACTTTCGTCGCGCGAATATGTTTTTTTATACTTCATGTCGATATTATCTGCTATTTTAACGCGTAGAGAATCTTGTACCTATTCACAATTAAATGTTGGTAGCAAGAATAGGAAGTGTGTAGCTATTACCTATTGGTATGACTTGCTTAAGTTGACTTCCCCCTTTTGTCTATTTTTCGCTCTTAGTTTTGCCTGAAGCTCTCATTATCGGCATCTCTGCCAACCCGTCATGGAGGTTTGGATGCCCAAGTTATATACATTGACGTGGAGTCCAAATTTAGTTCAAAAAGGTGATTTAGCGATTTCTTTGTTTGACTTGGGGATTTATAAGACCTATATCTTTTCTGGAATGCAAGATATGATCAGATTGTAAAACTTACCTATCTCAGGCTGATAGAAATTGGGGCAAAAAGTTTTCCTGAGATTTTTCACACGAGAGGAATGGCACAGGAGGTATGCCTTATCTTGCATTCAATTTCTCTTCCCCTTTTTGATTAGTTGCTTAATGTAACTATCGTAGGTGTTCGGAACATAATGTTCTTAAAAAAATTTAGCAGATGGCTGGTCGGATTCTTGTCTTGCGGCCAGCATCCCTCGCTGAATTTACTGAAAGGTGAGAACTTAAGCAGCATGGAAATGAGATTGAAGAGTAGTTGTTTTCTTGCGATGGCTATAAAGTGTACTACAAGACGGTGGGTGGTGATATGCAGCGAATCAGAGACAGTCAGATGAAAATACGTGCTTACAAATGTAAAGACGAAGAAAGTATCTCATATCATTAACTGTTAGCAATGAAGTTTTTGCAGATTTCATCAAAAATAAAAAAATAAAAAAAATAATGAGGAAGTAATTTCTGATTGTTCATAACTTGAGTACTTTCTTTCACATTGAAATGAGCTATTCGGATGTTCCTGGATATTGGACTACTTCCCTGCAGAAATCAAAGTAATGATTCTCAATTTTGTCCACCGATGTTGAAATCTTCCCATATTGTTACTGTGACAGTTCACATTTGATCGAGTACCTAGCTTCTCATATTTCTGCAACCAATATCTTTTTCATTTCATTTCTTTTGTGTCCTTTTCTTTTCAAGGAATGAGCTAGATTGAATGTTGTTGTTGCGTTTTTATTTGCTATTCTCTTTAAATCTCTGAAGAGACTTCTCATAATCAATCTTATGTTTTCCATTACCAGTCTTCAGCAAATTAAAATTTTGCTGCTGGAGCGCCGTGTGAAGCTGCTAGTTATTGACAGCATGGCAGCTCTCGCTTCAGGGTAATTGTTTTTCCCTTTGGCCAGATAGGCTATGGAAGTTCATCCAAGGCAATCGTCTTTCTTTTGTCATGCATTCTTAAACCAGGTTTTGGGTTTCAGTATCATATGAAGTTTCTGAGTTCTGATACTACGGTGTCCAGAACTTGTCAGCCCTTTGCTTTAAGAAATATTCTTAATTGGCGCAAATTTGTTGAGCCTTCAGAAATGAATTGTCAGGGATAGTGGAGGAGGATGGAAGAAGATTTTAGTCTGTAATTCATTTTTTTCCAAAATGTGATTTTAGAGGGTGTAGAACTTTGTGGAGCTCAATGTCAATTAAGTCCTATAGCCATCTCAGAATATCCAAAATGCAGAAAAATTAAGCATTAGCTACTTGATGTTAATTGTCCAGCGTTATTAGGGCACCTCTTCGTCGCTTTATAGTTTATTTCGTATTGGCATTCAAATTAAGGCAAATGCTGTTAATTCATTCAGGGAATTTGAGCGTGGAGCTTCCAAGACAAATCCATTGGGATGGCATATATCTTTTCTTAAGTGAGTTTTTCTGCACTGGTTTCATTTCATAAATTCTGGTCAAAATTCTACTTAGTTGCTAGCTGTCTTTTACATGATCTTTTTAGGTCAGTCGCTGAATTGTCGAGAATTCCAATTGTAGTTACAAACCAAGTCAGATCTCAAAGCAGTGATGAAGCGTGGCGCTATAATTTTCAAGGTATAATGATAATTTAGTACATGAAACTACTGCATCGTATTTTTATAACTAGAGCCACAGGGTGTATTATGTGCAGTGGGGACCAGACGCCAAGATTTAGGGGACACTTCTAAGTATGATTCCCATCTAATTGCCGCTTTGGGTATTAACTGGGCACATGCTGTGACTATACGCCTCATACTTGAAACAATATCAGGTTTGCCCAACACTCGATATATTATTGCTAGCCTAGGGTGCCAGGAGTCCCCAGTCACGCTCTTTTGCTGGGTTTTACTCATAAAAGTTGCTGCAGTAGCTGTATTTTCTTGAGGACTATGTTGATATGCTAATGATGTGAGAATAAGGTTCGAAAACCTTGTCGTGTTCTGCTGATAAAATTTTTTTGTGTGGACAAGATCTTCGTCGAGGTCCTCAACTATGAGGAACAGACATCTCAGAGTGTTTGAATTGCTTAAAAGTCGCTCGATTCCACCCATTTATTGCTAAAAATTTTGTCGTTGTTTTGTCATGGAGGCGAAAGGTTTATAAAGGTGGCTAAATCTCCGATGTCCCCAGCACTGGCTTTCCCATTTAGCATAACTTCATCTGGGATCTCATTACTGAATGATGATGGAATAGAAGTGGCGGGGCAAGAGATAACCACAATACATTGCCATGGTGAGTCACCATGACTTGTTTCTACCTTTCAAAACCATCCTGTGTAGGAGGCTCTGGGTCCATAGCTTTGAGCTTGGACAGCTCTGATCTCACAGTGTCTATTTTTATTCATTTTTTTTCCTTGCATGACAAAGCACTTATAAAAGCTTAGGACGTGTTTAGTTTGACTTGAAAATGTAACTTTTCTCCATCCTCGCGAAATTAACTCTGTTCGAACCTTGTGGAAAAATGACTTGCCATATAAACGTTTGTATGTTTTAAGAACTTGCAGTTGCTTGATAATAAAACTTGATCCTCATATGTTACCAGAACGTGTTAAAGCAAAAGGCAAAATAGAAGTTGTCTTCTTTTTAGCATTTAAATGCGAATTAACCATTCTACCGGCCACACTAACACAACTGTATGAAAACTTCTGCAGGCCACAGTGAGATTATCCATTCCGATACTCTGCAATTTCACTGACAGTGATGGATGTACGATCGGAAGCTGGCGATTAGTCTGCAGTCTGCAGCGTGCCTAACAGAAAGATGTCTGTACTCTTTGCTATAATGTTGACGTGATTTGCTATCCATGTTGACTTAACAGTTGTATAAAGCCAATTAATATCTGCGAGCAGCATTTTTTCTCATCTCCGTATAAACCTATAAACTTGAATCTAAGTTTAAGGGAACAGCATGACAAAGAAAATCACCTCTCATGTATAGGCATATTTGCTAGCTCTATGATAAATTGTGTTCTTAACAAACAAGGGTAGCAGTTTTGTTTCTGTAGATCAGCTTGGAAAGGACTCTGGCTTTCCTGGCTATGAAGCATTAACATGTTTCGATTTATGATGTGTAGGTATTTGGTAGTAACTGGATACAAGTTTGATATCCTTAATTTCTATCCTTTGCAGTCTCACCGTACTCATATTTGGTCATTTGTGACACCATGCTCTAGAAGCATGTCTATTGCGGTGTTTGGAACTTGGGATTATCTTTGTGTAGACCTAGCTCATGGCATGTCGTATCAGTCTGCAGTTTCACCATCGATAACGGATACGGCAGTGCATATAGAATGCATATACCTGATGGTGCAGTAGAATCTTGACGTCGGTATTCGTTTTTGTGACAATCGTACTTCATTTATATTTGGTTGTCTGTTGGACTCCAACCCTACAGCTTTATTGCTTTCTTGAGATCTGAATGCTATACATAATTCATCAGATATAACTTTGTTATTGTGTATTTGCTCTGTTGCCGCTTTTGCGACCTAATATTGGTTGCAATACATGGTTGTGTATTTGTCATGTTCATCTGGGCAAAGATTGAGGATTTTTATGCCCATTGTTGTCATCATGCTGTTTTGGGGCAAGGACAGAAAGTGGTCCTTCTAGTTCGAATTTTTGCTTGAAATTTGAGATCTCTTGTGCAAATGAAAACAATTAGATGTATTTTGTTCTATGTGTAGGGCCGAATCCGTGTGCTGTTATCTCCTACTTGCCTTGTTTACAGTCCAAGCATTGCACCCATGTAACCATCGAGGCCAAGTCTGATGACCCTTTAGCAGTTCTCGACTTCAGCCTGTCGATGTGTCGTGGCCCCAAGTACAGCAATTAAAATTGTTGACAAAGCCAAAGCCTGTTATACGTCCCCAAGCGTTTGAATTCTTTATACGATCTCTTGAACTATCATCAACATTACCTCGGCATGTTCTCCACCTAGATTCAGCATGAGCCAGCTCTTTAATTTATTGTTTGTGGACACCGAGGTATGCGAGCTTCACATCATATTGCTTGTTTTCTACTGAAGAAGCGAAGGAAATAGTCAACTTGCTCCTATGGTTTCTTTAACCAGGCAAGAATACAAGAAGAAGCAGCCAGGCGTTGCTAGTTTCTTGAGGTGTTTTTTTAAGTCACCGTTTGGGTACGTTCTGTGGAAGTTTCTTGCGGGTGCTGCATTAGGTAACTTAAGAGTTAGGACCATGTGATGTCTTCGCGAACCATCGATTTGTCAATAAGCCAGACCTTTTTTAAGGTAAGAACAAAGGAGAAACAATGCATACGCAGACCGCATGCGTCCGACATGTCCTTTGGATACGGTCGAGACAATCTAGGATTAAAGTAATCGAACCACGTGCCGACTCGGCTCTAATCGATCGGCTTCCTTTTGTTCATCGTCTAGTGTGGGCATCTTAATCTCCTCGAACTTCTGGTGCCTTTTTTATATACTAAAGAAAAAAAAGGTTGGGCACTCGCCCCCACTTGTGCCATTTATACAAATATTAACTTGTGCGCGTCGTGCCTCGCCAAATCGCATGATGCGACGTTTTTTCTCGGACCCTTTCCGTGGTAAACCACGACATTATTATGTTGTTGCCATTGCCTTTTTCCCTTAATGCAACTTTGTTGTGATGGCAAGTAGAATCGATGTTTCATTGGTTTTCACGCCCTCTTTTCCTCCGGATCCCCGTTCTCCTAATCAATTTTAGCGGGGTGTAGGACCGGGTTTTGCGCGTGAGAATCGAAACGAAAATGCCGAGGAAACGAAGACACGCTGAAAATGATCATGCAGAGTTGCGCTTAATTGTTACTTCGCTCAATCGTTGCGAAGATTAGTACCATGCGGTCGATCCATCTAAAGACAGACTCGGAGTCATGGCCACGCAATGATTTACTGTTCCAGTAGCGTCTAATCTCGAAGAGTTGATAAACAAAGTGCTAGGACCCAGCCTGCCATTATTCTTTTCCAAGCCATTGGGCAAATCCCCAACCCTTTTTTTCTCGTTTAATTTGGCCCCCTCCCACTTCTTTTTTGGGGCCATTTCCCCTTCCCACTTTAATTTGCTGGCATTATTTTAGTTCTTTCGAGGGCATGTCTTTCTCCCAAGTAACGTCACTCCTTTGGTCAGTGGTTTTGATGTAACGTGTTGGGAGTGATCTGCGTGAATTCCAACTTTTTGCAAAGGTTTCTTGAAATGCATTCCTATGTAGGGTATGCGAGCACAGTGAAACGAAAGATCTTGTTTGGTTTTTAATTGGAAACGCATCGCACAAGACAATGCCCCGAGATCTCCTTTGTTTCCCCACTTCAACAAAGTGTCCGATTTTAACTCATGTCGAGACGGCAACGCTCGATATAGCATATTCTAATGTCCTCATTCATTTTGCCTCTTATAATATAGTTTAACCTCGCTCGAAATTAGCATCTTTAAGATCTTAAGAAACCTCAAGTTTGGTAGCCACACTTGATGTGAACTTTTGACTACATTTATTTAAGTAGGGACACTTATTGTGGACTTCCGAATGCATTAATTAAAATGGGTTTTTCTTCAATAATTAAAACAGGTAAGTTGAGTTAATAAAAACCCGATTAAAATCTCGCGCCTTAAGAAGCGTAAGGTCTCTAGCTTTCGAGATTAACCGGATGCAATCATTCCGAAATTTAATTTCTCGTAAGTTTATTATCCTAACGTGGATAGCCCGCCTCGGTCGGACCAGAGAACTGGAATCAGTTTCCGCAGAAACCCGACTCGGAATGCTACTCGATCGCTCTACGAGGAAGAAAAACCCCCCATGGAAAAGGGTAGGAAAATTTTGTACCATTTTGTCAAAGCAAAGAATCAGTACAAGATCATCAAATGGCGATGGAATATATAAACAATTTTTTCCAAAATGAATCATGGTTGTGGAGTGCAATGGAGTGCAACCCCGATCAAAATAGACCGCTCCTTAACCCGTCTTCGCACGGCATTACTCCTAAAAAGCAATAATTGCGGTTGACGGCAACGAGGGAAAGATTGCCCCCCGCCCATTGAAAAGGGAAACCCCAACTACCTTAATAATAATTATAAAAAAATACCTTAAATAACTTAAACAAATATAATATGGTGGCCTCCGAATGGACAGCCTACGAAGACTTTCCACGAATGGAGGTGGATCGTCCACGTCTCCCCAGGCATAAAAAACCTCGTACACAGTTTGCCGACAGTGGACGGACGTACCAGACAAGCCAAGGCAAGGGGGAGGAGGAAGAAACGCGACTCCACAACAACTTGCATGGGATTTTATTCCGCCATTATAAATACTACGCCTCGTGGGATCCACGTAGGAACCACGAATCATGATTAGCTATCATTCGTGGGAGAGCTTCATCATGTCGCATGTTGAACGAAAGCTTTCCTTTCCTTTTGCGTGCTTTTTTCTTTTCTTTGGGGCGTCGAAATGGTTGAATGACTTGAATCATAGGACGAGGTCCCGTGTCCCCTCCCCCCCCTGCCCCCCTTCTTGGTTTTTGACTCTGCCATTGCCATTGGTTCATCTCGCCTCTGCTTTCTTCCCCCACCGCCCATATCTTTTGCCGGTCGAAAAGGGAAAGAGTGAATTTGACACGAGGCGAGTGACTTCCGCTCGGGGATTTCGGATCATCTAGTGGTCGCGTTGGGATCTTTTTTAACGGATTATCTTCCAATGCTCGGATCGCGACTTTTTGAATCGTGACATGGGCAGTGCTGATTTCTTTATTCATCGTTGATATAATCTGGAATTTCAATTTTAATTGAGTATGCATCTTGTTCTCATTCTAACCTTTTTTTTTTTAAATCTTTTATGACCGGTATTTTCCAAAATGAAAACCTCGAAAAACCATGTGAATCAACGCCAAATGATTAACTACACAACTTTTTTTTGAAATGGACATGCAGTTGTAGTTCGATCAAGTATAACTTCTGTAAATATAGTTCACGCAAACTCCATCAATGCATATATTCTGAGAAAAATTGCTAGCGAAAAGACATATACAATAGCATTACGAAAAACTCTCAAACCTCGTGGAAATTGAAAATGTACATATTTCGTTTTTGGACAACTCGACTTTAAAAAGGGGTGACTTTCGATGATTTCCTGAAGCGCGCTAAAATTTTAGGTTCTCTCTAGGGTTTTGCAAGCAAAAACGTCACGGTTTTATTCGAAAAATTGTTTGTGTGGTGCAAAGCCCATATGCCAATGGAGGCCATTATACTTTTTTACCAACATAAGGATAAGTGTATTGAAAGTCTTAACACTTGCCATCGAAGTACAATTGAGTTCTGAAACTTTTAAAAAATAAAACTACGTCCTAAAATTTATCACAAAATACAATCGAGCCCTAAAACTTTCAAAAAGTGCAATCAAGTCATAAAACTAGTCAAATTAGTCCAATCAAGTCTTTCCGACGGTTATACTTTCCGAAAGTTTTAGGTCTGAATTGCATTTCCGCGATACGTTTTAAGACTCGATTGTATTTTCGTGACAAGTTTTAAAACTTAGTTGCACTTTTCGAAAATTTTATGACTCAATTACACTTTCGTGACGTGACAAGTTTTAGGACTTTTCATGCACTTGATCCAAAAACAAAAGCAAACTCGGATCATATTGTTTCGGGACTGGGACCTTAATTCATTTCATATGGTCACCTGAGATTGTCCGGGAAGGCAAGATTTTCCGAAAGGGCAATGATCTCGTGCAGCGACCGCTCGGAGAACGGACGAAAGAATTCCAAAAAGTTGAAGGCAATTTGACAATTTGCAAAGAAACAAAATGGAGTGGGATATTTTCTTCACCTAGAACGCCTGTTATCATGGCCTACCCAAGTGGATAGGACGATGCTCATCATGCCCTCCCTCCAAACACTTGGCCAAGGCTACATTCATCAATTACGATCGATAACCACAATTCCATGATCCATTCCTCGCTTCATTTTGCTTTCAATCATTCTCAATCGGAACATGCTTAAATCGTTGCGTTTCGCGTAGTTGTATTTTTATGCAAGCAAGAGAGCGACTCTTTGTCGGCAAAGTTCGTACTCTCGAGAAAATTACAACGAGATTCATATGCAAAACTTTCGATTGTACCAATCGACTCCTAAACTTTTTTTTAACGTTTTGCCGATCAAGTCAATCCTGTCAATTTTGACCGGAAATCACTAACGTCGACGCAGGCCGCTGTACATGGCATGGCTGGCGTCGACATGGAGAATTTTTAGTAATATTTTAATATATTTTTTCAAAAATTTTAATTAGTTTTGTTCTTTTTTTTCTCTTTTTCTTTTTTACTTTTCTTTATTGTGGCGGCCACTGGGTCGCCGAGCACTCGCTAATAGCGGGTGAGGGTCGCGGCCCTTGCCAGCTACAGGTAAAAAGAAAAGAAAAACGAAGGAAAAAAGGAGAAAAGAAGGGCAGAGAAAAGAAAAAGGAAAAATTTATTAAAAAATGCGAAAAAATATTACAAAATAAAAAATTATCCACGTCAGCAATTTCTTGCAAAATTAGCCAGATGGACTTAATTGGCAATACTTTAAAAAGGTTTAGGATTCAATTGGCACAAGTAAAATATTTAAAATTGAATTGGCAAAAGTGCGACATACTTATGACTTTTTTTGGTAATTCTCCGTCGTAATCTCCCTTATTATTAGTTGGATAGATTTTTTTTTCCATATTAACCAATAAAATTATTCATGTTGGCTTCCCTACATTACCTTCGATTTTTGTCGTCTTTGGTTTTTAGTGAAAAATTAATTCGACAAATGTTAGCGTGAACTTGGGGTCTAAACCGTCGCGTGCATCTCTAGCTTTAATTGCACAGAAAATCTCAAATGCGAAAGTGTTTTTCACATTTGATAAGTACGCGACGACATCGTACTCATCACGGTATAAGAACACGACACGAGTGGATAGAAGAATCATTCGATTATAAACTTTTCAAACAAATATATCAATATATTGTTTGAGCGATAAAATTTTCCAGTTTATTACACGCTATATACTGAATCTGTTACTTTGAAAATAAGAATACTTATTATTAAAATAAATACGTATCCCCCATTTATGAAATTTTTTTTGGGGATAATTTCACAAAAAAAACACTAATTTTTCCTTGAGCGACAATTTTGTCCCGAGTTTTTTTTTTGTCTTAAAAAACAAGCACAAACTTTTATTCGAGTCCTAAATCTGGATCCAGCGATGTAAAATTTTCAAACCGTTCGGATCAGATTTTGGGATTTTAGTAAAAATTGGCGACACGAGGTAAAATCTGAACCTTTGTTTTTTTTCTTTTTTTTTAAATTTTGAGGAATTAGGCCGTTTTGTTTTTCCATTCAAGGTGGGCAAGAGTCAGGACACATGATGCTTCGGCAAAGTAATTCCAAAAAGAATATGGTCATCCGAAGCAACAGGAGACGTGGGATCAGAATAACGACATCAGCGACGTTGACCGCGGGCCTGGCCGGGTGTGGGGTTAGGTGGACGGTTCGGATGGGAGGGGGAGCTCGCGAGAAGGCCGAAGAGGCGAGCACGTGGCAGGTGGGGATTGGCTGGAGAAAGAAAAATCGGGGCCAATCGGGAAAGCAAGGAAAGCGCCCTCCGAGGCGCGACCGGCTGCAGCCGGTCGCCCCCGGGTGGGGAACGGGGGTGCGTATTGGCGGTGGGGGCTAGCGAGAGAGAAGGGGGAAGGGGGGGGAGTGGCTAGGTCCGATGCTACCGGAAGCCGAAAAATATGAGGTTTAGTATTAGGCTTTTCAAGGTAGGAGGTTTACCCAAACAGGAAAAATACTGAATTAATTCAAATCCCCCCCCCTCTCTTTCTCTCTCCCCGGGATTTTTTTTTTGATTACTCGAAAATAATAGCCAATTGGCCACTCTGGATAATGCTCGTATTCCCGCCGCGTTATGTTACGGTCCATGACAACAGATTCTCGTTCCTCGCGGATTGGACGCCGGTAACCGCACGTGTTCGAAACTACCGACCGCATCGATACCTGTCTCGATCTCTCTCGCTCTCTCTCTCTCTCTCTCTCCACATGTTTTTTTTACGCGGGATACAGCAGCGGCTTTTGGGTAATGCTTACGTGTAACAGAGCTGTTTTCTACGCGTTTCGGTCGTCGCGGACCGGGCGGTGGTAAGCAGCGCGTGTTCCGGAGATCTCGACAATTAACCGATCCGGCATCGAGCGTAGCGCGCGGCATAAATATACATGGTATGCTTTATGCGGTTATGAATTCTCGTTGGTTGACAAAAAAAGATAAAAGCATGCCTAGGAAAAACGAACGGGAAAAGAACGGAGGAGCGAGCGAAGCAAAAGGCTAGCTGGTAGCTTGGGTTGGAACGTGGCGATGGTGGGATGTTGTGCCCTCTTTTTCACACATGCTTCCATGACTCCACAACACGGAGAAAGGTGGATGCACATAACATGATGAAACCATTCATTAGAACAAGCGTCATAATTAAGGAACGTCGTATACATGAGAGAGAGAGAAAGGGATTATGATTGTGTCTGAACAAGATCGATTTCAGTCGGTTGTAATAATCCCAAGTATGGAAACTCGTCATGGCCATGCCATGCGAGTATCATTGGAGCTTTCTTGCCTCTTTTGGCCGAGCAAGTCCGAGGCTACGCGATTCGAAAAGAATTTAACAAATTGGCTCGATACATAAAGCTGCGAACAAGCAAAGAAGGGCATCTTTTATCTTTACGAGTTATTAAATATATCGACGTCGGCAATGGAACGGCCACCTTTTGCTGCTGCATGGTTCTGGTCGGCAGGACCGTGAATTGCAAGACTAAAACTGAAGGATTCTAATCATACATAGAAAAACAAAATTCATTCACAATTAGAATCAAATGCGAAAAATAGGATCAAAAATAAACTGACCTCTAGCCATTGTTTAACTTTACGTTTGTCGAAAATCCACGATAGTTCGACGTTAACTCGACAGCGATTACGGGCGCACTCTACTGACCCAATCCCTTCGCGTACTGATGGTGTATTACCGAATGAGAGGGTTTGCGTTAGACCTTGTGTCTGCCCTTATAGAATGAACGTTCAACTTTATAAATTGCTTCCCATCAAGGCAGTTACCGAAGAGGGCGGTTGTTATGTTACCGAAGGGGTACGAAGCGTGGAAAAACAGCCAGTGAATAACCGTCACTTAAAAGAGAAAACGTGGATCAAACCTAATGGATAAGTTTTTATTTCAAAAAAGGGTTAATACCACGAAAAACCCTAAACTGGTACACTTGTGACACATTTACCCCAAACTATTTTTTTGACCATAAAAAACCCCAAACTGGTACACCCGTGACAATTTTACCCTGAACATACCACAAAAAACCCCAAACTGGTACACCCGTGACAATTTTACCCTGAACATACCACAAAAAACCCCAAACTGGTACACCCGTGACAATTTTACCCCGAACTAATTTTTAATATTGTTTTTTTTATTTTTTTGAATTTTTTCTTTTTTCTTTTCTTTTCTTTTCTTTTTTTTTCATTTTCAAACTTTGGCCGGTCGCCGATCCGGCGACCGACCAGAGGCGGAAGCCGGCAAGGGCCGTCCTCGCCTGCCCAGGGCAAGGGCGACCCTCACCCGACTCAGGCGAGGGCGGCCCTCGCCTGCGTCGGGCGGCCCTCGCCTGCGTCGGGCGAGGGCCGCCCTCACCCGACGCGAGCGAGGGTCGCCCTCGCTGGCTCACCCTCACCCAACGCGGGCGAGGGTCGCCCTCGCCGGCTCACCCTCACTCGAGCCGGTGAGGGTCGCCCTTGCCGACGCTGGCGAGGGCGGCCCTCGCCGGCTTCCGCCTCTAGTCGGTCGCCGGACCGGCGATCGGCCAAAGTTTGAAAATGAAAAAAAGAAAAGAAAAGAAAAGAAAAGAATAAAAATAAATAAAAATTCGAAAAAAATAAAAATAAAAATATTAAAATTTTAATTCAGGGTAAAATTGTCACATGTGTACCAGTTTGGGGTTTTTTATGGTAAGTTCAGGGTAAAATTGTCACAAGTGTACCAGTTTGGGGTTTTTGGTGGTCAAAAAAATAGTTCAGGGTAAAATTGTCACGGGTGTACCAGTTTGGGGTTTTTTATGGTTAAAAAAATAGTTTGGGGTAAATGTGTCACAAGTGTACCAGTTTAGGGTTTTTCGTGGTATTAACCCTTCAAAAAACTATATTCCTAAATGTGGGATCACATTGTAAATATAACATTCTCCCACTTGATCCCAACATTTTCATCATACAGATTACCCAACCAAATCCACGAAAACCATATGCTTAAGAAAAGAAACAAGACACTTGAATCATGGCGACATGTCCTTTGAGAGCAAGTAATATCTTCCATGTATCACAATGCATCTTATTCTTTTACTGTTAACCCATACGTGACAACACATCTTAATAAATAAACCCTATGTTTATTCCAGAACTAAGGATAATTGTTATTTTCATAAACAACTGAATGTGTACACCAGAAATTGAGAATAACATTACAATTGAATAAGAGTTTCAAACAACAAAAGTCGTCCATACGACGATAAATCACATCATGGGAACTATTCCCGTACTGGCCACATGATCCTTATACTTCATTGGTGGCATGCCTTTAGTTAAATGATCAGCAATCATCAATTTAGTGCGAACGTGTTCAATGATCACTTTATTCTCCTTAACACGTTCCTTTGTGGCTAAATACTTAATGTCGATGTGCTTACTTCGACTGCCACTTTTAGCATTTTTAGCCGTAAAAACTGCAGCTGAATTGTCACAATATATTCTTAATGGCCTAGAAATAGAATCAACAATTCTAAGCGCTGAAATGAAACTCTTCAACCATACACCATACGAGGTAGCCTCAAAACAAGAAACGAACTCAGCCTCCATAGTGGAAGTAGCAGTCAAATTCTGCTTCGCACTCCTCCATGACACGGCTCTGCCAGCTAACATAAAAATATATCCTCATCTTGATTTTAGAGAATCAATGCAACCAACGTAATCCGCATCCGAATAACCAACTACTTTCAAGTTGTCAATCCGTCTATACATAAGCATGTAGCCTTTAGTACCTTGAAGGTATCTTATCACTTTCTTTGCAGCTTTCCAATGGTCTATCCCTGGATTACTCTGATATCTTCCTAACATTCCCACCACAAAAGCGATGTCAGGTCGAGTGCAAACCTGAGCATACATCAAGCTTCCGATAGCAGAAGCATATGGGATGTTCTTCATTTGTTCCCTTTCTAGATCGTTCTTCGGGCACTGGTTCAAATTGAACCTATCACCCTTGACAATGGGTGCTATACTTGATGAACAATCTTTCATCCGAAATCTCTCCAAGATCTTATTGATATAAGTTTCTTGAGATAGTCCTAAAACTTCTCGAGTTCTATCTCTATGGATTTTAATGCCAATGACATAAGATACCTCACCCATATCCTTCATGTCAAAATTCTTAGAGAGGAATTGTTTCACCTCATGTAACAACCCCTTATCATTGGTTGCAAGTAGAATATCATCCACATATAGCACAAGAAAACAAATTTTACTCCCACTGACTTTCTGGTATATGCATTGATCCATGATATTCTCTACAAAACCGAATGAAGAGATGATATCATGGAACCTTAAATACCATTGATGGGATGCTTGTTTCAAGCCATATATAGATTTCTTAAGCTTGCATACCAATTGCTCACCTTTACTAGAAGAGAATCCTTCAGGTTGTTTCATGTATACCTCCTCCTCTAGTTCCCCATTGAGGAACGCCGTTTTCACATCCATTTGATGTAATTCCAAATCAAAATGGGCAACCAAGATCAAAACAATATGAAGAGAATCTTTCTTGGATATAGGAGAAAAGGTCTCCGTGTAATCGATTCCTTCTTTTTGAATGAATCCTTTGGCAACGAGTCTAACATTATATCTCTCAATGTTGCCCAACGAGTCCTTTTTAGTTTTGAAGACCCATTTACAATCAATGGCTTTTGCACCATTAGGCAACTCAACCAAATCCCAGACTTTTTTTGATGCCACAGAACTCGTCTCATCCTTCATGGCATTGTAACACAAATTGGATTCATCACTATTTTATGGCTTGTGAAAACGTTTCAGGATCATTCTCAGCTCCAATATTATAGTCAAACTCTTGTAGATACAAAATATAATAACTAGGAATTGCTGATTTTCTCATTCTAGTAGATCTTCTTAATGTTGTATCAACATTCTCTGGAGGAGCGACGGATCACATTTGGATCACAAAATATAATTTAATTAATTAAATTATATATTAAGAGCATTCAGATCACATTTGGAAATGGACATTGATTGTAATTAATCTTATTAATATAATGAAAATTCCTGTGGGATTAAATTCATCATATCAATAAGATTAATTACAATCAATGTCCATTTCTAAATGTGATCCGAATGCTCTTAATATATAATTTAATTAATTAAAGATGCTGTGGTTACTCCCTAATTAATTAAAATATATGGATCATTGGACATTTAATTTCATGCATAAAAAATACTCATAAAATGCGTGAAGGACAAAACAATAAACTTAATTCGGCAAGGGGCAGAATCGTAATAACGGGTAAAAAGCGGGGCCAGAAGAGTAAAAATGAAGGGGGGTCCGGTTCCCAGGGCGTATGAGCGGCACGCGCCTACCCTATGCGCGGGCGTGTGGCGCGCACGCGCCTTCTTTACCGTGCGGGCGCGTGCGACGCACGCGCCTTCAACTGCCGCGCGCGTGGGCCGCACGCGCCTGTAGTTGCGCTCGCGTGGAGACCACGCGCCAGCAGTTGTGCGCGCGTGGGGCCACACGCCTTCTTCCTCCGCGCAATCAGAAGCCTTTTCTCCCCATTTTTCGCCGTTCCGCCGCGCTTTCGACCGAATGGGTCTCCTCCGGCAACCCATCTCACACCAAAATAATTTATGAGTTTCGGAGACCACGTCGGCGCGACCACATGGACCCAAAAATCAGCGAAAACAACTAAGAAATTGGCTCGAATCAAGCAAAATTCCGTCAAAATGCACAAACCCTAACCCACAACCTCCGCCGTGCAAATAGCCTCCGCCGATCACCGATATGCCAGATTAACTTAGGGCTATTCTTCTCCATGGCGGTGCGACCGTGCCGGTCCGAAGTCGAGCGGTGGGTCGCCGGAATTTGGTTGAAACCGGTGATTTCCCTCTTAGCCCCAAAAACCGAATTACTGTTCATCTCAAAAGCCCCAAAAAATACACCCAAAATTCAACAAAGACAAGGTAGAGGCATTAAACATGCTCTGATACCAAATATAAGACTAAAACTAAAGGATTCTAATCATGCATAGAAGAATAAAATTCATGCACAATTAGAATCAAATGCGGAAAACAGGATCGAAAATAAACTGACTTCTAACCATTGTTTAACTTTACGTTCGTCGGAAATCTACGGTGGTTCGACGTTAATTCGACAGCGATTACGGGCGCACTCCACTAATCCAATTTCCTCGCGTACTGATAGTGTATTACCGAATGAGAGGGTTTGCGTTAGACCTTGTGTCTACCCTTATGGAATGAACGTTCATCTTTATAAATCGCTTCTCATCAAGACGGTTATCGAAGAGGGCGGCTATCACCGAAAGGGTATGAAGCGTGGAAAAATCGCCAGTGAATAACCGTCACTTAAAAGAGAAAACGTGGGTCAAATCCAATGGATAAGTTTTTATTTAAAAAAACTATATCCCTAAACGTGGGATCACATTGTAAATATAACGTGAATATCATGAAGTGTTGGTTGTGCGTGGAGCCTGCGTTTTCCTTCACATTTGTCAATAGAGCGGGGAAAGATTTGCACAGCACTCTGTCGCTTTCTTGTTCTTTTCTTTTGCTTGTTCAAAACACGCGAAACGTCGTGCACACGAGTCATCATACAAATGGAAAATCGAGACAAGCCATTCGGTTGCTTTCTTGCTTCGATTAGGCTGTTCGGACGGGATTTTTTTGATGCAGAAGCGAAGACGAGCTCGAAGTTATTCACTTATAGAGATGTGTTTTCCGTGGCGAACTAAATTCTTTGCTTGGCACTTACACACGAACAAGGAAAGGCAGTGAACTCTCTGGAATATTAGCTGATTGCGATGGCACGTTCTTTAACCAAGATGCTGCATTTCGCCCAAGAATCTCCTGTTTTCACGAGCACGATATTGATGAGACAGTTCGAAATCTCGGACGAGGACCGAAAAAGGAAGAGGAAGCAGGAATCTCTCGGTTGTGGCAGCCAACTAATTAAGGATTTTGCTTTCCCCGGAGAATAATTTCATTAAAGAAATCGAAAATTCCGACCTCGGGTCAAAAAAGAATAAGCCCACCCACCACCTTTCATTTTGTAAAGGAGGGTGCCCAAATGACCCCGCTTCCATTGATTCTATAGGTCGAGGAAATCCTATGATTAGTCAACATTTTCGACGACTATGTTGCGACGTTGTTGGGGAGTTCGTTCATACTAGGGAAGTTCGCCCTTATTTGCCTCGTGCTCAACGAAGGAAATGAGAGCGACATCGTCTCCACCTAATTTGTTTTTTGTCCAGGGTTTGATTTCGATCGTTTCTTCTTCGTCTTCCTCGTATTTCACGCCACCAATTTCTCGTGTCTGTTGATCAGCCTCAGAAAATAGTACACGAAGAGATTAAGTTTCGGGACACGTGAAAAACGTTGGGGAAGAAACACATGGATGTAGGAAAGCTTGCTTGCTTGTGAGCTGAATGATAGAATCATAGGAACTTAGGTTTGGTAATGTGACTTATCGGCCAGTGAACTAGTTATGAACTTTGGGCTCCGTTTTAAGGAAGATATCTTGTAAATTGTTCATTTTTCGCGAAGCACGCCATCTCAAATGTCTCCCGCATGGTGTTGAATGTCGAAAGTCTTATATCTTTTGTAGCTATTTTTAGGACACAATCAAGTCAATGAGTGACCTTTAAGTTTCTTAAAGGGGTTATATTTGTGTACTCGAATTGCTATAGATGATCTACACTTTGGTTACTTGGTGGCATGATTGATCCGGATGGAGATTTCGAAAGGTCTTAATTCGTGTAATTTATACGAGACACTTATCTGGAATGACGACACGCGTCACTGATTTTCTAAAAGACATATTTGTTAAAAAGGAAAGTTACGATTTTCAATGCAATCGATTGATCTCGTGATATTCACAATCTATGCCTTAGAAATCGAATATTTTTCACATTAAACATGTTAGCAAGTACACCTGTGGCACTTGTTCTTTTTCTTTTAAAAAAAATCGATGTCAAACTAAATAAGCCACCAGAGAAATAGGTTCTCTAAAAGGAAGTGGTTCACCTCACTTGAGGATACCTTTGAAATTAAAGCAGTGGGGATCTATGCATTCACATAAGCCGTTTGTGCTCATAAGGGTGGTCCATCTAGTCAAACATAGAGGGCTAAGAAATCGTAGCTGGCCGTGAGAACTTTGGACTTTACGACCTTTGTTTCTATCTTTCTACCACACACTTAGGACCGCCTTACTTTGAAAGTAGAAATGGTGGGACAAAAAAATAAAGGGAACGCGAAACATAGTCTCTCTCATTGTTCTCATGCCAACACCCAACCAAAAACAGAATAAAAAAAAAAACCGCATTTGTTTCACCCTATTCTACAAGTTGACATTTGACTTTCTGCCCAAGATAACTCGTTTGCTTGGGTTTAACATCCACAGCAATGGGGTTTCTCTTTTGCTTTCCATCTTAGCTAAGTTGCTTGACCCGGATACACGTTTTAACCTCCGGTTCTTATTTATTTCGTTGGAAAATCTGATCAAAAAGTGTATGCTAATAGTAGACCTGTCAAATGGGTGGGTCGGGTTATAAATAGTCCAACCCAAATTGACCCATTAACCCGTTTATGACCCATTTATGCGCAATGCAATTTTGTTGACCCATACCCGACCCGACCCATACCCGATTAGACCCATATTGCTAAAATACTTCCATATTTAATTAAATATAGGAAAATTCATACCCAAGCTGAAATGAGAGTGCAGAATGAGTGAGTGCAAGATTGAGTGAGGGTGAGAGAAATGCGTTGAGTTTAAATCAGTTGTAAATTCATTTATGACCAATTTGCGATCCATTTATGACCCATTTAACACTAATATAAGACTTCTACCAATTTATGACCCATTTACTAAATATAACTAACCCATTTATGATCCATTTACTAATAAATGGGTTAAGAAATGAATTTATGATCCATTTTGACAGGTCTAGCTAATAGGTAGAAGATGATCCCACGTAAAGATAGTAAACAAACGATGTGATATATTTTAACTTCATTTTTCATAACAGGAAGCTACGCGCTTAAAAAAATTAGGGCAAAAACCCAACTCGAAAACTGAAACTAACATGTGGAGGGGGCCACATGTACCTCATTAACGAGCAATATGAGATGCTTTGATGTATCGTCGCCACCAGAGAAACATGACTAATCAGTAGCAATCTAGTTCTAGCCAGCAGTAGCGTAGCGTGGCGGTGACTCACGCAGCACCATAGAAAAATCAAAAAGGGGAAAAAGAAAAAAAACGGTCGAAGGGACGCTACATTGCAATTCTGCTTTAATCCGAGGGGCGGAAAGAAAAATATCATAGGACCAATCGGCTCCTAATTGGTCCGCTTTTAAAAATGGAAAGAGCATCAATAATGATCACCCCGGAAAAAAAAAAAAAGTCGAAAAGGAAGACAACATGCAAAACATGATGCCTCCGATGTTGATGGGCCCCATCCATAGATCGATGGTAAGTGTTAAAACCTTTTTTTTTACTTTGTTGTTTTGTCCTCAGCGCTTGCCTCGCTATATATAGTACATAAATATCAGCAGCAAATCTGCAGTACGGTACTGTTTTTTTCCATTTTTTTAACATGTTTTGTCGGCTATATGTATTTCCGGCTGGTGTAATGGGGTTAGTTGGGCTTATGTGGAGCAGCTCGCCTCGACGGTTCGTTCGTCTAGCTGAAAATGCGACATTTTTGAAAAAATATTTTTTAAAATATAACTTTTCAAGAAAACGGCAATACTTTCTGGTATTGATTGAAAATTATTTTGCGTCGGTTGATATTAAAAATGCGATTTGATTTTCGTAAATACATATATTATTTGAACGCTAGCGACTTGTGTATGGGCAGCCGGAAAACCGGATACGAGAACTGAAATCCCGAGTCTGGCCTTGATGGAGCCCAACCAGGGTACTGAGGACCTAATTTATGACCAGATCAATTCCCTAATTTAATGGCTGGCCTATGTTAAATTTGAGGGTACAACGTGGAAAAAGCGCTTGTCAAAAAATCAGGTTCAATAATTTGTGCACCCTCACAGCTCTTTGTAACATGCATCATGCTTTCCCCTCGTCCATGCATACTTGCATATCGATTCGAATTTCAATTTTTTCGAAACTAGAACCTCTATTGTCCATTCCAGATTCCAGCCTCAAAACCGACCACTCATGTGCGATCACATTGTACCTTTGCCTCGTGTCAAACCGAATAGTAACGCGCAGAGCTAACCCTAAAAGAGGTGAGACGTGCCGGGAAAAGAAAAAAATCAACTGTCAGAAACGAACACACCGCTCAAATTTCTCCCGGAGGAAAATCGATACGGTGAAGACAATGAACATGAAAGAATTGAACGAGCTTGTCGTGCCATGAATAGAAGCGCAAAAAGGTCATCGAAACGCGCGTGACAATCGGACTCCGAGCGGATGCGCAAACGGCAAAGGAAACTTTCGCTCTTCGGGGAGAGTACAATACCAAAAATACAGGGGAACAACGTACGACTTCGAACTCACGAAACTGGCGTGAACGCTCGCCCATGATTGGGGCATTGACCGGGACGGCCTTGGCCTTTTCAGAGATACCGTACGGCCGCGCCCAGCCCTCCGATCTCTCCCGAACGGACGGTCCTGCATTGCGCGGGAGGGGAAGTGGGAAGCGGTGCCTGTACAAAAGGGGAAAGGACGAGATACATAACGAAGCGCGACGACGGGTCGTTGTGATCGCGAAGTTTGGGCGGGGGGAGTGGCGCCACCGGCCACCGCCCGAGCCGGTTCCGTTCGAGGGAGGGAGAGAAAGATGTTTATATATTCCCTCCCCTCTCCCTCTCTCTCTCTCTGTAAAATCACAGTCCGAGTTGTTCCTTCGTCACGTCGCATCCGTCTCTCTCTCTCTCTCTCTCTCTCTCTGTCTCTCTCTATCACCGACGATCGTCGCCGTCGCGGAGTGATCGGCGAATGCGATCGGTCGGAAGCCGCCGGTTCTTCTTCTTCTTCCGCCGCAGCAATTCCGCCCCGCGAGCTCGCTTCCCCTTGCGCCCTCCGGCCTCCGGATAGCGTCTCCGGCCGTTCCACTGACGGGAAGAGGCGGCGCAGGATCGGCGGCCTGTCTTTCCTTTCTCTGGTCACCTCTCTCTCTCTCTCTCGCTCTCTGTCTCTGTGTGCTCGTTTTCGAGCTCCGGTGCATTTACGTGCAGGTGATCCTTACTCGTTTCGCCATTGAATCGATCGACTGTCAGGTGATGAGCATGAGCTGCTGAAGCAAAGCCAGTTCGCGAGTACAGGAGGAGGAGGCTGCCTCTGCGGTTGCGGACGATCGATCGGAGCAGCGATGCTGGATCTTAACCTCAATGTCCGCTCCGCGGAGAGCTCTTATCAGGACGAGAAGCTATCGGACGTCTCGGCGAATCAGATGGACGAATCGGGGACATCGAACTCATCGATCGTCAATGCCGACGCCGGCGACGACGAGTCGTCCTCCGCACGCGCCGGCGACCTGCACACCTTCCAGTTCGGCATAGTGAAGGTCGACGTGGGGCGGAGCGACTCCGTCGAGACGAAGGAGCTGTTCCCTCTGAAAGGAGAAGAGTGTTCTCCCGGGGAGAGGCCGATGGAGCTTTCCTTTGGTAATGGCGGCAGCGGACGTGGAGGGACTCACGCGCGTGTGGTAATGCCGCAACAGCAATCGCAGCAAGCGAAGAAGAGCAGGAGAGGTCCGAAGTCGAAGAGCTCGGAGTTTAGAGGAGTCACGTTTTACCGGAGGACCGGACGATGGGAATCGCATATCTGGTTGGTCGATTTAACTTGTGTCTTGTTTCTGATAATTGATGCTTGCTAATTTCGAACTTAATCAGCGTTGAATCTGGAATTTCATGGAACCACTTGCTTCCGTAACTGGAACCTCCTTATCGTTCGGAAATCGCCGAGGGATTGGATGGAGTTTCTAATTGGGGAAATTCTCCGTGCTACGTGGCTCCCGTGTGCCGGGTTGGAGAGAGGCTTTTTGATGCGTTTAATGCTTATTACCGTTCCTGAAACCCTTGCAAGTTTCCTCTACATTTCTGTTATCCCGAATTTTTCGTTTCCAGATTTGTGAAACGAACGAATATGGCGTTTTAGCTGCTTCCGTTGAAATCTTCGGTTTGACTTTGTTGTTGACTTTTGGTTTTTGCCTGTTTCTCACGGTGCAGGGACTGTGGAAAACAGGTATATTTAGGTAAGTGCATGGTATCTTATCAGATGCGCACGAGTTTGGCCTTTTTCCCTGTTATGGATGTGCGTTGCGTCTATTTTACGTTGTTGAATGATTGAGTGATCGGAGATGGTTTTTCTTCAGGTGGATTTGACACAGCTCAGGCCGCAGCCAGGTATTTAGCGTGTTGTGTATAGAACGTAATGCCCTTTCAATTTGTTCATTTAACTTCGATCGATGATTCTCTTTATCTGGATTTCATGCATTCAGAGCCTATGATCGGGCTGCCATTAAATTCAGAGGAGTTGATGCGGACATCAACTTCCAAATGAATGACTACGAGGAGGATCTCAAGCAGGTACTCGTAGTTTTATACGTTCTATTTGACAATTCTGTTTATTCCTGTTCTTTGTTTGCCTTTTCCTTTCTTCAAAGATATTATGTATTTGCTTAGGGTCTTTCCTCCATTGTTGTATTGGCACAGATGAAGACTCTATCCAAGGAAGAATTTGTCCACATTCTTCGTAGACAGAGCACTGGCTTTTCAAGAGGGAGTTCCAAATATCGAGGCGTGACGTTGCACAAGTGTGGTCGGTGGGAGGCTAGAATGGGACAATTTCTTGGCAAGAAGTAAGATGCTGGCTCATGCTTTTTTACCTTGCCCTTATTTTCATCAGATAAACTTAAGCGTCTGCTCCCACTTTTATCTTCTAACTGCTAGTTCTCGGTGGACTTGCTTGTTCCTCTACTTGAGAAATTGTCTAAAATCCTATATCGAAGAAAACTGAATCGATGGGGTTTCCTTTTATGCTTATCTAGAGAAAGACATGGCATTTTCATTTTGGAGATTGCAATGCTTGCATGCAGGTATATATACCTTGGGCTATTCGACAGCGAAGTAGAAGCTGCAAGGTCTTAAAGATCATGAATTACCCGATCCAAAATTTGTTAATAGAAAACTCTCAACCTCATTACAATTCTTAATTCTATCCAACATGTCTGTGGTCTGATATTCTGGACATCAGGGCTTATGACAAGGCAGCAATCAGATACAATGGAAGAGAAGCTGTCACCAACTTTGAATCAAGTTCTTATGAAGGGCAGATGATTCCTGTGGCCATGAATGAAGGTATTATCTGATACTATCATTCCCTTCTTTGCTCGCTTTGAATCAAAAGTACCTCGGATCCTGTTTTTCCAAGTGATGTACTGGTAAATCTTAAACGTTTAATGCAGATAGTGACCATAATCTCGAACTGAACTTGGGGATATCAGCCCCTTCTTTTGGAAGTTCATTGAAGGGTACTGATGCGCACCTACCATTCCATGCTGAGACATTTTCAGGGGTAATCTTATGAGCAACATGATTTCTTTCCTTTTTTCACTTTACCATAGTCAATCCTTTTGTTCAATCCTGTGTTTCGATTGAAAATTAATGCCTTGGCTCTGCAAACCATGTTGGATGTTGACAAAGAGGGATTATTGTGAGGCATGAATGCTTTTATGTAGTATGCTAACTTGTTTGCCGTACTTCTGCTGGACGATTAATATTACATGGCTGCCAGTATTAAGAGCTGCTCATATTCTTTGGATACTATTTTGCAGATCCGTAATTTTGCTTCAGCAATACTAGCTGACCCACCACTTAGAGGGTTAGCAATGACATCCCAGCATCATTCTTCTCAGGACCATGTATACCCTAGTTTCTTCTCAAACGAGGTAAAGATTCTGTTCGACTTCTCTAGAAAATATCTAAGAATTGACTCTCTGAAAAGATCTAGCTGCATGTTTCATTCTCTGACATACCACCATCACAATAGTCATGGCCTAAGTTGTGTAGATAGCTATAGGACCTTGCACTACTTGTCGGGTTAGAAATATCAGGTATTTTAATGTTTGACATTGATCTAATTGAACAGTGCATTCAGTGTATGAGAGACTATTCCCATTGTTTGTCAATCTGAATGACTGGCGATTAGCTCAGATCTTCTGGTGGTAGACCTGGATATCTGAGCACTTGAGGTGGAATTAGATAACTAATTGCAGAGTCAATGACCAATGATGATAAAAAGGTTTCTCGAAATTTCTGTGTCCTAATCATGTGATGGAATTTGCACTGGTCATGCAGGAAAGAGATACTGAGCAGAGAAATGAAGTCCCTTCCTCACAAGGATTGCACTGGGCCTGGCCAATGCGTGACCAAGTCAGTAGCAGTGCCACTCCAATGCCAACATACTCGACTGCAGCATCATCAGGATTCCCATTTTCAGTCCCTCCTTGCTCCGCTGCCATGCTTGCATCACCAATGTCTCGTCTCCCTCCTTCCGATACGGTTGCCTCCAATTCCCTTAGATGCAACTATCAGATGACGTCTCCATGGCCGCCGACATAAGTTTTCTTGTCTATGATGAACCTGCGGCAAAAACAACTAATATCCTGGTCTTCATAGTTTCCTGTATCGTTCGGGTTGACATCGCACTCATAGAATTTGTTTTCTGACTCCTTAACATGCAATTGTTTTGTGCAGATAGTGACACGAAAGGCAAAACTCATTTTGATTCCACTTGTAATATCATTCATGGTTAGATGTGCTCATTTGCTCCCCACGTCGACGAAGTCAATGTCACTCCTTTGGTTTCTCTTTGGAGATTCGATAATTACTGTTTAGCTTTAGTTACAGGTAGTGTGCGCGATTGATCAACTTACTTAGGGGTGGACGCCTACATAACCAAAGTGCAAGTCTCCTTCTGGCAATTCTTATGATCCTCTTAACCTGACTGTACTTATTAGCCGGGATCGAATGAAGAATGCAAACCCGTACCTACCCTCTTAAAGGAGATTTTATCCAAATCCGAGGTCAATACCAGCAAAAACATCTCCGAACAAGGTTCCAGTACCATGCCAAATGTGTCTGAAAAAAGAAGAGCAGAGCAAACAGAACTGGGTCTAACGATAGAGGCCGAGTATATATATATATACACATACGCATTAGCATGGTCACTCACTCCCAGTTCGACGGAACGTTTGAGACGGTTTTCAGGATTAGGAGTGACAGGCTATTCCATTTCCCTGCCCTCCCAAATTATTTTTGTTTTTGGGGCCGGTGACTGATATGTAGCGGTGGGTATTGTTTAAGGGCCCCAAAGATTGTAGAAGTGGCCCAAAATGGGCACGAAATCAAATGGGCCGTTCAAATAGCGGCCCGTCCCGGCAAGGACCGGGCTGGCTTGTTTGACATCTATAGTCCAGATGTACAGCTCAAGCACGAACTTTTTTGGCTTTTGGTCGGATGCACGATCGTTCATTCTAAAACAAAAACTAGTACAGGTGTAACCCCATAGAAATTTAAGATCATGAACTCCGGGCTAGCAAACCTCGTTTGTAGAACCCGGCAGCAGGTGAGCTCTCACGAAAACCGTTTACTAGGTACTCTCATCGCTCGACACTTTTGCTTTTACTATGATTTTCCAACTGCCACTGAAAGACTGTCTGAAGATGATTCCATAATATATCGAAGCGAAGAAAAACTCTGAAAGATGATTCCGTGACTTATCAATGCCTGCGACACGACAAAGTGAAACTCAACTGGTACTGAATTGGTCTTATACTATTTTAGGTCAATCAATTCAACATAAACATGAACACACTGAGACAAGAATTTTACATCCGTTTGATTAGTATAACAAGGAGCTGATAGCAATAAGTGTACCGCAACGCATCACTCCCTAAAGGCTGCAGAACCAAACAGTAGCTTGGTCATGAATTACCATATCAGAAATCCAGATGACCTTCTGATGTCGGTGATAAGAAGGCCAAGAGGAAGTGCTCAAGCAGGCAGATCGAAGTAACAATCGAACACCAAAGAGAGCATTCATTCCCAGCACATTTCCTACTCAATATTTCCTGCTGCATTCTTGCTCCAGATACAATGTTAGCCCAAGACAGAGGGTTGAGATCAATGTCTGCATCTATTGACAGTGATCAGCAGTAGGGGTACTGCCAGGTTGATCATGCAGCGCACTACACTGCTAATCTTACGTGTTCGGCACATATTCCACGACAGAAATCACCTGCAATCACACCCCAATAAAATAAGAGATACAGGTTATTGGGGGTGGAAAAGACAACATACCAATAAAAAGTGCATTTGGATTCCAGGAAGAAATATGCATATGTTCTTCATAACAAGGAAGAAAAGATTTCATATATGCTGAAGAAAATTACATTTGGGTGCAAGAAAAACTGTGTTTGCAACTTATTAGTCCTCAGAAGCGCACACACGCATAAAGTCCCAACATTCCAACAGTTTAGGTCCAAAGAATAATTCTCCTTCAAAATGTCGTACATTTACCTGCGAAGCATGAAGACCACCAAATGTCTAAAGTTCAATCCCTCAGTAGGCCCAGCGAGAGCTGTCGAGATTCTGTCCCATCTCAAGTAAGGTACCATCTTGCACAAAATGGATAAACAGCAGCCCTCACAAACAATCAGCAAACATTGTGCTTGATGGAAATCACATCCCAAATGATCTATTATAAAGATCCCCTGAACTAGGCATGCAATACTTCTGATTCTCCAGACTGTCATGGATCTTATTAATTCCAAGCCTCTCATTTCTAAGCAGCTCGGCCATAACCAGACCATCTCCACCAGGAATGGTGTTCCAACCACTCCAGTGGCCATTGGACATACTCCTTTGGAGAGAAAGCTGTGTGTAAGATGATACATTTCCCATTTGCGACTGATCAAAAATCCTCGGAGCAAAGTCAAAGGAATCATTAAGAGAAGTATAACCAGCGCTCGTCTCGCATCTTAAATTCGAGTGTGCAGGCAAAGATCTTTTCATCAATAAATTATGTCCAAAATCACAGTCAAAAGCATTCAGTTGTTGAGATAATGATCCAAGATCGAATGCTGGGCTATTGAAACCACCTTGAACCATCCCTTTGCCAACAGCTAAAATAGCAGGATCCATGAATTCAATGTCGCCTGTACTGCTGACACTTGCATTTGGTTGTGTCTGATATGAATTTCTCAACAAGTTGATGTCAGGTGAATGGTTCCCTGAGAAAGAAAAATATATGGCAGTTATTTCAAGCACAAAAGTGCTAAAAAGAACTTGCTGAATCACATAATAACTCACCCAAATAAGTGTCGAAATTCCTATCAGTTCTCTCGTGAGAAGAAAACCCTGGAGGAGGTGCTTTATTGGGAACTGAGAAACCAGGTGGAGCTGAAATCTGAGATCTTGAACCTACTAGTAGTAAAACGAGTAAGTCCAGGAAGCTTCTAAACACCCAAAAAGCACTACAGCAACAATACATATTTATAGCAGAAAAAAATAATAGGTGGAACTTTTGGTATTCAGGAAATAAACAGTCTAACATAAAATTGACAGATGTTTCTAAAGGCATCCTATGCATAGTGTAGCACATACAATTACCAAATTTATCTTTCTTAAGCATCATCAACCAGATACCAGCAGAAATCGCGGTAAAATTAGAACTCATATAATCCAAGTAAACCAACAATCAGGGAAACTGGCGACAGAAAGTAATTGTACAATTCAAGCCATCTTCAAAAAGTTCTACGAAAAGGTTTTTATGCAACCATAAACCTCAGCTTGCATATAGCAAAAATTTGTCCAGGACAATGGCATCAGTAGATTAAATTACAGAGCTAAGACCATATATCATGCAGTTTGGAAAATGTCTGCCGCGTGATGAACTTGAAGTCAAAAGCATGAAATTCACGAAGTGAGAATCAGCATGATTGGTTGATTATAAAAAAAGAAAGTTACACTAGCTATATCAAAACCTAATAACAGGTAACAGATAACTTGATATTTTTAAAGCCATGAACATGCAAGGGAACACAAACAGAACAATGTGAAGCAAAGCCATGGAGCAATGGAAGCAATGATTAATCTGTGCTTTAAGCATTTAAACTCGAGTCTTGGACCACAACTAGTGATTTTGCCTTCGCAATGCTGTAAAGCTATTGCCTTCGTGACCACAGGGAGCTAGACATAAAATAAGGGGAAACTAAGCAAGCATGGACAAAGAAACTAGATAAAAAGAGGACCTGGCTGAAAGGAGAAAACATAGCGCCAACCTAAGCAGTGACATGAACAGGACCAAACCGAACAGGAAACACGGAATCTGACAACTTTTTATGAATAAAGCAATATGTTTCTAAGAAGATAACGCTTACAAAAGGACCTTTTTAATACAAAGGAGAACCAATTAAGTACACCCATAGAAAGGAACCCAACCAAAGCCTCTCTTTTAAAACGCCCCAAATTGATCTAACTCATAAACAATTCCAAAATTTAGCATCTTACATTTCATTTTTCCAAATTCACGCAATATTTCTAGTTATGTCTTTTCTAGGACATTCTTGAGATCATAATCACTATCTGCATCTATAGACTGAAGACATTTACCACTCCAGGAACAATCTTGAAATGACATAGTAGTTTCATGTATCGCAGTAGGTTTTTTCAGTTGGGGTTCCTATCTGGAGTGGTAAAATCATAAGAACAAGATATAAGAAGAGCCAATAAGCTCTAAGAAAATTTTCATAATTGATTAATTACCTACCAGAATACGACGGCAACGGCGACTAACATACACATCCCACTATGTGGGGAAGGCAATATGAATCCATTACACCACTGTTCTCAATTCCATAAATTAGATCCTCATAAGCTCTAAATACTCCACATCTTTCCTAATCGTCTCCTCACATGGCTTTAGATTCTATTGGCATGTCACAGAAAAATATGCATCCAAATAAAGTGTGGCCATGGACTCATAAAGGCAGACAACAACCTCCTAAACTTCAGGAAAGATCATAGGTATTGTGCAGGCAGATCAGTAAATACGTATAGCAAACTAGATATGGCAAACTTTCATGATGCAGAAATGAAATCTACTTATAAAGTACACTTTCAAAAAGAACAGGAGCAATCAGAACCCATCAGGAGTCTTACCAGATGAAAGAACCGATCGAGAGGCAGCATGATTGCCTACCTCCTCAAATCTCGAAAGAGACCCATTACCAACCGCAGGATTATGTAAGTATGATCGATAATTTTTGCCAAAATCTTCATCAAAAGATCTGTTTCTAGGCATCTGCTCAGTGATAGTAAAAGGCGGATCAACATCAAATGCACGAGTAATTGAGTCTTCTTGTCTGGCGAAAGAGAACCTGGACTGGTTGCTGTTTTGAACTTTTCGGTAACTCGAAGATCTAACAGAACCTCCATGCTTGTCCGATTCACCCAATAGATTAGCCAAATGCTGAGGTGAGGTCAATGAGTCACTCCATGAATCAAAATCCAGAGACAAGATATTGGAGATTATACTGCCTTCACCTGCTTTTAAAGAATCATGCATCTCAACTTTAGATCCATCGCCTTGCAACATTCCAAATTGCCTCACTCTAACTCCAGAAGTTCTATCCAATTCAGCACAATCATTTACCATCTTTCCAAGGTATCGACTAGATAATGCTGAACTTGTTCCTTTCATTTTACTATCTACAGTTATTAGACCGGCACTTAAATTATTGATGTCAAGCACCTCACTATGCTGTAAAGAATGAGATGTGGAACAATTTGACACATGACACAGATTTCCAGAACTAGAGAAAGAAGTTGAATAATCAAAGACCTCTGGATCTTCAGGTCTTTGATTATTGAAACGTAATACATCTTCTACAACTTGAGAATGCATAGTTGGCAATTGATCAGTCGGTACAAAGACCTCCCTGTCCCTGTTGGATAGAACATTGCGGACCTCTGCCAAAGGCAAAGACTCTTTATAGTTCTCCACGCATGATTGTTGCAGTAAACCCTGATTCCCGGTTGATCCAATCCATCCTGGATCAGAGATGCAAAACGTAGACACTGGAGCACCTGATGACTCGCCCTGGAGTTTTCCATGCACACTTAATGATGATACGTCAGAGCACACTTTCTGAATCTTACCATTAATTTGAGCACATTCTTCTTTTTCTGCATAAGTACTAGTTGATTCCCAAGTGCTGCCAGAAGATTTTACATTGTTCTGTGGCATGCTAATGATGTTTCTACCTTCCTTGCTACTTACTAAATCGGATAACCTGCCACTTGTAATATTAGTAGTTGGAGTCCCATCTGTCACATCATGTTTAACTGACGAAGAGAAGTCGAACTCTATACAATAGTGCTGCTTTGAACAACTTGACGAGCCCAATATAATGTTAGCCGCTATACGATTTTGATCATTCAAGGGTGGCTTTTTCACCCCATCACCATGTGGTATAGAATATGGAGCTGCTTCTGCACCTACTACAGTTGTGGGTACACCACTCGCCATCTCAGACTTCTCTTTGTAGGGTCTATCAGAACATCCTGGAATTGCAGCTTGAGCACGCTGTCCCCTAATTTACATATCAAAGAAAGTTACAAATAAAAGGTAGCACATATAACAGTAAATAGCCATCAATGCACAACCCTCCCTTCAGCCCCTGTACCAAGCATTTAAAAGAACTAATTTAATTATCTCAAAAGGAAAGGGCTGATAGGAAACTGTGACATCTTCTATGATTATCCAGTCAAGATTTGTTCCACTGAGAAACAGACAACATTTTTCTTCTTGTTTAGACTTATAATGACCGCATTACCATGAAGCTGCAGCAGGAAGAGTAGCTGACCTAGCAGTGGTTCCATTTGGCAGAGAAACTTTGACCATGCTTGCCGCATTCTGCAAAAAAAAATAATGAGGGAAATCAAGAAACGTCCATAAAAGTCAAGTATACTGAACAACATACACATAAAGACGGTATGAAGCACGTTTAAATGCACCCACAAATTAATCAATTGAACATAAATAATAGAACCCCCATTCAATGAATTGCCTCTGGAATGTTTACCACAGTATAATAGAAGCAAAAGGAATCCTTAACTATTCCTCAACAGTGAGAAGCTCAACATAAAACTGGCATACTAAAATCTTACATTTAAAGCATTATTGATATTTGGTTTTGTTGCAGAAGGCAAGCTGCTGTTACAGTTATCATCAAATGGAGGTGGCAATACACTACCAGTGCGCCTTTGCATACAGCAGCCATTGCCTGTCATTTGCTGGACTCTAGTCCTTTAAAGCAACAAGATAGTTTAGCACAATAATATGTGATCACATTCTATTCAAGCAGCTAAAAGCTAGCAGGAAAGGACCAAAATACATCAATTTTGAACTGCATCTCTCACAAAATGCTAAATCCTATAAATACACATAAATGTGCTAGTATACATACATTCAGTGTATTGCCGTTAGTAAACCACAACTATGCTTCCATACATACACATGACAAGTGTTTACAAGTACATAGACACGCTAAAGATAGTACCGGTAGAGAAAATCAAAAGATTGGCAATATATCTAAAAGATAGCAGAACAGCAAATCAACAACTTTGGACAAGTTCAGCCATTGATGATTAACTCTATAATTTGTAGAACAGTAACGATATGAGTTCATGCATGTATGACAATTCCTATTGCCTGTTTTACATGATCATAGAACTGATCCTAGTCACTAGAAAGAAAGGAGGTCGTGCGAAATAAGATAATCATCTTCCTTTGACATAAGAAGAGGCCAACTCCACAAAAGAAACTTGATCTCATGGAAATGGACAGCATCTTTGTGTTATTCGCCTCAAAAGAGGAACAAATAAAAAGGATGAGACCACGCCAGCACTAGAAATAAAACCAACCTTGTGTATGCTGAAATTATTTCATCCTTGGAGAAGCTATCCTCCTGAGACCCAGTCTCGTGCAGATAGAGACAATCTGGGTTGGTGCAGGGCTGGATAGAAAAAGCTCATTAGCTTAATTTAGTTCAAAGAACCTAAATAAAGCTGTCTATCCCATAGCATAAAATGGAACAGACCAACGATAACTTATTTGTTGTTCATACCGCATTTCTAAGCCATGCATGGCAGTACTTAGTGGTTCCAAAGCATGCCCTGAGATGCAGCATCCAAAATCATCAAATTGATCTGCCTTATGCAGCAAACACATGGAAAAAAAAGGATACATATCCAAAAATGAGAAATACCTTAATGGTCTACCATCCAACACATATCCATGAACAGATTGAATACAACGGATTGCTTCCTCCTCTTTTGAGAAAGTAATATATCTAAGGGAAAGCATACAGGGCATTTGTAAGCAATTAACTACTTAAGACCATACGTTTTTGCGAGAAAATATAAAGTGCAAAAGAAATCAAAGACCTGAAAGAAAATCCAGGCATAAGTATAAAGATTGGAAGACAGAAGAGGCCAAAATGCCACATGACCAAAAACTGAAGGCGCGTGACGAAACAGCTATCTAGGGAAAAAAAAGCTCTCCGCTGAAAATTCATGCAAATTAGGAAAGAACAATCAGGAAACCAAACAGTTCCAAGAACAACACTCTGTTCAGTTAAAAACAGATTAAGAATGATAACATTTCTTCAGGCCAGACTCTTGGAAACTTGTCAACTCACACACTACAGGTATTGTTTGGAAACTGCTGAATGGCACCAGTAGCCGTCCGAGACATAGATACTTTAACAACCTTCCCATACTGACCGAAGTATTCTCTCTGTTGAAGAATCTGCATATATATGTCAAACAGATAATTATCACCGGTCTGAATCAGTAAAAATCAATGACTGGACCGGTAAGTCAGTATATGTGAGTGAACAAATGCCTGATTATACTTAGGGGGTAAGCATGAGTAGGAAATAGTTTCCGTGTTGCACAAGAGAGGGAAGGAAATCAGAGAGATACACACATCTTCATCTGCTAAGTTAAGAGGCAAGCCGACTATGTACACGAGGTTTCGTTGTATCACCCGAACACTACCCAATTGCTTTCTCTCCTCTGAAGACTTCGTCTTTGCCTTTTGAGATTTCGTTTTTCTCTCTGTATTAATTTCGACCACCAATCTGATAGAAAAGAAACGATCACCTAAAGAAAAATGATATGGTAGTCAAATCAGAATCGTACATATCAAAATACCACCTCTGACAGTTCGCAGCCATCCCTACAATCTTCTCCTTGTCATAAGGTGATCGACATGCTGGGCAACGCCCCTCTGTTTCATCCTTCTCTGCCATGTCCATTATGTGATGCCAACACCAGACACATATCTAAGATAGACACAGAAATTGAATGAGACACAGAGGCATACATAATAGGCAATAACTGGCAAGCATGAGGCATATATCAAGCGCTCGCTTAATAATTCAGGACCAAGATCCTTAATTTGTAACTAGGTTAAAGAATCTCGCTAAACATGGGTATCAGAATGATGAAAATTTCTAAGGATACCATGAGCTTCGACTGCTTTGCACAGAACAAACAACACGAATAAAGAGAAAGGAATGAAATGAGAAACTGAGACTCCCCACAGCACAACAAACACAGAATGAAAGTGAGGAACTAAGAGAAGTTAATAGTAAACTTTCAAACCTCGTATCCACATTTGCAAGGTTTCAATTGCTGATCCGTCAAATCCATCTCCTCAGCACAGAGAGGGCAGGTCTTTTCTCCCTCATCACACATGGTTTCCCTGAATTTAAAGGGAATTCATGAAGCAGGATGAGCCGGCAGAAATTTCAGAGAAACAATTGAGTCCAATTCCACTGCTGTTAACTCATCGAGGTCACGCGGGAGGAATTGAAAGGAAAACAAACAATGTGCCAACACAACAAACCGAGCCTGATAATTAGAAAACGCCCACTTTCAAAACAATTTCACAATTTCAGCTTCCTCCGTCTTCTGCCTTGACAAAAGACAAAAAAAAAAAAAAAAACCAAGAATGGCTCAGGCTCGGCGTCAGAAGGAAAAACATGTTAACCACCAGCCAGGAGTACATTCAGTCTAATGATGCATCAATTTCAGCATCGCCTTTACTTTACATGTTCTACGTCCATAATTTTGCGACTGCCGTCACTTGATAATCCAGCTTTCGATAAACGGACATGTACAGGGACAAGTCAACCCAAAAAACATCTCAATCATCAAATGCAGAGTCCAGCCTCCCTCCAAACATCGCAAACCAAACCCTCGATCCCTACTCAATCAACGCTCCGCAAACACGCGACGCAAAAAACAACGATCAATCTCAATCCGCCCGCGGAATCAAAAACATCGTCGCCCGACCACGACCTCGCGCAGATCATAAAGATCACGAGAGGCGCCGATATCACCACGACCTCAACAGAACACAAGGCAACGGACGGACGGGCTGCACGTCTCCCCAGCTCGATCGAGCGCAATCGCACGGAGCGCGCGCGAATCGACCCGCATCGGAGCTGGCAGCGTGCCGCGGGAATGCAGAAATCGCGACGACTCCGGCGAAAAACACGACGAAATGACGAGAGAGAGAGAGAGAGAAGCACGAGCAGCTAGGGAAGGCTAGGGTTTGAGATGATGGCTTAAGGAACTCACGGATTCGGGAACAGGAGAGAGAGAGAGAGAGAGAGGCAGGGGAGGTTCCGGTGAGGATGGGATTTGCAGAGAAAGACGCGCGACCAGGCGACGGCGAGCAGAGAGCGAGAGAGAGAGAAACCGCAAAGCGACAAGGCCTTTTTCGAGCGAAAAAAGGAGGAGGAGACTCTGTGTGCGTTGGTGGGTGTGTGTGAAGATGGCTGAATTTGGCTGCTGGTCCTTTTTCTCTGCGCGTCGCTGTCGATAAAAAAAAGAAGAAAATAATTGCGGGGTGGGGACTCCCCCCATGTCGTGGCCCGCGATTTTTTTATTTCTTTTTCTTAATTAATTTAGAAAAAAAGCCATAAAAAATCCCAAACTTTACCATCTTTGACACATTTACCCTGAACTTTTTTTTGTGACACTAAAAACCCCAAACTTTGTTAGTTGTGACACATTTACCCCAATGTATTTAGTCCATGAGCATTTTCGTCTTTTTTGCTTTTTCTTTTTTTTTCCCTTCCGGCGAGGGGGGCCCTCGCCGACATCGGGCGAGGGCGGCCCTCCCCGGCGTCTGGCCGCCCTCCCACGACGCCGGCAAGGGCCCCCTCGCTAGAAAGGAAAAAAAAAGAAAAAAGCGAAAATGCCCATGGACTAAATGCATTGGGATAAATGTGTCACAAATAGCAAAGTTTGGGGTTTTTGATGTCACAAAAAAAAGTTCGAGCTAAATGTGTCACAAGTGGTAAAGTTTGGGGTTTCTTGTGGCTTTTTTCCATTAATTTAACCACGGGTCGATTGTGTGACCTTCAATCCACCAATCCGGCCGGCTCGATCCGATTCCAGGAGGCTGCCAAATGCCAAATCCTCTACTTCCCGTGCCGCGCAGGATTTATTCGTATCGATTTTTTTTTTTTTGTATATGTATAGGTGTAATTGAAAATGAAAGTGTGTTCGCCAATCGTGTGGCGGCACTTAAAACTGCCTCTGTGATTGTCACGTGATAAGACCCTTGGCACAATTGGATCGTGTTCGACCATTAGCATTCGTTTAGTGATTTGTCGACCTTGTACTTCTATCACTTGCTATATGAAGATGGATAAAAAGAAAGTATTTTCGAATGTAAGGTTAAATTGCTATGAAACAGTAAATCTATACTCGTATCAAATATTAAGTGTGTAAGAGCCATGATGGCTTGATGTCATTCTCACCTTCTTTAGCTTATCACTAGCGATTTGGTCAGGATTCCAAAGTCAATGGTGGTGACTAGACATGAGGGTTGCGCTCGTTATGGGACTTGACCCATTACTTTACGGCACGATTTGACGACAATCGTGCACCACCTGTGTTCGTGTTCCCAACACTCACTTCACCTCTCCTATTGTGGCATTCGATATTTTCTATGTTCGATAATAATATTTAGGACAATATTTCCCGACATAATCACCATGGGTCCCATGTGTTGGAAATAAATTGATAAGATGTTGATGCGTACGTTGATGGTGTAGTGTGGTGGTAATTGATTTGCCACCATATTGGTAGTAAATGGGGATTGGTGTACTTCGAATTTCATACTTAATTATATTCACATTTCAAATTTACTGAATTAAGATTTTCCTAGCATCGGATATTTCTCACCAATAATTTTAGTGGATTTCAGATATTTTTCGGATTTGTCGATATTTAGAGCAGTCACCGGTTTCCTTGTTTGCGTATTGATTTAATAAATATTTCAGTAACTTGATGAAAAATCTGCTTTAAAAACCCTATAGTAGAGCCGTTGGCCATTCTTTAATTTGTGCGTGCCTATTTTCATTTTTCCTAAGTATTTTAACCCCCATGCTCTTAATTGGGACATTGAACTAGCTTACTAATGAGATCATGCATTACATCATGTATTTTAACCTTAGTCAATTAATACTATTGATGACTCACTTGTTTACTTGGTCGAGAAAAACCCGTCTTTCATTTAAATCAAACCATCTCCTCGTAGTCCATCTTATTGGCCATTTCTGCACCCTCGCTACTTATTTAGGGCCACTTGAGGCATTTTCATTGGAACACTTGCCCTTTTGCTTTTACACCTAATGTTTTTAACACAAAGACATTTATTACTTTATCCACGGTTAATTAATTTCATCCTGACAACCCTTGTCTTGACAGTGAAGTTGGATTTTCCAGATTCCAAAGATAAAATAAATGTGGAAAGCATAATATATGATTCTTTTGTCCAAAAATTAATAGTGATTACGCGTCGTGCGTTGGATGCCTCATGAGTTAGGATATCCGAAAGTATTTGGAAAACCTCAGGAGTTGAGATGCCTCATAAGTTGAGGTGCCTCGAAAATGTTTGGAATGCTTCGAAGTTGAGATGTCTTGGGTGCTAAGATGCGCCGCGAGTCAGGATGCCCTAGATGTGTTTAGAGGAGAAAAGTAATGACTACGATGCATGTTCATATGTATGCATATATTCACATGTTATCTCATTTGTGGTGGTCATGCATCATAACGTGTTATGATATCTGCTTGCTTTGGAAAAGATAATCTCATACAACATTGTTATGGTTTCCGTTGGTATTTCGCGATAAAAAAGATAATACAGTTACTCCTGCACGCATCATACATGGTCTTTGTGTCACTTGGAAATAATGGTGTTTTGCACCGGATTGAGTGGTAAGGTGATTCTTACCTTAGATTTAGGGATTTTATTTATCGAGCTTCGGCTCACCCTGCATTTTTTTCATATATATAGGATGAGTCCCCTAGATATGATGATGGAGGGGACGGTATAATGCTGAATGTCATCAATCCCTGAGTTGGATGGTGACTTGGTTAATGTTTAAGCTCGTTTTTGGCTTAATGTGGATGTAGATGTGCTAGTTGATCCAACTCTTATTCCCCGGACTTTTGTAATGTATTGTGTGGTTAACTGGTGGTGTTAATATAAAAAAGCGTGTGTATATTAAATTAAACTCGTGCGATTTCTTTTTAAAGGATGTTGTGAAAATATTTTATCGTGCTTCTGTATGCTAAATATAATTACGAGTTGTATTCGGAAAGGATATATATTGCATGTGACATTCTAAAACATCACAACCAGCTACTAGTTGGGCCCAGTTGACTTCCACTGGCCATCCCCACCCATATCAGCCCTTCCCGGGGATGGTAAGGGCAGCGGGGGTTGTGCAGACCTGGCTCCGTTTGGTTCAACTTTGGGAAAATACATTTGGGGGAATGTAAATACCTTTGGGCTAAAGGGGTTTTCCAAAATGCAAGTAGTGTTTGGTAAGTATTTTTTAAAATCAACTTGTGCTAAAATACTTTGGCTAATTTTTTTTTTAAAAAAAAAAAGGGCTCCGTTGGAGCTGGGGTCGCCGGCCACCGCCGCCGGCGAGATCTGGTCGCCGGCCAACCGCCGACGGCCAGATCTGATCGCCGGCGACCATCGCCCAGGGGTCGCGCGACCCCGGCGACCGCCGCCTGGGGTCGCCGGACCCCGGCGTCGCCGGCGTCGCGCGACCCAGGCCAAGCGTTGCCTGGGTCGCGCGACGCCGGCGACGCCCGGGGTCCGGCGACCCCAGGCGGCGGTCGCCGGGGCCGCGCGACCCCCAGGCGGTGGTCGCCGGGGTCGTGCTAGCCTCGGGCGGCGGTTGCCGGCCACTAGAGCCTCAGTTCACTGTTTATGAACAGTGTCCATGAACAGTGCAAGTTGCATTCCGAAAATGCAACTTCTCAAAGCATCTTCAGATGAGCATTGGCCAAAGGTCCCTTGGGGAGCATTGGAAATGCAATTGCATTTCCCCAAAGTGAGTAAAAAAACTTGTCAAACGCCATTTGCGTTTGGCCAAGGGACTTTAGAGCCCAAATGCTCATTTAGAATGCTGAACCAAACGGAGCCTTATCGCCCGGTTCCCACCTCTCTTGGTTGTTTTTATTTATTTATTTAAATTTAGCTTATTTTTAAATCTAATTTAAATATAATTTATTTTTAAAATCAAATTTAGATCAAAACAATATCGTTTTATGCTTATATTTTATGTTTTAGCTGCATAATTGCTAGGTAGGAAAGAGAAAATTATTAAAAAAAGCCACGTTGGCAATTTTCAGTTAGGCAAATTTGACGGAATTAACGAAATGAATCGATTGCATTAATTTGATAAGTTTTTTAAAAATTTTCGGTGCACTTATTTTTATTTTTTTAAGCGGAAACATTGAGACCAACTAAATGGATTTATAGAAGGGTTAATACCACGAAAAATCCTAAACTAGTACACTTATGATAATTTTACTCAAAACTAATTTTTTAACCAGAAAAAATTTCAAACTGGCACACTTGTGATAAATTTATCATCAGTTTGTTTCCGTTAAATTTTATTGTCAAATTACTTTGTTAATTGACACACGTCAATTAACTAATGCGTCATTTTTATGTTTTACTATCCGTTTGTCACAAGTGTACCGGTTTGTGATTTTTTATGGTATTAATTCAATTTAACGGAAATTAATGAAGGGTAAATTTATCATAAATGTACCAATTTAAGATTTTTAGTAGTTAAAATATTAATCTTGGATAAATTTGTCATAACTATACAAGTTTGAGATTTTTTATAGTTAAAAATTAAATTAAAATAAAATTATTATAGATATATTAATTTAAAATTTTTTGTGATATTAATCTTTTATAGAACGAGAGGAATCTCCGATAGAAGACCGTGTTCATACTACGTGTGGACTGTCCAGAGACTCCTGGCTTGTTGTCCGGCTGGCACCAAAGTTGTGCGAACGCTTTTCCAGCCCCGTAAATGACGCAAATGGCCTCGTAGGGCTTCTAACTTTTCATTTTCCAGAATTTATCAAAATTAATTACCAAAAACAAAATGGGAAACCCGCCAAAAATCCAGTAATGATATTTACTATGGTACCTACATCATCACCCATATTTCTTGGATCATCTTTCGTAGAAGAAACTACCTGGAAATCGAGAGCTTGTATGGTTTGATTCCTCGAAATTTGGATAAAATGCGAGATATTGAAAGTACTCGTTGTAAGGAGAATAATCGGCATTTTGCAAATTAGAAGTCCAAGTAATATTCATTAAGGACACTAAAATATATTTTGTAATTATATGTTTCTATAGAAAATGCATAGGATACAACATGCTTACTCCAAAACTCAACATAGTTAAAAAAGAGTAGCTCATCTATCCCTCGTGACGACTATAAATAATTTTAAACGTCCACAATAATAAGCGTTTACAAAAAATTTAAAAAGTAAAAATCAGTCTACAATATGACCGTGACGATTCAGAGAAATCATGGACAGTCAAATTTGGCTTTAGTTATACTTACATTTGACTTTCAATTTTATTCCCATTTATTTCAATTTCTATTTTCATGACTTCAGGGACGCGAATCGTAATCATTCTCTTCTCCGGTCTTATTTATTGCCGGAAATAGAAAAATCTATACGTATTTCCTAAATGAGTTTCTGAGTAAAAAGTAGCGTTTGATAACGACACAATCGCTTGACAGGTTATTCTTAAATTTTTGTTCCCGACAACTAGTGGAGGCGAATGACTGTCGATGAGTGGCAGTGAACGGCGGGCGGGCGGCAGCGGATGGTCGACAGGTAGGCGATGGGTGGCAGCGACAGCTGAGCAATAAGATAGTTGTTATTTCTGTTTCTATTGCATTAAAAAAATTTTAAAAAAAAGTACATTTCTTATTTCTGTTCAAATCCTATTCCTAAGCTAAAAATTTGTCCTGGAAATTAAAAAAAAATGAAATCACGTTGTTAAAAGGATTTCTATTCCAAACTTGTTCCTGAAAACAAAAAAAAATAAAGAGAAAATACTACCAAAAACCTCAAACTATGTCACTTGCGACACATTTATCTTGAACTTTTTTTTGTGATACAAAAAATCCCAAATTATGTCACTTGTGACAAATTTACCTTGAACTTTTTTTGATGACATGAAAAATCCAAAACTATACCACTTGTGACACATTTACCCTGCAATACTTTGACCCATGGGCATTTTTGTCTTTTTCCTTTTTTTCCTTTTTTTTTTCTTTCTCCTCCGGCGAGGGAAGTCGGCGAGGGCGGTCCTCGCCAACGGTGGGTTGGGCAAGGGTTGCCCTCGCCGAATCTGGCGAGGGTCGCCCTCGCCCGCCCAGGCGTGGGCTGCCCTCGTCGGATCTGGCTCGGGCGACTCTCGTCGACGTTGGGTGAGGGCTTCCCTCATTGAATCTAACGAGGGCAGCCCTCGCCCGACGCAGGTGAAGGTCGCCTGAGCCAGATTCGGCGAGGCAGCCCTCGCCTAGCCCACCGCAGACGAGGACTGCCCTCGTCAGCGTCCCTTGCTGGAGAAGAAAAAAAAAGAAAAAAAAACATAAAAAGAAAAAAGACGAAAATGCCAATGGATCAAAGTATTGTGAAGTAAATATGTCACAAGTGGCATAATTTGAGAATTTTCGTATCACAAAAAAAGGTTCAAGATAAATTTGTCACAAGTGACATGATTTGAGGTTTTTTGTGTCATAAAAAAAGTTCAGGGTAAATGTGTCACAAGTGATATAATTTATGATTTTTTGGTGATATTTTTCCAAAAATAAATAAACAAAAGGTTTATCATTCGCGCACCTCGATAAGAAAACAAAGTAAGGGCAATTTAGTCAATTGGCTATAAAGCCCTATTTTTTATTTCACCAGTCCACATCACCATGTTGTGAAAGTTCTCTTAGGGTGTTCAAAGCAGTTTACTTTTTTCTCCAATCAAAAACAAATAGACACGCACTCACTCCAATTTTTTTCCCATTTTCTGGATTTGTTTTTTTCCTTCTCGCTCTTCATTTACTCCCCTCACCAACCAACAGCCCACAAACACAAACCTACTCGCGCGGACTCGTCGCCCCCTTCGACCAAAAACAAAAAGAAGAAAAAAAAAGGGCCCTCGTCGCCGCCCCAAATCTCCGCCGTCCATCTCGAAAACCAACGTCCCCGCACTCGCAGGCACCCCACCTCACTATATATCTATCCTCTCCTCCGTGAAACGAAAGGCTCGTGTGCTCGCCTCGCGTCGCTCAAACGGTCGCGCGCCCATCTCCACGCGCTCTCTGCTTCTCCAGGTACGTCCGGAAGCGAGACGTTCGAACCTTGCTCGCCCCTCCGCTTCGCCGTCCCCGATCGTTCTTTGAGCTCCGCAGCTGGGCGGCGATTCGGCCGCGCGTTCGCTCTTGCCTCCCGCCGTGCTGTCTCTGCCGCGCGAGCACTGGCGCGACCGCGAGCTTGGTCGTTGCTAGTAGCGGCGGGTAGCTCGGCGCGTCCGATGCGTTTTCGGGATCCCCGTCTGTTATCGCGTGATTTTTTTTTCTTTTCGGGCGATGGATCGTTTTTGATTTGACGAGCCTCGTGTGTTTCGACGTGGTGTGGATTTCGTGCGGTGCAGCCGCCGGAGCAGCCGATCGCCATGGGGAAGTGTTATCCGACCGTGGGCGCGGAGTACGCGAAGGCCGTCGAGAAATGCAAGAGGAAGCTCAGGGGTGTCATCGCCGAGAAAAACTGTGCTCCGCTCATGCTTCGTATCGCGTACCTCCCTCTCCCTCTCCCTCTCTCTCTCTCTCTCTCTCTCTCTCTCTCTCTCTCTCTCTCTCTCTGCGCGTGTGCTTGTGTGCTTGCGATACGGCGTAGCGATCGACTGAGGTTTTGGTCGTATGAGTCAGCCTTGTCGTGTTTGTCGGTGCAGATGGCACTCGGCCGGTACTTACGATGTGAAGACGAAGACGGGCGGTCCGTTTGGAACCATGAGGCATCCCGCTGAGCTCGCTCACGGGGCCAATAATGGTCTGGACATAGCGGTGAGGTTGTTGGAGCCCATCAAGGAGCAGTTTCCTATCCTCTCTTACGCTGACTTCTACCAGGTACGATTTATTCGCGGCCTGCAGCTGAAGATGGTACCTAGATCTGGATGTGATTACTTCCGTCTTGGGTTTTCAAAGTCGGCTGCTGTGCCGGCTGGGCATCACATGTACATACTGATGATTGTTTTAGTTGGACTGATTATATGTTGATATGTCGCAGTTGGCTGGTGTTGTTGCCGTGGAAATCACTGGCGGACCTGAAATTCCGTTCCACCCTGGAAGAGAGGTCGGTGGAATTCTTTGTTTTGATTAGCTTGATATTCTGGGGATGTTTGCGCTATATTGTTTATTTGCGCACGATGATTTCAGTAGGATATGTGAAGAGCGATGGTGCGAATTCTCATATGTTGGTTGATTATCCATGCCATTTGATGTAGAAAAGGTGGGACTTAAAGTGGAATGGGTGGATTAGATAGAAGTTCTTTGGCATGGCATTTCGTAATGTAATTGCATTTTTACTCCATTTAATGTACTTAGAAGTGACGGAGCATTCACAAGTCATATAGGCAGGACAGTAAGAGCACAATGCCAATGATCCTACCTGTGTTAAACTGGACGTAGGTTTCATTATCTCGCTAAGTTTCCCCCCCTAACTAACTGAATAGTGCTCTGTTCCTGTGTAGAGGAGGTACCCTATTTTTTTGTTCGATCAGCCAAACCCAATGAAGTCTAAGATTAGTCCTTTTTTGGAGGGCGGGCTTGTTTTCTGAGAACAAATTGTGTCTATGTGAACTGATGTATCAAAGATAGGTTAATATAAGCTCTGGAGTTTGAATGTCTTGCACTTTTCCTGTGATGCTAGGCAATGTTGTGACAAATCATCTTGTTCCCTATCCCGCCTGCCTCCCTTGTGCCTTTTCTGTGTCAAAACTCTGATGCTCTACCTTTTATCCCACCAGTTTTCCCCGTAATATATTTTTCCAACGATTGATGCTTGAACACTAGTTCATGTCATGATAATGGTGCTGTCATCTTAAACCGCAGGATAAGCCGGAACCACCTCCTGAGGGTCGTCTTCCTGATGCCACCAAGGGTTAGTTTGGCTTCCCTGCTTTAAGAACAACTCTCCTTGTGAGTGTTGCATTTTGCATAACAAATGCCTGATCTCGCAGGGTCTGATCATTTGAGAGAAGTGTTTGGTCACATGGGTTTGAGCGATCAGGATATTGTTGCTCTCTCTGGTGGCCATACCCTGGTTTGTATTCAATTTTCTGGAACTTGGACTTCCGGGATGACGTTGCTTTCCACAAATTAAGCAGCTTAGCGAATTTGACTTCATGTACTCATTCTTCCTTTTGCTTTCATCCAGGGAAGATGCCACAGAGAAAGATCTGGATTTGAGGGACCTTGGACTGTCAATCCTCTCATTTTTGATAACTCCTATTACAAGTGAGTTTCCTTGTTTTATTTGTGCCTTCAATGAATTTATATGCTTAATGTAAAAGTATTTTATTGTAATACGACACGCTGGGAACTGGATAGCACTTGGAGTGAAAAGTAACTTTTTTGTTCTCTTAGGGAGCTGTTGACTGGTGATAAGGAAGGCCTCCTTCAGCTGCCATCTGACAAGGCTCTTCTCACTGATCCCATTTTCCGTCCACTTGTTGACAAATATGCTGCAGTGCGTACTCTTTCTTTCTTTGGCTGCTTTGACATTACATAATCCAATCATCCTGGTCACATGTTATGCCTTCAATCAGCAACTGCATCTACATATGTATTTTTGTTTGAACATTGTTTTGCTTTTCCAGGATGAAGATGCCTTCTTCGCTGATTATGCAGGAGCTCACCTGAAACTCTCTGAACTTGGGTAATGATTATATATCTCCGTTCAGTCTTTTACAACATGATATAAAAACTGTGCTCTTGAGAACATTACTGCGTGTTGAAGTAAGAGCAAAATCATTTGCTGAGGTCTGGTTCTTTTAACTTTCTTGCAGATTTGCGGATGCCTAAGCACCTGGTATCAGGTTTCAGTGTGTATGTTGATGGTGCTCGATTCATCCTTCCTGTTCCGATTTGTCAGATGTAACAGTCGGTGTGATGCGGATGAATTTGATGGATATGTTCCTTGGTGTGTGATCTTTCTTATGGACATGTCCATTAATGGAAAAACTTAGGTGGCATGATATGTGAGCGTGCTTTTGATTTGAATAACATGAGCTTTCTAAATCTGGATCTTTTGCTTCTTCCCTCTTTTCTGGATGTTCTGTCGTTCATATGTCTTTCATCCCATGCTATTATGGAGAACCGAAAACATGCATGTTGTGTTTGGTGACGTGTAGGCTCGATTTAAGGTCAAGTGCATTGGCCAAATGAATCTGTGGGGACAAGGAGAGAGAGAGCATGGAAAAGCGATTGGTCAAATCGTCCTGCTCCTCTTTGGTAAGGACGGACCAACTCAGAGCACGCGCAATTTCGGGGCCAATTACTTTTGCTATGAGTGGTTGTAGGCGATGACTCAAGTACGAAAAAGCCATTTCCCTAACTCACGCCGCGGAATAATACAGAATTAATGCATCATTCCTCCCTTTCTTCAAGATGCGTATGTATTGTGGACATATTTGTCAATGTATGTTTTCCAAAATTCTCGATATTAAATTCAATGCTTCGTAGCAATCAAAAGTAAAGATTGAACATTGATCCATTTCCGCGACTCCTTTCGATATTTACGTTCCTTTCATTGAACTCCAAGTCCGTAGCTAATTCTTATACTAGAGCTTCCCTTTGCAATACCTACTTCCACCATAAGTATAATTACAAAGGCAACTATCACCGGAATTGTCACAATCACTTATAATGGATCTCTTAATACATATTGTAGGATCAAGAGTATGCTATTATTCGAACTGTATTTAATATCATACTTGGAACGGTTAGAGGGCACATTGGAGATGGTGAAACCAATGACAACGAGTGAGACTAGCGAGTGGATCGAAAATTATTCAACGCAAATACTGGGTTATAAATGAGATGTTACTCTCACACAGTGTGTTAATTTTTGCAAAATGTATGTAGTGCATATATCGGGTTTTAAATGAGATGTTACTCTCACGTAGTGTGTCACTTGATTTTTGCATAATGTGTTTGTAATTTTTAGGTCCACAAGTTATTAATTGACTGGAGGTCCCGGTATCTTAAAGGACATGATGAAGGTCGGATATTTGATGGGTAATGTAGGAGTTTGTGGACTATGAAAGCAATAAATTGGAGGACGAACTAATTTCAAAACCTAAATATTGCTGAATGCATCCCTTCTATTGCTAACCACAATCTTATTAACAATACAAGGGGCCTTAGCTGTTGCGGGCATAGAAATTTGACTTATGGACAAGAGAGAGCCTTAAATGCATTGGAGCATGAGAGTTCACTTCATCTAACTATCAAATCACGCGGCACTTACATGGAGCCCACACCATTTAACGATGAAAAGTAAATAGATTTACATATTTCAAGTGTATAAAATATAAGTAATCTAGTGAGATACGAAATTTGATATATCTGTGTGAGGGCGAGACATTCAGTGCAGAGAATGTTTCAAAAGCTGTGATTTGGTCAAAATGAAAACTGAAACAACACGGCCTTTTTTTTCCTCCTGGCAGCAAGAAGCAGAACAATTTCTGATTCAGAACACGAGTACATGAACTCCAAGCAGGATATTCCTCATTACAGGTAGAGAGATGAACAAGAAGAAATGAATGAATTAGTAGGTGAGCGGGCTATTTTCCCTCCCTCACGTGGTAGGGGATGGCCATGGTTAGAGACAAAAGAATGATTAGACTCATGGGTTGACTATTCGGAGCTGGATTCAGGAATGCTGTTGCTGATATTAGTGAACTTTGTACAGTCAAATGGTCCAAGTTCCTGATTATTTTTTCGCTTCACCTGCACAAACAAGAGAAACTTAAAATGTGAACAATTTTGGTGGACTTCAATAATGGTGAAAAGAGTGGGCTTTTTATAATTTCATTCTACAGGCATGCTTCAACTTGCACTTGAAACAGTCGACAAGTTTTGCATCAACAACAGCATGAAATTCCTCACAAAAAACATCGTTGCCAGTGGAAGTAAGCAACACTATTGCAGCTCAGCTAGATGCAATCGGCAAAATATCAGCCACTGAGATTTCCCATAATAGGAAGTAAACTAAGTGGAAGTCTGAATATCTCTTAGTCCTGGAAATCGTACTTATCCTTCTTTAGATTAGTCCCATGTCAAAGCGCCTCAAATGTTTTTCACAAGTTTCCCGGCATCCTTAAATTAACAGTTAATATAGGTATTTGAAGTTGAACAAAAATGGTCAAAGACACTCATACTAATCACTTGCTTAACTGACTACTTGATGTTTATCAACTATGAAATTCCAAAGGTACTTCAATCACTTCTATGCTTAGACAACAACATTCATTTGCCATTGTAGTCAGACTGTCCCCACCTGTATACACGACAATTGAAAACTGGTTAAGCTTGGATAGTGAATAACTATCTTTCCCTTCTTTATTCTTTCATGGTTATCTATGGAATAAAATTACTAAATTTAAGTGTGAAAGTAATTTCAGACATCAACTAATAGTCTCTCGCATTAAACACAAATTGATGTTAATCAGCTATGAAATTCCCAATGGTCTTCATTCACTTCTATGATTAGACAACACGTGAAATTTTCCATTGAAATCAGACCTAATCACATCTATATAAAGGACAACAAAAAACCGATTAGGCTTGGATATTGGATAACTATCTTTTCCTTCTTTATCTTTCACAGTTATCTGAAGGTTAAAGATTACTAAATTTAAATGTCAAAGTAATTTGGCTCACCAACTAATTCTGTAGTCTCTCTCACATTATGCAGAACCGTCACACTAACCATTCCAAAATAGAAGAAAAACGAACTTTTGCTCGAGTCAGAAAAGATCATACCGGTGACCATGGACTGGGTTCAGGCAGAGTCTTGTCAGGAGGAGAATTTTGGACGGCACCGCATTTCATTGTAAGAATTTCCTGATGTCACGATGAATCAAATGTCAAATTTTAAAGCTTAAAGAATCAATTTACATATAGCAGATACTATATCAACTATCAAGCCATGACTTTTGATCCGCAGAATCATCAATGAGCACTAAAATTGAGTGAAGTGGAAGACAGTGAGGGAGATATTATTATTTTTCTTTCTGATCTAAAATAATTGCCTCTTTAACATCCACAACTGGTCTTCGGGCAAGTATATGACTGGAGTTATCATAGCATAAGACTTTAAGGGATTTAGAAATTCAGATTGCGGACACGGATTCATCACATAGAGTCGTCTATTTTCCACACGAGAGGTTTGTATTTAGCCTATTTAATTACCTCCCCAGCAGCTTCAAATGCCGCTAACCATTCCTCAGAGAATGGAGCAGCATCAGGTGGAGGTTTCACTATGGCAGATTCTTGTTTCCCATCTTTCTTGCAAATTTCCCTGCAGCAAATTACTTCCAAAATAAAGATTCTGAATGTGAATGAGGAGGCTTCTAAAACTGGGACAAAATATAGGAAAGTTAAAGTGCAAAAAAAAGCACATATATCAACTAAAATTGTGATTCTAACCCTTGGACTAATGTGGTCGTATCCTTGCTGGAAGTTAAGGTACTACCAAGTTGATGTTGCCTCCGGACATCACAACTAAAACTTTCCCTGGGAACACTAGAATCAGCCTTTTCAGGTAAAATGCTACTTGTCAACTGACTAGCTTCTTCTATGCATCGGTTGTTTACAGGCAGTTCTGCTTCATCATTTTTATCATCCAAATCCACTTCTTCACTTGACTGACAAGATGAAACCACGACATTAACTCCTTCTGCCTCAGGAAATTCCTCTCTGTTCACATCCACAGCATCGTCTTCAAGCGATGCATCGTAAATATTTGATTGATATTTTTGCACAGAAACTGACAACACATCCTCCATATTAGGGTCTTCATAAATTGTTCCTATATCGCCGGAATTATCTTGCAGAACAGGTTCTCCTTGGTAACAAATATCAGCCTTTGGACATTCGCTTGTAGAGACATCATCTTGACACAGACTACCACTAATGGCGAAACATCTCTTTGGTTCTTTAGGACGGTTGTCCACAGTGGACATCTCATCTTTTGAAGACAATCCTTGATGAGTCTGTGAATCAAGTTCTGCTATGAAGCAAGGAACGTGAAGCTCAGGCTGATAATCAGATTGCTCATTTCGATGAGAAGCCAAGGAGAAGTTATCGTCCCCAGCCAACCCGTTCATCTTGAGTGAGCAATCAATAAATGAGCTGCCATCCAACAGCTGCTGTTGTCCAACCACAGCAGAAGAATTCTTCGTGGCATTATCAAAACTGTGAAATTCTTCATTTGTTGGATCTGCATTATCTTGCCAAGATGGATCTTCAACATGTACAGAGACATTAGGCTGGTTACAGTCCTTTAATTTCTGGTGTTGTCCAGAGGACCCAGTATGGCTATCTTCATGAGACGAGTTATCCACTTCTCCTGACAATTGCTCTGTTCCTGTCAGTGTATCGGGAAGTGGCATACCTGTCATTAAACTGACAGAAGCATTCTTCACTGACCGAAGCATTTGTTTTTCTTCGACATGATCACACTCCTTCAACTCCATTAGCATAATATCATCGCCATCTTGAACCACGGATACTAGCGGGGTTGAGACATATCTATCTTCCTCTTTGATCCCACTGCAATGATCACTTCCTAGACGAGCAAAGGAAGCATAAGTATCATCAGTTGCTGCAACCATGTTTTGGTCTCTGTTCACCTTCAAAGAAGATCCCGGATTAAAAGCATCAACTTGACTAGGGAGGAACATGTTGTCAGTTGGTTGTCGGTCACTAAAGGAGGCAGAATTTTCAACCATTGGCTCCCTCTCTTGTTGTGCTGATTGATTTTCCTCGGCATATAGAACTTCTACTCTTTTAGCTTTGTCAGATTGGTGAACATTCTCTGATGGATGTACAGGGCAAAAAGCAGCAGAGCTGTCATCATTTTCAATTGCTCGTGCCCTTTCATGAGCAACTTGGTCTACAGCATGAACTTCTGGCTGTTCATTAATACTCATCATGCATTTGGCACCCACCAATAACTCATCATTTTCATTTGCTCCTTTGTTTTCGCAAGTAACTTGCTCTGCAGCATGGTCACCCGCCAGGGAAGTGCCTCCACCATGACTAGCTGTGAGACTGCCGTAAAAAACCAAGTTCTCCAAATCTTCAATATATGATTCCGTGCTGCTGTCATGCAGTCCGTGAAAGCCATTGTCTGCCTGCTCTGCAAGTTTCAAGGGAAGTACACAAGATCTTTCTTTATTATTTACATTATCATCTTGATCATTTGAATTGTCTGTGTTCTCTTCACAATTTTTATGGAATTCTTCAGACGATCCAACCCCCACAAACCTAGCTTGATTCTCTTGGTTCGCAACGGAAGTTTGATCATTATCATAGATATGAGATTCCACTACTTTAACTTTCTCTGAAAATTCAGAGACACCTCTAGAACCGTGTAGCTGATGATCTGGCAATCCAAAACTACTCTGGATTCTGCAAACACCAGAATCGGCAGAAGGGGAATGGGAGAAAACAGTGGCATCCCCAGCTAAAACTTTTGATGGTGCTTCGACGCATTGGCTACCAATCATATCATTCTTCTCGTAATTACTCTTTTGCTCTTTCCCACAAGGTCCCATATGTAAAAATGGTATATCATTACCAACTGGCATGTTTCCGTCATCCACTCGAGGTTTTATCTCGATTTTGTGCAGTTCCATGTGCCCATGAAGTTCTTCACTACCATCCTTGAGAAATCCATGAATCTTTTGATGGTTTTCCAAAGCGTCATGTTGTATTTCCAATTTCATCTTTGATATATTTTGAGATTCCGGATCTGCATTTTGCTTTTGATATTCCAGGTTGAGAGATTTAGCAGAGACTTCCGTGCTTAACCGCATGTTCAGATTTGTGTCATCAATGGTCATCTTTTGTACTTTTTCATGCACATGTGGCGGCTTCAGCTCACTCAGAGGGTTTTTCATGCAATGGTCATAGCTTGGTCGGGTATTGCTGTTCAATAGTCCCTTGGTAGAAGCCTTTGGCTGCTGAACAATATCATTAGGCATTAAAAGAGAAGAGATAATGTCAGATGTTTTAAAATGCTTTCTTTTAGTTGGATCTGATTAACCTCTAAAAACTAACTGAAGGCATTGTACCTGACCAAAGAATCCCCGAGATGGTGAAGGCATACGCAAACCAGATGGTTTTGGGGCCTTGAGTTGCACATGCTGAATGGACCCTCCAGTAAGATGAGCTTTTTCAGGATGAGCGGCTTCTACCTTGACAGATCCAGCGCCACTATCTGGTGCTGAAGGGTTTTTTCGACCTTCTATCTCCCCCAAACTATCATTCCTGTGAGTTAATGAAGTCGACCTGGAAGCTGATTTTCCCTGCTCATATTTCAAAGAAAATTAAGCAGATTAATAAGTTCTCTTGGTCTAGCTGATAAAGGTCCTTATCCACAAAAAGGAAAGACGATATTCTCAAAAGGAGTACTTATGAAATTTTCCACCAGTTCTTTATTAGGTTGCCTTCACCGCAAGTAGCATAGGATTCTTACCGAATTTCTTTTAGCTTGGGGAACAATGGATTTAGCTATTGGAGGCTTGCTACAAGGACCAGCTGGAGTACTAGGTCGAGAATGAGTTTTATTACTTGAAGAGACTTTCAGTCCAGCATTCTTTTTGTCAGCAGTCCCTGAGGAAGAGAGAGAATTTTGAACACACAGTACACTCCAAATAAACCTACTTAAATTTTAGTCGTATGCACATTAAGTTTTTAGGCAACAGTTTATCAAAATACAAATGTTTAATAATATGAAAATCTCTACAGTGCCCTAAAGTTTACAGATGTTACCTGATTGAGCAAGCTGACTATGCTTAGGTCGATCAACTCGCAAAGCAGTCTTAGCTGTTGGAGCGCGCAAACTGGAATCTGGCTTGGTAGCTGGCTTTTTAGAGGCCTTAACTTCTTTACTGGCCACCTTTGTCGAATTCACATTCACAGGCCTTATCAGTGTTCAGGGAAGTTAAGCTAAACTAAACTTTCCATTTGTATCACAGAGGTAAAAAGCAGAATAACAAGATTTTAACATTTGTTTGATATGCTAGAAGCTTAATCAAAAGGATATGGAGATAGGGCAGTGGATTGTGAGCTGCCGCTGCGCTTGGACCTGCTGCCATTGACATCATAGGTTGACAGCACCTTCCGCTTGGTCTGTCAAAAATTTTACCGAACAAATTAATCAAGATGACCCATTTTGGACTGACCTGGCAAGTATAATTTAGCAGTACATACACAGGCGAAGAAACACCGAAAACTACTTTCATCGTCACTGCTTCTAGGATTGCCCCAATTGATAATGTTAATTGTTTCCAGGATAAAAAGGAAATCAATCTGCTAAAACACCTAAAACTACTTTCGTCATCACCGTTACTAGGATTGACCCAATTGATAATGTTAATTGTTTCCAGGAGAAAAAGGAAATCAATCTGCTTATTACGGAAACTAACCGAAGAAACCAGGGCCCTGTCGCGCTTAGTTAATGCATCTCGCTGATGTGGTGAACTGCCCTGTTTTGTTCTGCTCTCATTTGCAGCGTTTACCGGTGATTCTTTGAATAATTTCTCCTTGGGTGCAAGCGAATCCCCTGAATCGCTTTGGGAGTTTGGAAACTCGGACAACGATTCTTCCCCTTCTTCGTCGATCACGGGCAACTTCTCCCCCGTGGAGCTGCCAACGTTCCCGCTTATCATAGATAATTCCACGGGATCCAAGAAACCTGAAGAACAACCGTTCAAACGGAGTCGTCGCAAGACACCATCTCTAAAAACATCTACACAGAATCCCATCACTTAAATACAAAAGAAGCGCACCTTCTTCAGTAAAGAAGGCTCTGTCCCACGCTAAGCTTTTCCGCAGATTGTAGCCCCCGCCTTTCTTCTTCCTCTTCATCTGCTGCGGCTCCAGACTGAGCTTCACCATCTCGTACTTGTTCGAATTCACGTTCTCTTTGTTCACGCCATCTGTCAACGGCGGGGGGGAGGGGAGAATAGCTAGTCTCAGCGTGCGAGCGACGCTAATCGAAAGAATTGGGTGGAAGCGGAGGGGGAGAAAAAACCCTAACCGACAGGAGGGAGATGATGGGGCTTGGATCCGTGGATTTGAAGAGGCGAGCAGGAGAAGAAGTTCCTGGCGGCGTCGTCGGTCGGAATCTGCTGCAGCAACGAGTCGTCCTCGCCGGAGATCTCGATCAAAGAGGGATCGGACGCCATTTTCGATCTCTTTCCGGCTCTGCGCCCTCGCTCTTCACTCTCTCAGCTTCGTCAGATGTTGTGGCTCGTTACCGTTACGCCGATCGCGTGTTCTGTCACCGTTCTGTTTGCGGGGCTCAATTTTGAAAAGCGCACGAGCGGGAAGGATCGAAGACGGTGGTCACGTGGCTTTGCATTCTGCTTTCTGGGCCTAGGCCGAACCAAATTCAAATGGGCCTTGGGCCATCGGCCCACTATTTACCGAGCCAGTTTAGATGTAATAAATTTGTCTAGTTTTCATTTTTCGACTGTTCTCTTTTTTTATTTTCTTTTCTTGTTTAATGAATCGTGCCCTTTGTCTTGCTTAATCTGGAGAAGCTAGGTCTTTGTTAAGCTTTTGCTACATTCGGTTTAAGCCATAGAATAAGCCCGATTTTCCCCTCCAGCTTCATCCAAAGAAGCTTTCGATTCTCCCTTCCCTTCTTGGTAAAGCATATGAGAATTCATTTCCATGCAAACACACAAGTTGAAATGCACCTTAACCCGCCCAACCATAGAACTATCGAAATTCAACAGCCCCGGGAATACTGAGACCCACAACAACTAAACCGCGCATGGCTTAGAAAGCAATACTCGCTTGGAGATGTAGACAAAGGTTCTTTTCGAATAGAATTCTCTATCCATTGAGTACTACAAAATTTATTCTGACAACAAGAATCTTCTATACACACTCCATCCTTTCCCAAAAATAAAAATAAAAATTTGGAACATACAGACACGGTGGCCTGACATTCTGCTAAATCCCTCTCTGGATGTTGTATTATTTTACAACTCTGAAAACCCCAAAAGTTACGTGTATAAGGATTTCCCACCTCATTTTTTTTTCCTTTTTGCTTTACAAAAAATCTCAACTTCATGGGAGAAAATGAGAAAAATTATCTCAAGTCGAACTGCCAAGCAGAGGAATCCTCGCAAAACAAGTTCTGAGGATCTGAGAGAGCCTCCCGTCAGATGTTGATCACCGAAGGGAAAACATAACATCCGCCTGCAGAAGTGGGGAGTCTGTCGGTGTTCGACCTTGCTTCGATGGTTAGAGATGCCGGGCCTTTCTTTGTACAACGTATATTTCGAACCAAACTCTCAGATTGATGAATTATAAACTCTCAGATTGATGAACTACATAACTAATCTTCCTCCCCAGTTAACAAGGCAAAAGCAAATGGTCTGAACTTGTAGCCATCACCATGGTAGAATTTATTTTGGAATTCTACCCAGTGAAGACGCAAGGCGTGAAGGAAAGCACTGAGGGTCTCCATCATTAACAATATGAATGCAGTTGCAAAAGCAAAAACTGCTAGCCCCACTAAACGGATGATAAAGCTGTCATACCTATAATTGATTAACAGACAGTGATTGATTAGAAAAAAATAGTACAGCGTTGAGCACATCTGAACACATTAGATAGGCAGAGAACTAAGTTGTGCATCTCACACGAGGTTAGAAAAATCAATGGCCAATTTAATTCGATTTGATGTAAACAGACTAAGGGTCAGACACGCAAAGTGATTGATGAAGAAACAAATGTCATATCATGTCCGAGCTTACTAGATATAAAATTGGAATCATGCAGAGGTGTTGCTGGTGAAAGACGAGACGAAAAATTATAACTTGCAACACAGTCGATGAAAAGAACTTACCCCCAGGCAAGTAATAGAACTTTCTCATAAAAAACAGTTGACAACTCCGAATGCGCCAAGCTGTAAAAGCAACATATTCATCACTACGAATGGTGGCATATAATGAAGAATGCTGAATGATGAAAGTCAAGGCTTTACCTTAACGCCCAAAGACGAAGATACGAAGCTGTATTTGAAACTGCGCCAAGGACAAACTCTATGGAATGTATCATTTGGTGCACAAAGACCTCACTAAAATTAAATTCCTCATGATGCTGCCGTGCAGAATCAGGTTCTGTGTCTACATCATTATCCATCTCAGAGGTGCCAAGCATCTGATAGGTACGGCCTTGAAATCTCTACAATGAATTAGGAAAATAACTGATACAGAACATCTACTAATCTTCATGTTCACAATTGATAAAGAATTAAGATGCTGAATTTACAAAGAAAATGAATACATATGCGTTGTTCTTTGAGTGGAGTGGCGTGGGACGGGGATGGGATGGGAGCAAAATGTATAGCTCAGCTGTGTTTTATAGTTTGTACGCACACCATCAGTACACGGTCTAGATGGCATTACTCTTCTACACACTTCAGGGTATCTAATGCCACGTCATATGTATTCTACATCACAATTTTCATCCACCTTTCTCTGGTTTCTCTGTATTACCATCATATAACTGCTACATCAATCATCCTATCAACGCGTTCCTAATTATCTTATCAAATAGCTAAAAACATTATTTTCTTATCATTTTGGTTTACCGTTGTCCTTATAAACTAAATATGCACCAATACAGGGTTTTTCAATATCCTGATCACTCAAACATGACTTCAAAATCGGGGCTTCCAAGCTGCTCAATAGTTGAGCCAGCAATGTGACTAATTGATTCATGAGAATATGGTCATCTATTTGTTGTTATGTATATTTACAGACATCAAGCCTCAACATGTGAATCCAACGTCAACCTATACTTTATGCAGAACAGTTGATTCACTAATTTCCTCTCTGCACAATCGATCTAAGTTAGCTATTTGAGAGATTCAGGTATCTAGCTCCCATTCAGAGCACTACCTACAAGGCCCTTTTCTTGTTCTCAGACTAAATTTCGATCCACTTTGTGCTGTTCCTATTTAATCTAAATCCTTCAAATTGATTCAGCTGCCTCCCTTTCTAGATAAATGTTATGTACTGATTTACTTTCACTCAGGGGTTGGCCAACTAAGTAAACAACTGTGACCTTGTGCCTCACGAAGCAGGCCAGGTCACAAGGATCTTATTCCTTATCAATGACATGAATCGTCTGCCTTTGACCCAACCACTGAGGTGGAATTACTCTAGTCCGGGCCCCCGAAGTTAGTCAGGGATACCACCTGACCGGAACACAAGAAAATAGGACATTAATGTAGACAAATCTTACATGCAACCACATAAGTTAGATAAACTCAATATATTCCTCAAAGGAGAGATGTGCGAATTGAGATAAACTTATCCTAGAAAAGAACAAAAGAAACAGGGAAACCATAATCGGAAGCATCCAGCATATTTAAGCAACATTTATTGGAAAAGGCAACCCCAAAGATTTGGGACCAAAAGCAAGATTATGCGCCTCGGGTGGGTTAGAAATTCCAGGTTTGAACATACCTCAGAGTGAAGCTTCTTCAAAATAAAAGGTTTTGGGAAGAGCATCCATGGAACAGCAATTAGAGCCAAAAGCAGTAAAATGATCTGCAATGACATTCAGTTGCTGTAAAACTGAGATGTAAAGCCAATGTATACAACTTCTCAGTTGAGAACATTTAAAACAGTCACCTGAAGTGGTTTCTGGCCCCAGAAAAGTTGGTTTTCGCCAAGATCATCGGTGGGACTCAAAAACATGTAAATCATCACATGGTAAAGGTCTGCTTGAGAACCAGTGCACCATTTGACGACAATGAGAAGTGAAAGATACCCAAACAGGCTGTTAAGAAAGATCATTTGTGGCACAAACTGGAACCTAACATATAAAAAGGTTTAAGTTAATACTTCTCTCACATCTTACCGAATAAATATAGAATAGCAGTCACTCTATGTATTGTGAGAGAGAAAACCTGATATCCAAAGTGCTCTTGAAAAAGCGTGCATTGAAGTAACTTAGTATGATACCCAGATTCATCTGCACCACACCCAATAGAATTGACATCTTCATTTTAAGAGAATTCAAGAAAGGAAGCTCTGAACGACTCCCTCGCCAACTAGGATCCACCCCAAATGGGTAAGGATCTTGGTATTTGATCAGACCAACTAAATGGGCATCACTGACAAAACAAACCAAGTCAAATTAAGAATTTGCATGAATAAACAATTTCAAGCACAATAAAGGCACAACCGATTAACAGTAGGATGGATTTACTCGATGAAACTTAACTAGTGGAATTTAAGTGAAGAAATTGCAAATTAAGCACGAAAGGGCTAAACTACAGCAAATGGTAAATTTTCAGATCCAATCCGACTGGAAGAGCTAAGAAAAATAGAAACTACTTGAGACCACAACGGATACCTATAAATGCAACCTGACTTTAGCCCAAAAAGTGCAGACTATCTTGAAAGTGGAAACTAGCTACACTAAACGACAGCCGATTTCTTCTGGCAAAAGCTACCTAAGGCAACGATAACCCCAACTACATATCATGTACAAACATTTGCTGGAGGCTCCCTGATAATCCAAATTGGACTATGGGCTTCTTCGCTAATATTGAATCTAGTGATTGATTTTCACAAGATGGAGAAATTGGAAGCATAAGTTATATTAACATCATAAGAAGTCAAAGAGAAACGTTTTACATAGCCTTGATGTCAATTACTTCAAGTATTACAAATTTTGTCAGATTTCTCGCTCTTGTAATCACTTGAGTGATATTTTGCAGCAACATGTGAACACCCAAATTATCATGATGATGAGGCCACATCATACATGCTCAAGTGAGCTCAAGTGACTTCTAAGTGACCCATGAATTGATTTAATGGACTTATATTATACTAGAGATTACTTCCAATATAAGCGGAAGGAGATGATGTTCTCAGGTGGTGCTTCCTTTCACTGAAGCCTCCTTTTCTCATTCTCAACTAAAAGGGATGTGGGAGGAAAACGGAAAAGGATTTGGAAAAGGATTTGACAGTAGACTCGTTGAAAAAGTTAAGGAGTTATAAATATTCACCAGCACTTTTTACTAAAATTACAGCACCAACTTAGCTTCTTGAAGAAGTCTATCTACCTAAAAGACTATTCTAGAATTTGGCCTTGTATTATTTAGCTTCTCAAAGAAGCTAGGAAGTATAGAATTTTCCTTTTAAACTCCCCAAGAAGTTAACCTCTCAATGAAGATAGCCTTTCATGAAAAGTTAAGGTCATTCGTGGACACAAATTTGCAAGTTCACGTGGACTCCTTATATTTATGTATTGCTATTTAGCAAGTAATATAAGTAGGCATGTTTGCTCTTGTTTTGGTTCGGGACACAAGATGAAAGAAACCTGGAGAGTGTGGTGCTCTTTGTGAGCTGTGTGGGGCATGAGTTAAGTGGCCTGTGCCTGCAAGAGTGGTGAGAACTTGATTTCCATGAATTTGTGGGTGACGTTAGAAGTGTCATGTTTTTTACGTGTACTATGTTTCATTGAAAAATAAAAGTAAGTTGTTTGCTTAAGTGCCCATCAATATTTACACTCGACAATCGGTATCAGAGCTTCCTCGACCAAACACATTGGTATCAGAGATTCAGAGCCAACTTTCGTACCCAACACTTCTCTCCAGAAAAAAGAGAAGTACCATGTTCATGGAAGAATATCTTGAAACTAAGAGTTAAACATTGATATCTTAATCAGCATGGAAGCTTTGGATGCTAGCACAAAAAGGAAACAAAAGGACAAACCTGCAAGAAGCATCTCGGCATTTGTAAGCCGACCCACCAAATATGTGGAATGGAACAGAGAAGAATTCATTGTATATCAGTCCACAGTAAATTGAAAAGAGAGACATCAAAAGGAGGACATAACGCCCTCCAAAGAGCATCTCCATAAAGCTCCCAAGTTTCTGGCACCAGTAAATACGCTCATTAAATATAGAAACACGTGTCAAAGCATATAGCATTGACTTATAGGAAAACTTTGAAAGAAATACGCTTGACTTTGCCTCAATCAGTTGCGAAAGTGCTTCATATAGATCAATTTCACAGTGGATAACATACCTGACCAGTGAGCTTCCTTTCCTGCGCGATAAGGACCAAAGCTCCAAGCAGTAAGCATATTCCATGGCCCCAATCTCCAAACATTACAGCAAAAAGGAAAGGAAACGTAACGACAGTGTAGACTGCAGGATTTGCTTCTTGATACCCAGCAACACTGGTCAAATGCATTGTCACATCAGAATATGATGCTCAACTGAAGTATAAAAAACATCCACTCTTTGTTGATGATGTTTCAGACTCACAACGAACATCTCCACTCTTCTGACATGTATTAAAATAAAAGCCTATTGTCGACGAACTTTTGTACAAAAAACAAAAGGCAAATGCACCCATAAAATGAGAAAAAACAATTGTGCTGAGAAAAGTCAAAACACCTAAGAATCAATAGCGAAATATTTTGCAGAACCACTCAAAAAAATTATGCCTATCAACTGATCATACGGTTCAAGGAGTAAAATAACTGTATCCAATAAAATAAAAGTCCTAAAGTCTAGGCTGGCCCTATCCTTGGATTGTAGGTGCATCAGAACTACTGATCTTGGAGTTACTGTGACTGCGTTAAGCATAATAAGTTAAAAATTTAAAGAAGTAGCTCTCTTCATACTGAACACATTTCTAGAAACTATCATCTTATGAGATATTATTCAAAGAATGAAGACAATGAAAGATTGTTTCAAAATAACAAAATTTCAACTGTTGATTTTTATTTTGCATTTCAGAAGGAAGCATTCTGTTATGCACGTCCAGACCACAAAAAGACAAACTCATTCAAAGCACTCACAAATCACTGTCAATAGGAGTCTATCATAACCAAGGCTAAATGCTAACTTCTGCAGATTCAGCTTCCTCTGGAAGAATAAAACAAAGGATAACATGCAACTTGCCATAAGCATCACATATAGCAGCAATTTGAGCTCACCCATAAGCATCAACAATTTCCTGAAATGCACTTGTAAAACGATTTGTTCTAAAAAATGTGGGAGGGGATTCTGGAGCATCCATCTCATGAAATATTATTCCAACTTGTGAGTTGCTATCATATGTAGCACGTTGCAGAGCCTCCTGAATCTGTAAAAGAGAAAATAATTTTGATTTTAGAAAGTAGAATATGACTACACTTGAAATACATAACAATGAATTGGCGAACTAGGTCACCAGATAAAACCAAATTGAAGAGCTCAAAGAGAACTGCATAGCAATTAACCTTAGCCTTTGCAAATATTGGACACCAACCCTCTCCAACAAGACATTTTTTTGTGACGTCAAAGTTCAGCATATTCAATGTGTCATATATAGCTTTCTCCCTCCTTACCTGAAAAGCATGGGAAACATAATCAGTTTTTTTAACTAGAAAAGCTTAATGAAACAAAATATCTTCGAGCCTTACTCTCAAGTCTGTTTCACTGGAAAATATAGAGCCATAATACCAATGTTTATTTCTTAGCGATTTAAACGGCAACTTACCATGCTCATCCATTTGTTCAAGTGAAACTGAATGGAACTAAGAGCTTTGTTTCGGTGATTGTAACCAGCATCCAAGGTTGTTTCTATTTCAGAAAGCCGAGACAGAACCTGAAATCAAGAAAAACACTTTCATCCAAGTACTCTCTTCAATTGAACAAGAATTAAGTCTGCCAAGTTTCCTGAAATCCACTTACTTCTTGACTGATATGTCTTTGCTTGATTATATCTTCAGGAACAGGATAGCAGTGAGCACTAAATGCCTCACAGATTTTTAAAATCTTCATTCTAGCCTGCTCTCCAGAGAAAAAAACCACAAACACTATCTTCTCAACCTGCAAGAGCAAATACAAAAGAAGTGGTCAGAGACTGTTCAAGAACAAGATTCCACAAAACTACACAAAAATAGATGAATTTCGAGGACAAATTGTCGATGAAAAATTTTATTAGAAGAAAAGGAGTTTGGGCAGTAGATTTGATTTTGCTGAAAAAAGTAGGTACCAATTCAGATGTTACAGGATCAACTATATCTTCATCAGCTGGCGCCTGATTAAAAAGCATGTTTCCTCTTGTGGCACGGAAAAGCATCCTCTCAAAGATTTGCACTTTTGACTTACATATAATGCCACTGATAAATCTTACACGAGAGTGCTCCATTGTTTGAGGTCTCATTTCCTGAAAGCCAACAGTATTCCACATAAGATATATTAAGTTAAGAAAAAATGCTAGTATTATCCACAAAAAAGACAACAGCAGTGCCAGTTAAGCGCACATAAAGTTCAGCATGACAATGAATAAAATACCTTCTCAAGTAAGGATGCTGTGTCAGTATAGTCACCATTTGAGTGAATATTTTCGTCCAACTCTCTATCCTCCACAACCACAGGACTCTTTCCTGAGACAAGAAAACCACCTGCCTGGTGGTGGCCCCACAGAACAAAATGAAACAATCAATATCCCTTCAAGGAGATTAAAACAGTGACAACCACAACTAAGCCTTTTTTTCCTACAATGCTGTTAAGCTATAATCATTCCAACACTGTGCTATATTGAGGAAGATTCTTAAGCTCGAGGTCCATTGGGGCAGGACTCGGGTCCCATAAAGCCTCTCTTTGTCCCTTCATTTTCAAGATGATATTAGAAAGCAAAAGTTTTCAATGCCTATCCAAGATTAACCAGCAGACTCTGAAACATAGTCGAATCAGAGAGAGGTTTTAACCTTACATCCAAAGATACCGACAAACCAAGTTCATCCAATCTTCAGACTTCAGATTAGCACACGCATTTCATGCATGACAAACAGCAGCCAGATTAATACTCTAACCTACTCATGAAATTGGCCAGTAAAGCACCAATATATGAGGCAAAAATAGTTTGCCAATCAACTGGAACAGCCCGTAGTCCCTGTCCATCAAAAGAAACAATACACCAATCTACCTCCATTGAAGCTCAGATACAGCATCCATACAGTAAGACAAGATTCCAGCACTTAACTCCATCCAACACAACTTGGCAAGCAAGAAATGTCCTAAGGAGGACATGAGGACATGCCTCTGTCATACTTAATATTATAATCCGTTTATTATTCCACAATTCACCAAAGAAGCTAGGTTTAGAAGATATTCTAACTTAGACTTTCAATCAATTCTACAATGCAAAAGGAAGAAAGTCAATATGGAAATTGAGGTAGCTGGTTGGTCCTTGAAACAAAGCCAGAGTGAGGAAGGAGAAAGGAAAATACCTTTTGCAAAACCAATTTAAACTCCAGAAGCTCATTATAGGCCTGACGAAGTTTCTCGCTATTTGCATTCATCTCATTTAGCTCATGTTCATGCTCACCAAGTTGGATCTATGGTCAAACATCACATGCAGCATATCATTTGAATTATCCAATTGTGAATGCAAAATCTTAAGGCGAAGCCTTGCAAGCAGGAAAAGCAATTGTACAAAAAATGAACCTCTAATTCCTCCAACTCGACATCTGGTTGTGTTGCTGAGTGCAGGGAAGATACTAGACCAGCCTTACTGATCTGATCTTTGAACAAGCGCAATTTTCGTAACATCTCTCCACATCGTTTCACCTGCCAATGGCATTCCAAAAGGAAGAAGTATCAGAGGCGTTTCCTCTGGATGGTAATGGAATTTTTTGGCAAAATCTGAAGCCCTTTTGTGCATTACAAAAGTATGTCAACTACAGCTGCAAAGGTACCTGATTAACAAATGTTCTCTGGAAAGGACTTCTATCTGCATTAAGCTGCAAAAGGGAAACATCATTGAGCAGTAGCAGGCACATATTGCTTACCAGTATAACTATCTTACCTCCTATAACACCACAAAACTTTGATTTCGGTTTCTTTTTCTTCATCAGTCAGTTTATGGTATTTATACCAGATCAAAAAAAAAATCAAAAGGGTGGGGGGGAGAAAAGGCTCAATTAGATTGATAATTTTCTTTGACAATAATCTCTTGAAGAATGATATATCATGGCATTTCTTTGTGTCAATCTGCTTCTCACATGAAAAGATTCTATATTTTGGCAGCAAAACATATATTTGACATCAAAGAAGACAACCTCTACAGAAATTAGCTTAGGAAAGAAAATTACTAAGGTTCGATCAGTGACTTCACTTTCGCCCTAGATTTTCACGCCTTACCATGGCGTTACTCTACCACTGAGTGAAGCAAAAGATTTCTCAACCTACAGGACCCCATTTTACCATTTCCCTCTTAGTCCCTCATTTTCTTTACCCGGAAGCTATTGCCCAAAATGCTAGTGATCTAATGGTCTTCTGTTTCTTTCCAATTTAATGTATAGTCCATGGTTTCTTCCAATTGTCTATGTGCCTACGTGGCCAAGAGTGAGAGACTCTGTCGCCAAAAGATTACATAAGCAGTTTGATGCCACTCGAGAGTCCTTAACTCTCTCATCCAAATCACTAGCTTGTGCTTGAAAGTCCTTTAACTCTCTCATCCCAATGCATTGTATTAAAACAAGGCATCTCTCATTCAGAATATCTCGAATCCTGCCAATGAGATTCTTTATGCATTGTCCCAAGCCCTTCTAGGTTACCGACCTCCTAAATTTAATCTGAACAGCTCTTACTCACCTCCACTTCACTGAATTTCCCTTTTTTGCACCATACTATGGCCCGAAAAAGCAAAATCAATAACTACGCGATCCAATGGCAACATACAGTCCCTAAAAGCAAATCCTACCGCATCGCTTCGTAACTCGGACACGAAGAAAACAATCATTCCGCCCTGACTGGGTCATTGATCAGTAACTCCTACTCCACTTAAAAGTACATTCATCGAATCGCCCTCCAGCGACAAAAACTAAACGCCAATTCGATCTGGAACTCGAGATCAAGGGACGACGGAGTCGGATGCTTACATCGCGGAACTGGAGGAGGCCGAGCTCGCCGAGATAAGTGACGGCCCGGTGAGCGGACTCGAAGGGGATGATGAGCTGCACGAAGGTCATCTTCTCGGAGCGCATCAGATCCATGGCGGGCAAGTTGTCGAAGAACTCCATTTTTCTCTCCCGCTCCGCCGAACGGAAGCGGCGGTTTTGGCCTCCGCGCAAGGGGGTGCGAACGTTGCGCGACCAGCTACGGGCGTCGGAGCTCCGGCTGGCTTCAGATCTGATGGAACGGAACCGTCGTCATCGTCGCGCCAGGAGAATGAGAGAATATGAATGCGCTTTGACGCGGATTGAAAAGCCCCGGAGCCCGCGTTTTAGTGGGCTAATTAGGTTGTTCCGTTTTTGCGAGACAACGATTTATTATTTTACTCATTTCAGTTTTGGATTCATTTGCTTCCATTCGACAGATTTGCTTCCACTTTCCTTTGCAGATCAGATGTTATAAATAAATCATTGTGACTATTTGCCAACGTTGCCTTTTCCTCGAACATGACAAGGCGATACTCTAAAACTGAGTTTAGTCTTTTGGATTTTTAATCATGATAGGACTAAAATATGATAGAATATGAAATTCAATATATTATATTCACTGTTTGGTGAATCACAATTTAAAATCGGATAATTTTATATCATATCATATTTAATATTTAGTATGAACGACATATCGATGTAAATAACCTTGAATATATAAAATGGAGATGATAAGAATTTTTCATGATTCATTGCCAAAGAAATTACAAATGCACAAATGGAGATAACCTTCATCGATCAATTCATAATTGTTATGCGATCTACATGTTAAATAGGACCGACAATTATAAGAAATGTAAACGGGCTACACCAACATCGACGAGGCAAATAACTATTGAACGTCAAATCTAGTAAAATAGAGAAAACATGATTATTCACCTTCGCGATTCCAAATAAGGGCATGATGTGTCATCATTTTCTCAAATAAGGACATGAAATATTCTTGTTTCAAATAGAGGTCCGAAGCAGACCTTGATTTCAAATAAGAGCTTAAAGTGGCTATATCAGTCTTAAAGAAAGACCTGACCTTGCTTGCCCAAGGGCCTTTTCGTCCTTTTCTTTTTTTGAATTGTTTTCCTTTTTTTGTTTTTTCCCTCCCGACGATGGCTGGTGAAGGTTGCCAGACTCAGGTGAGGTCACCCTCGTCGACGTCAGGCAAGTGTAGACCTAGGCCCTTGCCTGCCCAACCTAGGCAAGGCGATGCTTGTTCGACACTAGTACAGCCCTCGCCTAAGGCCGGCTACCTCTGTCGGGCATCAACAAGGCACGGAGATGGCTAGGGGAGGAAAAAAGAAAAGAAAATGAAAAGGTAAAGAACAAGAAAGTAAAAAATATATATTTAAAATTTTTTTACTAAAATATTCCTTTTTCAATGGCCGGAATAGTCACATATTGGCCGGCTGGCCAGAAGTCTTCATTTGAAATGATTTAGCCACTTCATTTCCTTATTTGAAATAAAGTCCACTTCATGCCCTTATTTAAGAAAAATGAGGACACTTTAGGCCCTTCTTTAAAATTTTCCCATCTATTTTTTCTGAAGTAGATATGGACTTGCAATGTGTTTATTTGTTCTAAATATATTTTTCTTCCTTTCTATCTTAAGATATAAAAAATGAGCGCATCAAAGTCAAGCAACCGTGTTCACATAATTAAGTGTGATGATTGAGAAGGATCACAAATGAAAAGATCAAGCAAGTTAGAGGACTCGATTTGCACCACAAAAGGAAGTTTGAGGACCCAATTGCAAAGGCTGCATAAATTAGAGGACTAAAAAAAATTGGCACATACCCCAAAGAAATTGCAACTTCCCAGGAGACGAGGCTGGAGCTCGTCTAAGGAACAGCGAAGGCCCAATCCAGATTCCAAAGAGCGTAATTTTGTTCATTATGGGCCGACGCCGAAAAGAGTGCTTACGAAATAACTCGGACCGGGTGGGCTAATCTGGGCCGTCCGGCCCAATTACATCAGAGAGCGAGGTTGGGATTTCTAAGAAGGTTCGCAACTTTTGCCGGCCTTACATTTCCAAAAGCCTTTCTATATATGCTGATATAGCGACCAAAAGAAGAAAATGAAAAAAAGGGGAAAACAACACATCTGACAAGGGGAAATTGTCTAATTAGTCATGAATCTATTAAGTTGTTATCAACTGAGTCCTAAATTATTCAATTTTGCCAATTTAGTCCCGATTCTTTGCGCGGAAATCTTATACAGTCCTTCCGGTTAATTTTTGCCAAGAATCACTGATATAGCAGTGGGTTACGTAGGACGACTGGCGACGATTGGACCGTCACGTCAAGGGTTATTCTAGCGAAAATTGACTGGAAAGACTATATTGGAATTTCGCACAGAGGTCTAGGATTAAATTGATAAAATTGAAAATTTTAGAACTGAATTAACATCTATCCAATAGGTCTAAAATAGATTGAGTAATTTACCCCATCGGGTGATTATATGAGATTTCCTGTAGCCGAAAAAACAGTTCAAACTACATTTGAAAAAAAATGTGAACCGCCAGGCATATGGATTGGTGAGGCATTAGGACATGAATTCTTCTTCAACGGCCACACAATTAGGGTGTGTAAAACGGACGCCCAAACTGGGAACTGCCAGGACCAAATCAAAACAACCAGTTGGGTCCAGTTCCCGATGGTATCGATTTAGTTCCCTATTCCTAAAAGTGAAACCAGTCTCCGGGTAATCCAGTTCCCATAGGGTTGGAACTGGACCAACCAATATAAATATATACCATTTGAATGCCAGTTGTGTTTAATTGTTTATTACCTTCAGCAATTTTTTATCTGTTTTAGCTCATAAGGCTGTTTGCTGCTGCAACTTAGTACGGGCATTCTCGATGTTTGTTGAAAATAGCATAAGCTTTAGAATTATTTGGGGACATTGCTACATCATATGATTGTGCAAATGTAAAGCTGAAAGATATCTCAGTGTACTTGAGCATCTTCATCAATGTTCGGTCCATTTGGTAGAAGATTGACTGGTTCTATTGAACCAGACCGGAAACCAATCACCCCTGCATATAATCTCAAAAGCCATTTAGTTGTGTTGTGCATAGTACAGGTTCAAGCTCTAAACAGTAACGTTCAAGGATAACTTCATACTTAAATGTTTCTCTCGATTGTCAACGTCGTCCAATACACATTAGTGTTGTGTTTTTTCTGTTTTCTCTGTCCTGTCCTCCTTTTCCACTC